>OZ023297.1:16000000-16423701 GCA_964007245.1 Hypomecis atomaria
AGGGCATCTTTAGAAGATTTCCCCCTCGTAAAAAAAAAAAAAAAAAAAGGCGGCTATGAAGTTAGCTACTGTACTGTATCAGCCTTTATAATAGTCCACTGCAGGACGAAGGCCTACCCGTACAAAGGGTGATTAGGCCATATCCACCACGCTGGCCCAGTGCGGGTGGGTGAATTCACATACGCCATCGAATTTCCTGTACGGACGTATGCAATGCAGGTTGCCTCCATCGAGCTATATTACTACGTAATATTTCCTCAAAGGTTGCCTCACGATGATTTCCTTCACCGAAAAGCCATTGGTGTGAAATTAAAACATAAATTCCAAGGAATTCATTGGTACTGGACTAGGATTTGAACGCACGACCTCGCGAATATAAGGCGAGTGTCATTACCACTAGACCACCATGGCTTCCTTCATGTAACATTAACTGCGCAGAAATATCAGGAACCTATGTAAACAAATCGCGGAATAAATCTCAAAATTGATAATACAAAAATGTAGATAAAAAGATAATAATATCTCATCCCTACATAGTCGACATACCACCTGCTCGTTCTAAGCGATTCGCTTCTTCCCTCATAATGCGGACCGCCAGGGGTTGGAATGCCCTCCCCCCCGAGTGGGTTCCCGCCTTGTCGTGGCGGGGGGGCTTAGTAGCCAGGTCTCGCCAGCCTGGTGAACCAAGAGGAACCCGAGGTGGGGCCGGCCTCTCCGGGTCTTGGGCCTCGACAAGCCCGTGCGGAGGCTGGCCAGTAGGTCGCAAGTCGACTGAGGTGGACTGCGGTGTCGCGCTCGTCGCGATACCGCGGCCGAGCCCATCGAGGCGGGGGCGGCGACGGGATGAACGGGCGGCGAGTGTGCCGCTGCCTATCCGTCCTGCCAGCGGCCCTAACGGGTGCCGCCAACGTGTTGGCGGAGGCGGTGGGGCTGCGGGGGAAGAGGAGTGTCGGTATCGCGACGGCCGTTCTTCCTATCCTCTGCAGCCGTAGTGGCAGGCGCGGGGCCACTTTAATTGACCCGTTGCATCGGGACCAGGGCTGTCGGACACGGGTGCTGTCTGACGCCCAGTGCTGGTTGGTCCCAAGTGGTGGATGACGATGTGTCTGGTGTTCGGCACATCGTCATTCTGGCGGGAGCCGAAGCTCCGTGGTGGGGCCTAACTTGGGCCAGCGCTGTCGGGTGCCGCGGAGGAGTGCGCAAGCGTGCCCGTAGCCCCGACACCAGGCGCAGTGGTGGAACACCCAGGGGTTTTGGTGGGTACACTGTCCAGTCGGCAGGACTCCCACATAACCACCCGCCTGCCCTCGAGGTGTGGTATCTATAAAAGATTTCCCCTGGTAAAAAAAAAAAAAAAAAAAAAAAAGGGGTTGGAATGCCCTGCCTCCGTCATTGTTTCCTGACAATTACGATTTGGACATCATCAAGTCAAGAGTGAATAGGTATCTAGGTCTACATACATCTTCGGCTACAACTTCGCTTTCCATCAGACAAGTTGGCGGCCAAATGTAGCCCAATTCTGCATAAAAAATTAAAAAACCGTGTAGGCTTCATATTTTTGTTGCGAGGAATTTGATGAGGATCGTTGAGAATATGAAACGATGAATAAAATAAATAACATTTATTTTAAAGCATTTAGACAGAATATTTTGTATCGTAGTAATTTGACAAGACTGTTTTGTACGGTTTCCTTAGATACACAAAAACATAAGAAACCTTCTTTAACATCCTCCCTTTTTGTGTAGTTAAGTAAACTAACATCAGGCAGGATTACAAACAGCCTAAACCTATTCGATCCATAATGGAAACAAGTGACGGCCTGCTGAAAGGCTTTGTCAAGAAATCTGCATTTTGCAGGTTTGCCCCCACATGCTTGACTTCGAGTGTTCCATCTGCAACTAGTTCTCTTACATAGAAGTGCCTTATTGCTATGTGCTTTGTTCTTCTATGCATTTCCGGATTCTGAGCATGTTTTACTGCCGCATCATTATCGACTTGCAAAATCGGAATTTGCTTTAGAGTAGAAATCTCACTGAATAGTCTTTGTAGCCATACTATTTCGCGTGCAGCTTCACTTGTTTAAACTATTTCGCTTTCTGTCGTGGAGATAGCTACTGAACTCTGTTTTCGACTCGTTTCAAAGATTCAGGAGGTATATATTCTTCAAAAAAGTTTCTGTACTTTCATTACCTTCCTCCCTTACATCGTGAATCTTTTGATTGCTTTCTTCTCTTATAACAGGCCTCAACGGAATATCCTCCCTTGCAACAGAATTCGATGGCATTCGTAGACTAATTTCAATTTCAGAATCCTCCTGAGCCTTTGTCAATTCTGAATTCTTTTTTACATTACTCTTACCGATTTCTGACTCAAGAAATTTTATGTCTCTTGAACGTACCAACGAACATCCATTTTTGCTGAAATTCAAAAGTCGATATCCATCATCACCGTCATAGCCGATCAATATACATCTTTCAGCTTTCTTGTCTAGCTTTTTACGCTTCTGCTTGGGAACATGGGCGTAGCATGGACTTCCGATGATTTTAAGGTGGCTTATCTTTGGCTTTTTCTTGTACCACAGTTCGTATGGAGATTTACCTTCTACGGGAGTATGTCCTGTTCTGTTGAGTACATACGCTGCTGTACTTACGAGCTCTGCCCAACAAGCGGTTGGCAGCTCTTCGTGTGCATACATCATCGCACGAACGGCTTCGACTAATGTTCTATTTTCTCTTTCGCTACAGCCGTTTTGCTCAGGCGTATATGGCATGATCAATCTTTGCTTTATGCCATATTTTTGTAGTATTAATCGAGTTTTCTCATTATCGAACTCTCCGCCGTTATCGCTTAATAGTTCTTTGATAACATGACCAGCTACCTTGCTTTCTTCTAACATCAGTTGAAGGTTTGAGTGGACTTCAGACTTCTGTTTCATGAAGTATACATAACGGTACTTGCTGAAGTCATCTTTAAATAGAACGAAATAACGATATCCTTTGTACGAGAACGGAAATGGACCACACACGTCTGAGTGCATGATCTCTCCAGGTACTTCTGCTCTAACTCTAGTTCCGAATGGTTGTCTATGCATTTTACCGAAGCTACATCCTTCACAAAACTCTGTGTTGTTACTTTCTACCTTTATCCCTAGTTCTCTTTCAATAACTTTCTTCACATGGAGTTTGCTTTGATGAGCTAATCTCTCGTGGTAAAGTTGCAATAAATCTTGACTTGTCGTAATCGCATTGACTTCAAAGGAGGTTTGTGGCATTATATTTTTTACGTTAAGTTTAAATAATCCACCTCTCTTCTTTCGTTCACCTGTGACTTTAACGACGCCATTAGATTTCAATCTGCAGAACTCTGGTTCTGATTCAAAAGTGCTTCCCGGTAATCTGTCCTGTGCTGACAGTAACGAGAACAAATTTTTCTGTAGAGATGGTACACACCATACATCGCATAATATTATGTATCCTTTTCGATCACCAACCAAAGCTTCTAGTTTGATATCACCTTTACCAGTGGCAATCACTTTCTCGCCATTCGCCGTCGTTACAGTATGCGTTTTGTCGAAGCTCTTGTTATTGCTGATCATTTTGTTCCTTTTCTTTGAAGTATTTACTACTAGAGCTTGATTACTCTCGCTATTGGATGACGAAGCTTGCGTCTCAACATTTCGTTCAAAGGCGCAGAGTTGTGATGTTAATCTTTCTATTGTCCTTTCCTTTTTAGACATCAACAGCCAACTGGATTTAAACGTGAGGTATTCTTCCGGCAAAGTATCTAAAATCTTGCATATAAGAAGTACCTCTGGCAGTTCATTGTTTCCAAGCTTTGTAACTTCTTTGTTTAAATTAAACCAGATGTTCTGTAGCTTTGAAAGGTGCATTGCCATGTTGTCGTCCGTTTTCTTCTTGTACTCGAAGAATTTAAGGCAGTTGTCATAGACTAAGTCATCACCGTCTCCGTCATACAGCCTCTTGAGCTCATCCCATACTTCTTTAGAAGTCTCGAAACGCATGATTCTTTGGACAATTTCATCTGACATATTGCTCGTGAGAATGACCAAAATTGTGCTATCTAGCTCTAGATACTCTTGTGGAGCAGTATCATCAGCCTTCTTACTGGTTGAACGTGGAAATCTCCCTTCTAATATGTCTAGGGCTTTGGGGATCCCTTTTAACATCATAGTAATTTTGTATTTCCATACTGACCAGTTAGTGCCATCCAAGTCACCGATCTTGAATTTCATAATCTCAGGTTTGGTTGCCATGTCGATTTTTCGCACTTTATTTTTTTTGCACAAAATTTCTTCTCAATTTAAAAAAAAAATATTTATTTACATCGAATCTATTCTTCAACCACGCTCTGCTACCATGTTGCGAGGAATTTGATGAGGATCGTTGAGAATATGAAACGATGAATAAAATAAATAACATTTATTTTAAAGCATTTAGACAGAATATTTTGTATCGTAGTAATTTGACAAGACTGTTTTGTACGGTTTCCTTAGATACACAAAAACATAAGAAACCTTCTTTAACAATTTTTACGTAATATTTGAACAGCAGAGTGTTTTTCATGGTTTCGTAGATACCTCAAAAGGAAAAAACGGAACCCTTATTTAACTTAATCACAATGAATTGGGCCTAATGCAAACAATATGAACCCTTTCAAAGCGAGTTAATCGTATCATGTTGGGTAGCATATGAAAGAACTTCATTAACATAAGCTCAGGGTTTTTGATTATTTTCACGATGTGCAATTTTTTATGTATGACAAGAAAAATAATCGGCCAAGTACGAGTCGGACTCGCGTACGGAGGGTTCCGTACTGTATGGGAGCCCCCCTTAATTATTTACTTTATTTTAATTTTATTATTTACTATTGAAGTGAATATAAAATTAAATATTCTGTGAAAGTTTCAGGCATCATCACCTGTTACCATTATTAATATAGAGCGAAAAACGTCTAAAAATTCAGGTTTGTTGTATAGGAGCCCTTAAATATTTATTTTATTTTGTTTTTAGTATTTGTTGTTATAGCGGCAACAGAAATACATCATCTGTGAAAATTTCAGCTGCTTAGCTAACATGGTTCATGAGATACAGCCCGATGACAGACAGACAGACAGACGGACAGACGGACATCGAAGTCTTAGTAATGGGGTCCCGTTTTTCCCTTTGGGTACGGAACCCTAAAAAGCGTTGTTTTCGATACCTAGTTATCAATATCTATAGTTACGTCCTGAGGTTTTACACGATAATTTACACCAAAATTGCACGATATTGGGATTAGTTCCCAATTTTGTAAAATTTTCAGGATTTGTACGGAACCTTGCTAGACATAGGACTGCGTCCACTGCTGGACATAGGACTATGGATCTCCAATAAGACCGGTTGGAAGCGGCTTGAATCCAACGCAATCCTGCGATCTTAATGAGGTCGGTGGACATCCTACGCTGCGCTGCGTTCCGGTACTTTTTTTTTTTTGTATGTTCGTCAGACTTCTCCTCCAACACAAGTCGGAGACGTTAGCAACAAACACTATTACATCATCTTGCGATTTATGCAAATTTAATATGGTATAAGTCGTGCAAAACATGGTTTTATAAACGTGTATGCTATTTTCGTGGGATCGTTCCGGTACTTGGTCTCCACTCGAGAACTTTTCAACCGCATCAGTCATCAATCCTCCGCGCACTGTGCCCTGCCCACTGCCTTTTCAACTTGCCAATCTATGTCGGTAGATTTAGTTTTTCTATGAATCTCCTCATTTCAACATACCTCTAGGTTCGGTAAGGTTATAATTATATGCCTTTTCAACTTGCCAATCTATTTAGTTCTACTACGAATCACCTCATTTCAACATACCGCCAGGTTCGGTAAGGTTATATACAACCAGGAGCAATTATTCTAATAAGTGCACCTAGTTGACACCTCGACCTCTAGGTACGGAGGGATAAAAATATGAGTCACTGAGAAACATGTCGCAACAAGATCTATAATTTATTTAACCTTGAGAACTCTCATTAATTTCGAAGACTGCCTACGTTACCTGCGAACTAACTTACACAAATATGTTTGTGTTTGATCACACCTAATCTTAGTTAGGTAAAGGTTTGGTTATCGATGGAAGCAAAAGTAAATACACTTAGCCTAGAATTTCTATGAAGGCGTGCTCCCCTGATAAGGTCACGCTACGTGTAAACTATAGTCCGGCAGCGCTCTCCTGAGGCTGAATCTTCGTGAGCAGGTTAGGTTTGACGAGACGCCCAGATCAGTCTTAAAAAAATCTCGATCGAGGTAGCTAAAGGTGTCGATATTGTTACAAGCAAGTTTTTTTATTTAAATGTCGAGATAAATGGACGATAAACCCGGAAAAATAATTGTCCTACAAAATGGATAGTAAGACTGGAGCATCCTCCACTCCAAATGTGTCGAAATAACGAGATCATCAAAATTATTAATAACAAGCTGATATTTTGTATGCAGCTTAGTAAATGTTTGTACAATGAAACGGCTACATATTATTAATTTTTTTTTTTTCAGTCCTACGCTTAGAAGTTGTCAATTCCAAAGTAAGACTTTTTTCATCCTAGTTAGGATTTAGTTTAGTGATGTTTGGTGAAAACGGGCATCAGACTGTTATTAATCACAGGAGATGATGGATGGAGAAGGCTGCTGGACTACGAGTGATTGAGCTACTTATATGCCGTGTCAAACTTCTTGGCGGCTGTGATGTTAGCTACAGATGCGGATAACCCAATCCTCGCGCGTAGGTATTAGGTTAGGCACACAACAACACAACTGTGCCGAAATATATGAATTGCACCCATTTGCAAATATTTCAGTAAAAATCCCATAATAACTTTTGTTATCATCAATAACTAGAAAACTATTCTATGATAGCCTCCTCTTAGTAGAGGAGTTTTGTCCTTTCAAACGGCTTTGAGATCGCAGAATGCTCACTACCGTTGTTCGAAGATACTCTGTTACCCATCCTCCACTGGCTTTAGAGCATGTCCCCTCGAAAAAATTGCACTGTTATTTCACTTGGTTGCCTGGAAGAAATCGCTTGAAGCGATAAGGCCGCCATTTAGTATAACTAACTTGTAATGTTTTTTTCAGCTGTTTTTGTATTGTAATTGTGGTTAAGCTAATGAAGAATTATCTATAAGTAACCTACAACGAAATAGCTGACACAACAGAGGTGGATCAAAAATATGCTAGCGATTCAATGCCTTAACTCCCTTATTTTAAGATTTTCAAGTTTGAATTATTTGAGTAGGCTAGCAAAGGGGACAATAAGCTGTACCGTTTTACACCTCAGGTAGGATATCAGTATTGTCAGTACAGGTAACATTACCCGTTCTCAAATCAGAATTAAACAACACAAAAGCATTTAAATCTAGAACACAATGATAGTGATTCTTTCAAATCGAATATTGAAGACGATAATGAAACACCTCATAATCTTCACTGGATACAAATGACCCTATTGATACAACAACTTATCTATCTGATAAAAAGTAAAGCCAAGGCGTTTATTTTTAATACGGTTGATACCATTCCGGCACGGGCAGTCGACGAAGACGCACGTGTCTCGCGAAAAACACTCGTGGGTGTAAAAATGTTTGTATTAGTGTTAGTGTGTGCGTTGGGAGTGACGCAAGCACAGAATCTACAAGTGAACACAACAGAAGGATGGGTTGAAGGGAAGAAAGCGGTAGATGGGAATTACACTGTGTTTTATGGAATACCTTATGCTGGGCCTACGGATGGGCAGAACAGATTCAAGGTAATTATTTTTCTGTTAAAGAAAATTGTAGTGCCTGTTGTAAATAGTTTATTTACATTTAGTGTGTTTGGAGTCGGTTTAAGTTTAAGTACAGATGAGTGAGAGAATAACACCGGCAAAGATAGTAAGAGTGGGGTGGACTACGCGAGTAGGTCGCTAATTAAAGGCTGTGCAGTGTGTGCAGTTTGTACTTGGTCGTCATGACTGATGATAGTAATGATACAGGTGTTATGGACAAACAACAGATCACACCCTAATGGAAAACAAGGAAAACTTTATGAACAAATATTATAGAAAAAAACTCAACTGTCTCATACAAATAATCGCAACTCAAAAGTAATGAAACATCTGTTTTTTTTTTTCTCGAATTCCAGGTTGGCTTCATAGTAAAAGTTGCTCATAACGATGTTATCATAAATCGTTTTCTGAATAGGCAGTATAAATCGTTTTCTGAATAGGTAGCATATAGGTATAACCATTGATTGACTCAGTGAAAAACATACCCTTAAAATTTATTTTGCTGTCTTTTTTGTCTTCCGTGTGAAATGACTACATTGTGAATCAGATGTAAGTATTTTTTTACCAAACTATATAAAATTCAATGTCGAACGACGAGTAGCACAAAATTAGCACCTACATGTGTGGAATGTAAATTGGTAGATCAAAGAACAATTATACCTGTACTTACAACCTTAACGCGATTGGCACAGCGTTCAATATTGCACCAACAATTTGTATTCTCTTCTGGTATTTACAACTTCAATATATTATTGTACAATTATTGTACATACAATTCAATATCGTACTGCAAACAATGTGCCTAATGAAAGAGTAAAGTAAGGCAATGTCATGGGTAAACAAGTTTACACGAAAGTATAAGTACATTGTATAGGTATTGCAGACGATATAGGTACACGCTATGACTGCGATATATAAAAAATAAACTAGGACTAGGTTTTACCCGCGGCTTCGCCAGCGTCATATTTTGATTTGCTTAAGCTTTCCCTAAAGAAATTTTTCTTTTATGTAACAATCGATTTCTATGCATTTTCAACGCCATTTTGCTACGATGCTATGGTGATCATGTCGTAGGGTGTTTTCCCCTTTTTCCTTCTTCTATGCATGAAAGTCTGCAGCCAATGTCACCTATCATCCATTAAAGTTTCCCCTGCCTATAGGTATATTACAAATGGATAATTGTGGATAAGTTGGTAAGCTAATAAAAAGTGTTTGGTCTATTTTACGGAAACGACTTTTCGTCGTTCAAACTATGTGTAGCTAGTCAAGCATGCGACCACGAAAAGCCACAAAAAGAACTCGTTTCGACGTGTGAAAAAGTGACAGATATATACTTTGCCATAACGCTGTCTTGTTCTGTCACTACGAAAGAAATATTTCGTGGCGCGCATACTAGCGCGGCATGATATTATTGACTTTAGGCAAAATATGAAATAGCTGATAAAGCGATATTAGGGTTGGTTTCATGATAAATTTTGGTCATAATAATAAGTAAAAAGGCATCTTCCGATACCTAATATTGATAAACTGAAACATCATTTTAAGTAAATCAATTTCAAATTTTCTTTTAACGACAGGACCATTACTTATCTATCTTGGGTTAATAAAAACTGGTTTTACACGAATTAGTAATAAGAAAAACCAAGACATACGTCACGTCTACGTATACGTATCTAAAGCAGTAAAATTAAGATAAAACTCACTTTATGACACAAATGAAATGACTTAATAAACAATGCATTTATATATAGGTAGGTAGTAATAGAAACCAAATGGCATGATATAATAAATTCAAAAACTACCCTAACGAATAATTTGTTAATTACAAATTAAGTACAGAGTTACTTACTCACTTTTTGTAGCATTTTTGAAGTAGAACGATCAAAACGAAAATAATGTCTTCTGCCACATCAAAAAATATCAAAACCTAATTTTATTAGGTAACTAGCAGCGCCCCGCGGTTTTACCCGCGTTGTGCCCGTTCCCGTGGGAATTTCGGGAATTTTTATACATATAAACCTTCCTCTTGAATCACTCTATCCATTAAAAAAAACCGCATCAAAATCCGTTGCGTAGTTTTAAAGATTTAAGCATACAGACAAACAAACAAACAAACGAAAATAGCGACTTTATTTTATACCATGTAAGGATTATACCTGTCTAGATTGATAAACGCTTAATAGAGTGTGTAAAAATGAGTTAGGTAACATTTGGCCCTAAGAACATCTGGGCTGTGGGCGAGTTGTGCTCGGAGATTTTTTTTGGGATCATCTGGCCCTAATATTTTTATCTAAGTGGGCCAGTTCTCTTGAGCTACTAATAAAGAGGACATCTGGCCCTAAAATATTTTATAGTATATACTCGTATACTTATAGCGAACCATAGAGGAATCATGAATAAAAAATAAAATCGGCTAAGTGCGAGTCGGACTCGCGCGCGAAGGGTTCCGTACCGCATTCCTCTTGCCATTATTAATAGCGAGCAAAAATCTCCTAAAAATTACGTTTTTGTATGGGAGCCCCCTTAAATATTTATTTTATTCTATTTTTGGTATTTGTTCTTATAGCGGCAACAGAAATACATCATCTGTGAAAATTTCAGCTGCCTAGCTATTACGGTTCATGAGATACAGCCCGGTGACAGACAGACGGACAGACGGACATCGAAGTCTTAGTAATAGGGTCCTGTTTTTACCCTTTGGGTACGGAACCCTAAAACATTATAGATGTTCCCTAACTTATAAAAATTCAGTGCTGATATAGTCAAACTTGCGAATGTGCGAGTGAGACAGCTGTGGCCGGTTGAAAGGCCCTTAAGTCATTAAATCCAAATATAAAACGTTTGCTACGATTTCAAACTCAATTCAAAACACTAGTAGTATTGTATTACTGTAGGTACCAATTAGCGTTGGCTAGGCAAGCCATTGTTATCAGATTAAGAAGTTGGTATTTCCGTATCACACTGAAAGAAACCAATTTACATGGTCTTTCTTATAACTTTAAATAATAAGACAAGCAAGTAACTCTTATTAAGTACCTATTATTACAAGAATAACATAATATTAAACGGTTTGCAAAAAAAAACTATTTTACATAAAATAAAATAAAAATTTCAGCAGTTCCTCAAATAAATTATTATAAATATAAGTTGGTCAAATTTAACTTGCAAGATTCCACCCGTACAAACTTACATCCATTGCAAGTTAAATAAAAGCTTGTAATAAAATATGTAAATTGCAGCTGTTGCAAAAATCTAATATATTTCCTTCGCTAGAATAGTTTAACCACGGTAATTATATCTATTACCATGGTTTTACTCCATGCCACAGATGCCTTATTATAGTAGTTTATGCAACTGTCATATAATGAAGGGTATTAAAACACGAGTGTGAGCTTATGAAACGAGCGCAGCGAGTTTCATAATAGTAACGAGTGTTTTAATACCCGTGTTATATGCAGTTGCATACACTACTTTATCTTCACTAATAAAAAAAAATAAAAAAAATAAAACATATTGCGAAACATTAAATTCACGCGTACGTGTATTGTCACAGTGAACTTGGCGCCTTTAAAATCTAACCAATGAGAGCGCAGCTGCGCGCGCAGGGCCAATCAGGAGCGAGCGCGCGATGTTATAATGAGATTTTACGATATCGATGTGGATTTTATAACATCATGTGAAATTGCTTAATTTGAGTGTTTTGATGTCTGCGCTATAACAGTAGTCATTATAAGTCAAGTATTGGAAACATAAGTAGAATGTTACAACATTAGTGTAGATAAAAGGTATTATGAGTTTGCATACCTACATAGTACCTAAACAAAACTATTAGGATTAGGTAGGTATCGTTATTGTATGCATATACCTACCTACATAACAAAAATGTAGGTATGGAGATTTTTGTTAGTTTTTTTCGTAGACGGAGACTATTGTAGTTTTCGTTTACGTCTAATAAACTCATACTAATCTCTCTGAAAGGACTTGAGCCAAGGATTTTTATGACTTGAGCTCAATAGGCATGATTACTAAAAATATTAGACACGTCATTATTTTTTCTTTTGTCAATTAAACAAAGATTGACGAAGATATACTCCGTTAAAGTTCCGCGTAACGTCACGAATGATGTACAAATGCACAGACTTGTCGCACCAGTGACGTCACGAGCCCCCACTCCCAATTTTTGACAAGGTTTATCTTAGTAATTTATTGTTTGACAAAGGAAAAAATAGATATCCAATATTTTTTAATAATCTAAGTAACGGACTAATTACATTAATTTTTTTTTTACCCAGTCATCATTCTTATTGTGGACTATGGGTTTATACTTTATACATAAGTCACCGATCACCGAAAATAACTAATATAAATTAAAAATTTAAAAAACCCCCGACACATTGACAACCATTTTGGGCACATTTGTAGAATTATGGTTCTTCCATCCCCACTTTAACCCACCATAACTCTTAAACGGCTCAATCGATTTTTATAAAACATAGCTAAGAACACTCTCGATTAAGTCTCCTTTCATCCAAAAAAACTAAACTGAAATCGGTTCAGTGGTTCGGGCGCTATGATGCCACAGACAGACAGACACACAAACAGACACGTCAAACTTATAACACCCCTCTTTTGCGTCGGGGGTTAAAAAGTAGTGTTTTTTTTTGTCATCGGTGATTTTTGATTGGCGGTTATTTCCCTCAAAAAGAGGGATTCCGATAATATTTGGCATGATTTTTCAATATCTAGATCCTAACAAGTTTTGCGAATATAAACCAAATCGGTCAAGAGCGAGTCGAGATATAGGCTTACAAAGATTCAGATAGAAATGTGCAGTACGGTACGGCCTGTACCGTAAGGTCTAAACTGTACGGAGAACTAGAATTACTAGTAATAACTCTAAGCAGATTGAATAATAATTTTCAGAATAATCGAATGTGTCATAAACACTTGTAAACCGGCTGATAACAAACCGGTCTGATTACAGGTACCGAGTTCATCGCAAACACTGCTCACCAATCAGAACTGAAAACTGTTATCTTGTATCGATGGATGATACATCAATAAAACATGAAAGCGTATTTCCTATCGTTTGAAAGTGACCCAATTTATTTGTGTATTTTTACACATAAAAGTTTTATGCATACTGCCCAATTTTAGAGGCGCCATCGTAATTATAATAGAAATTTACTGTAGCCCTGTTTCTTTTTCACTATTATGCATTCGATAGAGAGAACACTATTTTACGTTGCTAAGTAATAAATTTATGACGGCGCCTTTTTTATACCATAAAAGTTTTATTTACATACTATGCCCAATTTTAGATGCACCATCCTAATTATAATAGCAATTTAGCGTATCCCTGTTTCGTTTTCTTTTTCACTATATGTATTTGATAGAGAGAACACTATTTGACGTTGCTATTAAATTTACAGTAGCGCCTTGAAAAAAACTATTTGCTTAGCCCCCGTCGTATTTTAATTTTTGTACCTACTTCGTATCCCACAGGAGCCATTTTCTTTAACTACCTATATTGATGTCAAAAATAAAGTCGTTACGTTGCTTTGCCGCTGCGTGAAAAAGTAACACAGCAAACACAATTTCGGATTTATAATATCTAACAGTAAGGACTAGTAAGATTTACAAGAATTAGATAGGTACATGTTGTGAAATGAATATAGAATAAAATTACAGTAAATAAATATAGATTTAAACAATAGGTACGTAGTAAAATACGTAGAAAATTAGCCATTTGTAGAAAATTTAGTTTTCCTATAGTTTATACGCCTTATCTAATCCGAAAATACTAAAATGTTGAGTTGGTGGAATGGAAAATTATCTAATCGACGGAAGACGTTGTGTGAGTAATGTTATTATGCATCGATAAATGACACACCTAGCCTTATCGAGAACGGACTGGTTGGTGACAAATATTACAATAAATTTCGTCTATGACTAACTAAACCATAAGCAAATTTAAATTATGTTACTCTATAGTTCAATGTAATACAGAGGCGAACTCCTTATCCACCAGTGTCCACCTTGTTGGTGCACATCCTATACGCCTTGTAAGATCCGAGGTCTTTGTCCAGCAGTAAGCTGATGTTACTACGACTAAAATCCGTGGTGGTCCAGTGGTAGTGACACTCGCCTTACAATCGTGAGGCCGTGGGTTCAAATCCCGGCCCCGTACCAATGAATCCTTGGAATTTATGTACGAAATTTTACACCACTGGCTTTTCGGTGAAGGAAAATATCGTGAGGCAACCTGCATACGTCCTTAGAAGAAATTCGATCGCGTGTGTGAATCCACCAACTCGCACTGGGCCAGCGTGGTGGATTTGCCAATCACCCTTTGTGAGTAGGCCCACGTCCTGTGGTGGACTATTAAAAATGCTGGTATAGTACAGTACAGTAAGCTGATGTAGATGAATATAAGTGAAGAAAATAATTGACAATCTGAATCAGAAACTTAGTCTATTCACAGGCAAATCGTAATTTACTGGTACAACATCATCACTACATAGTATAAAACAAAGTCGCTCCCGCTGTCCCCATGTCCGCATGTATGCTTATATCTTTAAAACTACGCAACGGATTTTGATGCGGTTTTTTTAATAGGTAGAGTGATTCAAGAGAAAGGTTTATATGTATGATATAAACCTGTGCGAAGCCGGGGCGGGTCGCTAGTAATAAAATAAAAGTAAACATCGCTCTTTCTATACATCTTAAAAAGTAAAACCTAAAGTGTAAACCCTGAATGCTAGCATTCGATAAATGGTATCGTTTAAAAATTTAAAGATTTGTCATTACTACTTTCAGGCACCCACGCCCCCAGCACGCTACCCTGGTGAACATTTGACTGCAATGGACAGCAGCGTGATATGCGCACAGCCGAGCGAGAGAGGCCTGATTGGAGTCGAAAACTGCTTGACCTTGAGCATCTTCACAAATAACGTCACCACTCCTAAGCCCGTCATCGTATGGCTCAACGCTGAAGAATACACAACATCCAGCACCACACTTCTATCATACAGAAGACTCGTCGAAGAAGGACTCGTCGTTGTCACTATGAACTTCAGATTATCTGTTTTCGGATTTCTATGCCTGGGTGTACCCGAAGCCCCTGGCAATGCAGGCATTAAAGATGTCATCCAGGGTCTTAAATGGATCAAGAAAAATATTAGAGGGTTCGGAGGAAACCCGGACAACGTAGTACTTATGGGGCATAGTTCAGCAGCTGCTATAGTAGACTTGGTGACCATGGCGCCGCAAGCTACTGACTTAGTTCACAAAGCCGTAACTCTTAGTGGATCAGCGTTAGCGCCTTGGGCAATCGCATATGACCCGATAGGCTACGCCAATATCCTCGGATCAAAGCTAAGCTATACAGGGAAGTCGGCATCAGAATTAGGCAGGCTTTTGGTGAACACAGATATCAACTTACTTGGCACTGCTTTAGGTGGATTCAATTTTTTCAACAACACACCTCTTTTTGCCCCATGTCTGGAAAACAATGAGCTGAATGATACCGTAATAACTGAGGTTCCAATTAACTTGCTAAGAGCTGGTAACTATAGCCATATCCCCTACATTACCGGTTACGTAAACAAAGAAGGAACATTAAGAGCCGAAGAAGCTCTGTTCGAAGGATGGTTGGAGAAAATGCAAGCAAACTTTACAAACTTCCTACAAGTTGACTTAGATTTTGGTACGAATGCAACGTCTAAAGGAGAGACGATCAAGGACTTTTATTTCTCTGGCAGTCCTATAAATATGGATACTATTAACGACTACATGGCCTACCACGGGGATACATTGGTGGTAGTATCAGCTATCAGAGGTGCTAGAGAAAGAGCTGCGACTTCAAGGAGCGAAGTGAGATTGCTGGAATTCGCTTTCTTAGGAACTATGAACTCTGACTGGACGTATGCCCAGATTCAATTAGACGGTGTTAGACACGGCGGCATGTTGAACTATCTCTTTGATTTCGACTTGAGACCAGCAGAAGAGCCAGTCATGCGGTCTGTTGTGAAGAGGTTCTCTAGCTTTGCGTATACAGGGTGAGTTATCTATTTCTTGAGCTTTTTAAAAGTTCTTAGTTAAAAATTACTGTTCCACGTCATAATTAGTCAAAATTCGTAAAGCAGTTTAACTGCAATCAGTCTTTATTGAAAATAAATTAGGCACACTTATGTAATTTTTTCAATACTAGCTGCGCCTCCCGGTGTTACCCGCATTATCCCAAGATAAAAAGTAGCCTCTGTTAATCCAAGGTCTAAGCTACCTTCATACCGAATTTCATCCAAATCGATTAAGCCATTTGTGCGTGAAAGAGTAACAAACATCCATACATACTCACAAACTTTCGCGTTTATAATATTAGTAGGATTATAAACATAGACTTAGCATTTTTTCTTACATTTCATATTGATGATTGTTTATCTTTCATTAAATTTGTATATTAGGACTGTAATTGTGATGTAAACTACGATACGATGGCACATAGTTCGAAGAATGGACCGCCGATGGTTTCGTAAAGTTCTCGAATGGAGACAGACCAGCCAGCGCAGCGGCGGACGTCCACCGACTAGGTAGACAGGCGATATAACTAACGCGCTATATGAAATCCATAGAGGAGGCCTATGTCCCGCAGCGGACGTCTTATGGCTGGTGAATGTACGGATGGAATCTACAATGAAAAATACTGTCTCTGGAATACAAAACCGGATATACGACATCTTTGCTATGATATTCCTCTTCTAATTAGAGAAATCTTGGCAAGCGCAACGTTAGTTTGGATATTACGGCATTACAACTCAATTTATTTGTTGTTTAATTTCAGGATTCCTACACCAGCTAACGCACCTGTGTGGAACGCCATCACTCCTCAAACTCTCTTCTACATGTACTACGGAGGCACCGTCCCAGCCCAGGAAGGACCCGTCGTATTCACCGAAACCACCAAGTTTGACCCTCACACCGTCCGCATGATCCTCTGGAATCAACTTTATGCCGAGAACTATAAGGCTCCAACTCCTGTATCATCAGCTAGTCGAGTCGTGAACATGCTCTGTGTTGTTATGTTCGGTGCTATTTTTGTGAATTTGTTCTAGGTTAGTGGAATATCTGAGTACTTTTGAAGATTTTATAGTGCGCATTTATTTAGTGCCATTCAGTTTTGTTTGGTACGAGATGCGTAGATACTTAAAGATGATACTTGTAATACTAAATGAACTTTTATTGTTGTTGAAGATGAGATGATGAGTCTTGTATAGGTTAAATTAATAGGTAATTAGGAAACCAGCAAGGAAAGCGTATTCTCTCGTGCCAGTACTTTCATTCACTGACTATCATCTCAAACCTTTGAAATATACAAATCTTTGCCTAGCAACACTCTGAGACTGTTTGAAATGATTTAATTGTTTTTTGAAAAATGTTTTGGATATTTAAAGGACGCGAGCTGATTCTAAGTTGGAGCTTAATATAAGATTGTTTGAATGCTCTAAATGCTCTTATCTTGTTGACGACCTGTGACATACCTACCTTACGAATAAATACTTACGAAATAAAACGAATTATTGAAAATCAATAAAATTATGTAAGAAAAACTCAAAGAAAAATTGAGATTTATTTGACTATCTTTATATTACAACAGACACGCATTTAAGATTGTTATTTATGTAGGTATATCACAATCGATTAATTATTCTTCTGGTATAAAAAGATGTTATTTTGTGATAAGTACACATTAGCAAGTAAGATTACTCCGAGATATGATGTGAGGTAGATGCGTGCGTGGCATAAAGCCCTTATAGGGAAAGAAAACTTTGCGGTTACAACTCAAGGTTTTAGCCTTTGCCGTTGAGTTTTTTTTCACGTTCATTTCACTTACCTAATTAGCTAGAGTGGGACCATATCACAAGAAATACTGCCAAGCATTATTACTCGTCAAGTCTAACGTATAAGGCATATAAGTACAGTAATTTTATTAATGACGTAGTTTTGTAAAACACTGCTATTACTAGTTTACGTGATCCAGCTATAAATAGTAAATTTATATTTTTGACCAACCATATTGTCACACATAAGTAATGTTAGTAACATCTATAAAAGTGAAAAGATTTAGCAAAATATAGTTTTCCAAAACTTGAGTTATTATTTTTATCATACGGTAGATATCTAAGATACCTACTTAAGCAATTGTTAAATTTTCAGTCAAAATCATCAACATCATAATTTTTCGTTTTGCTAATCCTTTGCTTGGGTTTGCCAGACGAGTACCGTCAGCTCAAAATAAGATGCAAATTCACAAACTGTAAATTTGCTAAAAGAAAACATATTTGCTGCTAAACGTGTTTAAACAAACAATAAAAAGAAAGCCATAATTCAAAGTATGTTGTTTTATTTACTCCAGTAAGTACCTAAATGTTTACACTTTTACAGCATTGCGAGTGAAACGAACTCTGATGAACAAGGTTTTATGAACAAAGCCGTAATATCGGAATCCCTGAACAAAACAAATCAATTTCAGACACATTTTACGCTCTGTTGCTCATTCTATAACATTTCGTTCTTTG
This sequence comes from Hypomecis atomaria, assembly GCA_964007245.1. Taxonomy (NCBI): domain Eukaryota; kingdom Metazoa; phylum Arthropoda; class Insecta; order Lepidoptera; family Geometridae; genus Hypomecis; species Hypomecis atomaria. The sequence continues at coordinate 16,018,396 of OZ023297.1, forward strand.
ATTCAGCAGTAAAGATGGATTTTCTCGCCATTGTTGCCGCGAGGACGAAATAACCGACCAAGTAGGAGGCGGTCTGGGGTATCAAAGGTTCAGTAGTAAAGTTAACATAGATTTAAAGGATAAGACGTTGAAATCATTTGTTTTTCAATCATTTTGCAGTCAACCTAGTGCTTGAAGAATGAACCTTATGAAAATATGCTTAAAATTATTTAGTTTAATTTTTTTCGTGCTCTCGACTTTTCTAATTTGGTTTTTAAGCCAATTATTCACTGAGCAACAGTGTTTCGGATTTACATTTTCTGAAACATCACGAAGATGTTTACCGAAACATACCGATAAACGCGTAGTGTTTATAGAAACAAAATATATGGGTCTGAAACATTATTTTTTGTTTCAGAAACACGTAGATTTTGTTTCTGATACTGAGTTTATAAACAAATGTTGTTCGGTGAATACTTGTCTTTAGCTGCTGATTCTATTAGGTACAATAACTTCAATCATGTCATTATGACTAATCAAAATAGGTATAAGCATCCTATTCTATGGGTATAGATTTACGAGTATAATGATAAAACGTTAAAACAACCGAAAAAAATTGAACATTTTGAAAGTCCGTTTAGTTATCTGTTCATGAGGGACAATACGTTCAGAACCCCAAACACTAAGCTTACAAATATAATCAAGACAGGAGTTTACCTGAGCTCACCCGATGAACATGAACAAGCAGTCAACTTACCTGGAAACAAAAGATAATTATGTTATACAATAAATATATTTAGCAACAATCTACAGAATAGAACATGAATGAACATCACATAAATGATAGTTTAGAGTTCTCTGAACAGTGAACTTCGTGATTTATTAATAGCATTTTCGAGTAATCTTTACTTAGAATTGCACAATTTGCATACATATAATACGAGTGTCGAGTATATTAGGTTTATGTATATTCTCATTTACAGTATTCATAGGTATCGAGGCGCGTCTCTTTGTGAATTTTCATAAGCTATTATAGCTGTTATACAGTTGTCATCAATAAAGTTGTACTTGGATAAATCATTTTTTTACGATCGGGGATTGTGCACAATACAAGTAGGTACAATAAGCTGAGGGTCTAGCCAATTAAGTCAAGTGAAATTTTTATGTAGGCTTTAAATTTACCATCCCTTTAATTTGTGCCGTTCTAGGCTTTAGCCTACTTATAAGTAACTTCGTATAGGCCGGGTGGCTAACCCTGGTGTCAGAGTTTATAGGCCGCCTGAAGGCCTCTGACATGGTTAAATGGTTAAAACAATCGGAACCTACAATTTAACGTATCATCCGAGCTACAGTAGCGCTCAGTTAAAAATGCCACCCGCGGTCACCCATCCAAATACTGAACCTACTTAGGTAAATCCGTTAATGTGTCCAAGTGTGGGTAGGCTTCGCTAAGATTCACACAAGTACGCCATGAAATTTCTTCCGATTTTTTAGTTCACACAATGTATTTCTATGTAATGTATGAAAAGCCAGTGGTGTGAAAATTAGTACATTCTAAAGAATTACAAATTAAAATATTACCTACCTACAGCTAAAGTATTTTCTGTAGAAATGTGTCCTCAGAAATTTTTAAATGTTTTGTTTTCAATCCCAAAGAAGTAGCTTTGTCTCAAGTACAGAATTCACTTAACTGTAGGTAACAGTACAGCTTTCTAGCACTTAAGATAACAATGAAAAGTGCTTAGTCTAGCGAGACGAAGGCAAATGGCACGTAAACTGAATGTAGTCTAGACTCCGCCGTTCCTAAGTTCTAGTATCTGTTATTACTCTGTACGTAAGATCTAATAAGTTCTAAAAGTTTGACTTTTAGTCTAGTCACCTTTTCGTCCTAGAACCTTAAATCATAAATAGACGTATCTATCTCGAATTTATTGATGACTTATTTTTATTTTAGTAAACCTACTATATATAGTATCTTAAATTTCTCCACATAAGACATGTCATATATGACCTGTCTTATGTGGAGATTGAAATTTAAGTATATAATTATACTAAAAAAATATTTTGCGGACATGAACACGAAATCATTAAAACAGTCTAAGTTAAAAAAATATATTTTTGCGGACATGAGAATGAGTATATATACTCATTTTATTAAATGATTTCGATGATTAATGATTTTAGATGTTGGTGTTAGGTTTCACATAAAAAATCTTTCGTATGTTTGCTATGTTTTAAAGCAACCGACTACCCCGAGAAGAACCTCTTAGAATATAAATCTTACCATTGATCGCACAACTAATTGTGCGAAAGCAGTTGGTCCAGGAGGAATTCCCCTCTAGAATATAGGTACATCACTCAATGGTAAAAAATGCGCATCTGGTTTCATTGTATGAAATCTGCGGCAAAGATGATTTTGTAAAAATAACTTACCTTCTTGTAAAAATATTTTTCCCGGATACTTAGAACTTAGTAGTCGACTACAATATCTATAGATTCATTCTGTTTTAAAAATTAAAATTAATTCGTACATAAGTGCTGTAAGTATGTTTTTCCCTCCATTAATTCTTTGACAAACTTCCCGTACCATTTACCATCGGGTCTCGAGTGCAATCGTATCCCAATAATAAATTTTCATTCCCAACTACCAATTTCCCCAAACCACAACATATGTCTATTTACAACCTAATGTGGAAGGAAATACGGCATTTTCTCGTTTAATAAATTAAGGTGAAGATTTCCCACTGGAATAAGCGTAGTTACTGAAATCCCGTACATCTCGCAGGAATGTTAAAGCTGGAGGTTTAACCAGTACACCTATATTTAAGACTAGACAAATTTGGTACAAAGTATTTGCTTGGTATTTCTATGATTTTATTTGAAAATGTAACTTGATGTGACGGACCTCCGCGCCGCGGCATTTCCCACTAGGAAACTGAAAAGTAAAATTATGTTGCAAAAACCATTTAAATCGTTTCAAATAATTCGATATTTCGAATAAAAACATACCCCACCAAATTAGTTAGTTATGACCCCAAGACAAATATAACACTAGGAATCTAGGAACATAGCACGGCACGACTACATTTTAAACGCTGTTTTGTATGCAGTAAGTCATAGCCATACCGAATAAACCGGTTGTAGTCATGTTATTTACCTGCCCTTTGCTGTACCTACGGTTTATTCAGTTTTAGCGGTTTGGTGCTGTGGCACACCAGTTTCAAGGTAATCAATCACCCTTCATGGCAAGTGTATATGTTCAAGGTAAGTTAAATATACAGGGTTATTCCTAATCAATAAGCATCCTTTTAGTGGCTTATTCTGTACATCAAAACTAACTTTTGTTCTGCGACTTTTGTCAAAACTCCTGCTCGCGCCAGTTACTCACGCCACGAACGCGAGCAAGAGGAAATGCGAAGCCGAACGTCAGAGCGCTTACACAATAAGGCCCCAGTTTAAAATAAAAACTCATCGGCCCGTAGTCCATCATCCATGTAAATCAATTTGTCATCGGCATTGACGTAGGATGGACGAGCTCGGTGACGTCATTCATCACGAAGATGTCACTGTGTCAGCACTTGAAATATTCCTGAAATATTAATGCAACATTATGGACGACTTGGTCTTTCGGCCGATGCTACTTATTTATGTTTTTGCATATCCTCCGTATCCATTGATAAATTGAATTTTAAATTAGGATGTAATTATTTAAAATATTCATAGTATTTACCCCCTGTGGACACCAGCTGCCGTATTGTTTACGGAACGGAAGTTCAACTACACTTATTCCCTTGCTCGCTCCAGTTATTCGCGCTATGAGAGCAAGTGGGAGAAAAAGCGAAGCCCAACGCCAGAACGAATAGACAAAACGGAGGCAGCTGTGGTACCATAGTGCGACTAATAATACCAATAGCAATTTAGAAGAGAGTGCCGCGGACTTTCAAACTAAAAAAAGTATGGTAATATAGCTGCAAGACTGTATACAAAATTGAATAAGGAATTACATATAAAAAAACACAGTAACAATGAAATAAAGAAGGTCCTATTAAATTGGCTAAAAAAATATGATTATGAAGGTATTGAAATTCTACTTGATAGTTTATTTATATAATGTATTTTTTGCTAAACATTGGTATGCATAATGAAATATATTTATGTAAACATTTTTTTTTGTTAATTTTTCAAATTATTGTTTAATGTTTTCTTTATAATCTTTGTTTTGTATTATTTTTTGATGTTAATGTATTAATAAGTATGTTTAATTTATAGCTCAATTCATATGTTTAAATTTAATTTATCAGATTTCGTTTTTGTTTTCTAAATTATTTAAGACAAGTCAAGTTTTCTTTATTATATAATCTTTGGTTTGAAATATATATTTTATCGTCAATGTATAATTTACTTAGTATTTACAATTTATATCTAAATTCGATTATTTTTTTCAAATAAGTTTTTAAGATTACGTTTTTTTTTTCCAAATTAGTTAAGTCTACTTTTTATTTTTATTTTGGCATGTTTTTTTTTAATATTAACATGGAGAAGCCACTGGCTCCTGAGACACAGTCTTAGACTAGTTCAGGAGCCTATGGATCATGTACTACTGTAACACGTTTATTATGTCAAAATAAATGATTTGTTTGTTAAAAAAAAAAAAAAACTCCTACACTTAAAGGTAGAGCAAGTTTTACGAGCTACTCCTATTATACTAATTAATGTGTAACACCTATGCTTATCACATAATTATATGCTTGCCCTGGGTGGGGATCGAACCCACGCTTCTGTGATGCAGAAGTCAGGTTCACTAACCAGTGAGCCACCGAGGCAGTCCTTACGTAAACCTTCCTTGTCAATGTCAACATAAGCTCATTATAATATGGATTAACTCTGTTGTTTACATTTCTTTTTCTTTAACTTGGAGGTTTTTAAGACAGCAGATTTTAGAGAGGTTTAAAAACTTTCAAGATCATAAATAACCAGGCTAAATCCGAACCTGTGACCTATAAAAACGCTCACTTTTAATATGGTGCTAATTCAGTTATGCCCTGAAAAAAGGCTAAACCTTCCTTGTCAATGTCAATATAAGCTCATTAAAATGTGGCTTAACTCTGTTGTTTACATCTCTTTTTTACCTTCATTATTTCGCTTTTCAACGATGATTATTTCACAATACTTCCCAAACCATATCGGGCGAAAAAATCCTACCTGCGTCACGTTTTTTGGTGTAAATAAAACAAACCCAATAAAACATTGTTTTTAGATACTTACACAAAACACAAAGAGTACAGAAGGTAATCAGTTAAAACGTGTTAGTACAACGTAGAAGTTGTAAAGTACAATTTTAATACGTGGTCAAGGATCGTGCACATAGACATCTTTCACAATCTCGAGTGCAAGACTTTTAAGAAATTGTTAATTTTGGATTTAGATTTTATAATATCATGACACGATTTAAACTCATAAACGTCAGGTGTTCGTGCAGAGTGAAGAAAAGTTATTTAGATTCACTTCGCTTCGAGCACGTTTACTCCAGCACTGACTTACTGAGTTATGGTAGGGCGTAGTTATTTTAGGCTAAATTTTGTTGATAGAAACGTCAAACAGTACATGTTTGGTCGTTTTGACAGTCCATTCATTTTTGTGGTGAGACTTCCGCGTTAACTGAATTTCCGCGTTAAGTTTGTACTGACCTTTATTTTGAGTCTTTATTTTAATCATCCTGGCCCATCGATCGGGGTGCATCCGCGCCACATGTCCCGCCCAATCCCACTTTAGTTTGGCGGCTTCTCGGCCGACATCAACTACTCCTGTCATAGGACGCAGTGTGCTGTTGCGGACTTTGATACCAAGCACGCTGCGTTCCATTGCTCTTTGGCAGACCCCATGTTTGGACCTTTGTGAATAGGTCAGTGACCAAGTCTGGGTGACCAAGTCTGGGTGTCTGACGGACGACGCAGCCAGGGAAGGCCCAAGAAGCGCTGGCGTGACGATCTTGACTCATTCGAGAGGGGTTGGCAAGAAGTTGAGATGGATCGCGACTCATGGAAGGAAATGGGGGAGACATTTGCCCAGGAGTGGGACAGTATATGTTAAAAAAAAAACATAGGCGTGGTATGAACTTTGCTTCTATATTCTCACTGGTTTGTACTCATAATGTTACTCGTATGTATCTGACGTAATATTTACTTTGCGTATTATAGGTTTCCCGGAATACCTGCATGGAAATACCGCGGTTGATTGATGTAGATGCCAAAGTAAATAGGCCTCTAGATCTCGGTGTTGCCAGAAGTGAAACGTCCATTGCTAAGTTACAAATATTAACACATTTTGGACATGTTTTACGTTAGGAATAATTATAGGAATGTTTAAGTAGTTTGATAATTTCTTATTGTGATCTATTTTAAGAATGCAGGCAAGACAAGAGTTTCACCCTTTTAGGAGTGATAAAGGTATTTTTATAGTATTTAGGGCCTGGAAGAGATCGCTTCCAGCGACAATGCCGCCTTGTGTTACACTAGCATAAGTAATTCTTTTATTACTGTTCGTTTTATATTTTTTGTGTCGAATAAAGTGTTACCTATCTCTTTCTATATATCAATCTAGTGAGTGGTTTTATTATTACTAATACCTTTTATGACCGAGAAAATCGTGCAAGTGATAGAATACTAACAGGTTGATATTGATGTTAAGTATCCACCGGAGCAAATGCAAAAAGGAAATGTATACCATGTATAAAAAGATAAATAGCTTTAGATCACATTAGTACAATTCTGGCAACACTGGCATTACGACTAGCAAATCTTGAGAGCTAACGCGCTCTTCGTGTTTGGAATACTGAGCATGGGCTTTATTGTATACGCGTGGTGGCAATGGTCTTGGAGTACAGTCTTTGGTTGTTTTTCTAGACGTTAGACACGCTCTAGTATGTAGTTGCACTTCAATGTTCAATATAAAAGATAAGTCTAATATTGTAATGAACCAATTGTAATGATTATTTTAATGGTTTTTAGGAAATATTTCAGAGGTCGTGAACATTATTTATGGAAATTTTATCGATATTTGAGTTTTTAGGATTCCGTACCTCAAAAGGAAAAAAACGGAACCCTTATAGGATCACTTTGTTGTCCGTCTGTCCGTATGTCAAACCTTTTATATCGAGAACGCGTAAAGTTAACGAGTTGAAATTTAAACTATCTATAATAATATTAATATATACTTTATTGTACACCAAAGAAAAACAATTACAAACAATCTTATAATTAATTAGGTATCTCAACGGAGTACAAGGGCGACCTTATCGCTCTATGTATATCTATAGCTTTTTGCAGTTGTGAAAAAATTATACTTCTTAGTTACCGTAGAAAAAAAAGTTAGATCCGTTATTTGTCGTAAAAAAACTAATATTTCGACACTCACAAGGGAATCAAAAATAGGGTACTTCCCGTTGACCTAGAACCTTTAAAATTTGGCAAGGAGCATTGTGTTAGAGTACACATATAGGAATAAATCTTAAAACTGTACATTATTAATTTAATCTCAAAAATAGGGAATCTCAAATCGGGTCTCAAAGCAAAAAAAATGGGCTAAAATTTTCAAAATTTAATTGTAGGTACTTATCATGTGGGGTATCATATGAAATATCTTTATTAGCACAAGCTAAAACAGGCTTTCAATTATTTTTACAATGTGTGATTTACGATTCATGACGAGAAAAGTAAAAAAAAAGTTTAATGATTAAGTATTATGTTATAGTTAGGCATTGAGGTTTTAACAAGTTAGTTCCCACTTTTGTGCAATTTTCAAGATTTGTACGGAACCCTCGGAGTGCGAACCTGGCTCGCAAAAGTCCGGTTTTTTTTCTAAAAATCAACAATAACCTAAAAGTGGTATACATATCTACATCAGTACGAGCGAACTAGGGGTTTACTACAACGAGCACCACTAAAACAACTATAATTTACTACAACAAAACTACACTACTATTACACAAAAAGCATTGGATCATCCTCAGACCTTTGAAGGTCTAAAGATAATCCAAATGCTCAAGCCCACTGCCAGTTGGCAGCGTGCCCAGCATGCTGGCTGCATTGCCACGCTGAATGGCAATGCTTATGCGTTGAGCCAAATAAACACCAGCATTTTGGTCACGCGTCGCGTCCACCAGACGCCCAGAAAGACTTTTGAAAATGATATGAGCTCCCGGCCCCCACGGACCCAATGTCTCAACTCCAAATGGCTCAAATATGTGTAATATGTAAATATGTATATTTGTAGTTAATAAAGGCACTTTTGCCAGTAAAAAAAAAAAAAACTAGAATTTTATTTTAAGTAATTCTATAATTACTTTCGGTTTCCGTTTCCTTCTCATTAACCGGCTTATACTTTTTGAAACCACAGCATGAAACAGTCTACAGATTTGCACGGCTTTATTATAGATAACGTTTTTTTTTATGTAAGATCATAAAATTGGCACAGCGATAGCGTATGCATTGAACCTATAAACAAAGCCATTGCAATTCAAGAGGGACTCGATTTAAGAAAACAAAAACAAGCGGCTAGCTTTTAACCTCAGGTGCCTTTCTTGGGAATGTATCGGCTCTTTGTTTAGTTCACATTCAACACATTACTAAAGGATTAAAACTAAATGTTTTAATCCTTTTGTAATGTGATTGTGGTCAAAAGTTGTAACATTTATTACTAAAGATTTATTGACTTTACCGAAGCAATAAGTAGTTGGCACAAAATTTAAAACTCAGTAGTCGTTAGACCACCACTGGTGGCAGTTTTAATGTCCCAATGACCGCCAGGGGAAGTAAACTGTTAAATACGTTAAAGAACTAAAATGTTAATTTGTCCTAACGACGGGAGTAAACCGATCTAGGTACCTACCTATTTAAATTACGTGGTCGAGTGGTATCAGGTGCACCGTAAGGACAGTCAGGTGAGTTGAGGTCGGTTGGATTCTGAATAACGGCTGACATATTTTGCCCTGATGCAAGCGCGGGGTACTAGAATATGGCATCGGTATCCCCTGTCTGTAGTAAGAGCCTACTAAAAGGGGGCCTCTGGGCTCGCGGGTGGTTGGAGATAAGGCTCTAGCCATCCATCCACTCAAACGGGCCCGGGGAGGACGACAATGGTGAGTGGCCACATTGTCGTATATAAATAAAAATAAATATTAGGGGACATCTTACACACGGTCTCTGACGTCAAACTAAGCAAAGCTTGTGATATGGCTGCCAGAGGCTGATATACTAAATATACATATTTTTAAATACATACTTACATAGATAATACCTAAATAACACCCAGACACAGAGCAAACAGCTATGTTCGTAACATAAATATTTGCGCTGGGTGGGAATCGAACCCACGCCTCTTTGACCCAGGAGTGAGGGTCACCAACCACTGAGCCACCGAGGCAGTCAACTATATACTAATATGACTGTATGCGTCAATTTTATTGATTGCAGGACGTTAATAGAAAAGTGCTGGGAGCTCCGGTGCGTTCCCCTGGAAATCCCGGACCTTCCAAGACAGCCAAAAGGCAGGCCACCGATGGGATTTAAGTGGGTACAATCCCACATAACTCGGCTGTACCCTAAAGCAGTTGATCTTACGAAGATTTCCCGCTCGTAAAATAAGGTACCTATTTGAATTTCAGGCGTACGTAGAGTGCAACGATTGAATTCGGTTGTACCATTTTTGGCGAATAATAACTACTTATAACCTAGGTAGGTACCTACATTTTTGACCTTGTAACAAAGATTTCAGCGGTTTTATATTTCTCGAACCAAAACAATTTTTTTTATTTTATTTTATTTATTTGGTACACAAAATAATACACAAAATTGAATATACAGGGTTATTCCTAATCAATTAGCATCCTTTTACTTAGGGGCTTAATCTGTGTGTCAAAACTCAAAAAAACAGCTGTTCCATACATTTTGTCGCGGGTGAACGAAATTTTTTTCGGGGACAATTTTTTTTTTTAAAGTTTTGATTAAAATCGCAGAACAAAAGTTGTTAGTTTTGAAGTACAGAATAAACCCCTAAAAGGATGCTAATTGATCTGTATATATCTTGAAAACGGCAATCTCCAAAAATTTCAATACTCTTTCACAGAGGGATGATGTACGACCAAGCGTGGCGTCCAAGCCACTACATATTTCCACAGATAAAAATGGAGTGCAGACCCTGTTTTATGGCTCGAAAGCGGCAAATGTCCCGGAAACCCTGGCCGGAAAGTATGGGGTGAGATTAGGGGTGTTATTGAATTACGTCCTCAGGGCTCTATTGTTTTGGTGAAATATCTTTGAGTTCACAGGCTGTTAGGGAAAGAGAAAGTCCCTGCTTTTATAGATGGAATTTGATAAGTGCCAAAAGCAGGGCCCTGATTTCTTGTTGAGATAACGAAACGTATACTAAACTGGATTGTATGTTTTCAACCAACTTTAAAAAAAAACAACTAAGTCCTTAATTCGTCTGTAGGTATATATGTGTCTTTTAGGGTTCCGTACCCAAAGGGTAACAACGGGACCCTATTACTAAGACTCCGCTGTCCGGCCGTCTGTCTGTCACCAGGCTGTATCTCATGAACCGTGTCAGCTAGACAGCTAAAATTTTTACATATGATGTATTTCTGTTGCCGCTATAACAACAAATACAAAAATCTGAATAAAAAAAAACATTAAGGCGGGCTCCCATACAACAAACTTAATTTTTGGGAGTTTTTTTGCTCGCTATTAAGTAATAATGGAAAATTGCTTTAAGATTATTCTGTAATCAGGAAATCAGGTAGCAGTGAAAGTAAAAAATCGGCCAAGTGCGAGTCGGGCTCGGGCACTAATTTTTTACTTTCACTGATACCTGATTTCCTGATTACGGATTAATCTTAAAGCAATTTAAATTACATAGTAACTAGTACTAAGATCAGCACATTTGAAAACAGTTACAAAAAACCGTTAGTTGTTACAGCGCCTGCCAAAACGCATAAAATAACATACTCGTAAATCGCTTTTGCTAAAGCAATTTGATTTGGGAGGGGTTTTCTGAAGTTGGTTGTTTTTGTTAAAAAGAATAATAATTGTTGATAAGAAGGGTGTTTAGAACGTCCACAATGATCATAGATAAGAAAGATGTTTATCTGTAGGTAGTGGAGCGCGTGTGTTGTATTGAGCGCGATTTTCTCGCGCGCTCTGGCGAGCGGACATTGACGCGACACCGCAATGCACAATGCACATTATTATTTCGATGAAAGATGAACCTAGGACAAAGCATTTCAATCCATTAATGACATCGTAAAATCCTGACATATAGAACACATTCATTTACTCCTAGCATATTTAACGTAAATGTACTAAAAGAAAATAAATCTTGCTGTCTCACGAGTAAAGAACTGAATTCATTTTATCTGAAAGCGTTTTACTTTGACTCAGCGGATTTACAGAGGCGTGTTGGATGCAAATTACACCAAATAGAATCGAACAGTGAAATTGAATGCAAATATATAATTTTGTGTATTTGTTTGGATTCTGACGATTGCTGGTAAGAGATAGGGTGAAACTTTTGCTTTTAACCTCTAAATTCACTTTCTGACTTTTGTAAAAGCATTTTGTAAAATCGACCGCACTAAATGCTGAGGTTTATTTTTATTGGATGAGCCGAATACAATACATAGTGGTAGAGTTCATTATTGTATGGGTTTTATGTTAAGTCGAGCTTATTCTATTACTAATTGCGGCCTTTCATATAAAAATATTTAACTACACTAATGTTGTAACATTCTACTTATGTTTCCAATACTTGACTTATAATGACTACCGTTATAGCGCAGACAACAAAACACTCAATTTAAGCAATTTCACATGATGTTATAATATCCACATCGATATCGTAAAATCTCATTATAACATCGCGCGCTCGCTCCTGATTGGCCCTGCGCGCGCAGCTGCGCTCTCATTGGTTAGATTTTAATGGCACCAAGTTCACTGTGACAATACACGTACGCGTGAATTTAATGTTTCGCAATATGTTTTTTTTTTATTAGTGAAGATAAAGTAGTGTATGCAACTGCATATAACACGGGTATTAAAACTTAATATACTTTATAATTTTTTTTTTATTATTATTAAAACACTCGTTACTATTATGAAACTCGCTGCGCTCGTTTCATAAAATCACACTCGTGTTTTAATACCCTTCATTATATGACAGTTGCATAAACTACTATAATACGTCATTGGATTAGTAGAAAATTTTGGCATCTAGGTATTACATAGTAATAATAATATCATAGTCGTGTGTACCAACCTGCACTGGGCCAGCGTGGTGGATATGGCCCAATCACCCTTCGTGGGTAGGCCTACGTCCTGCAGTGGACTATTAAAAAGGCTGCTACAGTACAGTACAGTCGTGTGAGCTCTTTAGTTAAGCAGAGCTAAATATAGATAATCATTGAAACGTAGGTATTTTGATCCAAACATTGGCATAATTTAGTTTCACTACTACTTTAGCTGTTACTGCACTGTTATCGAATATGAAAACACTGACCTAAAATAACTTTAAGTTATGACTGGCAGACTGCCAAAATAAACTCGATTTGTATGAGATTGTACCTATACAAAGTTCCATAGATAAACATTTAAGTTCGCCTTATACTGAAATACGAGTATTATGCACATGGGATGTAAATTTTTAACGCCTCAGGCTCTTAACTGCCTGATGAGACGAAAGATTGGATATTCATAACGCAAATTTGATATGCTCGAAAACGCGATATAATCTTCGGGTTTTCGAACTATTTTGCAAGCGTATAATAAGTACATCTCAGTGACGTACAAAATAAGTAACATGCAAGTTTATGTTAGTGACAAGTTTTGAAATTCCGTTAGGGGCGCCCTTAGTTAAATAGGTATTTCGTTTTGAATGGAATTCTCGCAGCGACGACAATAAGCACATAATATATGCTATACTGGGAGATTGATGAGTATGATATAATTATATTCTAACGCTACATGAGCTACTAAAATCATATTGTAACTTACCTATTGATTTTTTATACCTTAATCGAATCTTTTTCCTTTAAAATATGTTGGCGAATTTTAAGCTGGACAGTAACTGCCAATCATTGGCTGCTATTCACAGATATTATCTATGTGCTGCTATTACCCAGAAAAGCAGCTTTCCCTCTTCTGTGGCTATTACAACCCATCATTAGAGCATTGCACCGGTTCTGACCACTGTCCCGGTTTTGGCAATGCCTTACCTAAAAATACCAATGCCTACTAAAACGTCCCTTAAATAGACCTACACCCCAGCTCGACCTTATTAGTGGTTACGCCCATGTTTCCGCCCAATCTATGATCACGGTCGTCCTACGTTAGATTTAACTTAAGCTCCGATCCTGTACGGATAATAATACCTAAACTATGGTATTTTGCAGGTTCGTGCAGTGAAGCTGGCTTACATCCATAAGGTTAAAGCCCCGTAAAGACGTACAAAGCATTAAGCTCAAGAATCAAGATTTACGATTGTGCAGCTCAAATGCAGGTATGTAACATGTAGCTTCTATACAGCTGTAGCAGTAAATAAGCTGGTAGGTATTGAGCTGAATTTCAGTGTCAATGTACTTTACTAATCCATCGATCCATCAGCCTTAGGACGTCCACTGATGGACATAGGCCTCCCCTATAGATCTCTAATAAGACTAGTTGGTAGCGGCTTGCAGCTTTCTAGCGCGATCCTGCGGTCTTAATGAGGTCATCCTTCCGCCTTGTGGGTGGATGTCCCACGCTTCGCTTGCTGGTACGTGGTCTCCACTCGAGAACTTTCCGACCCTACCAGTCATCAGTCCTCCGTGCTGTGCCCTGCCCACTGCCATTTCAACTTGCAAATCAGCTGGGCTATTTCGGTAACGTTGGTTCTTCTACGGATCTCCTCTTCCACTAATAGAAAGATAAATGAATTCTTAGTAGGTACTGTCAAATAATTTACTCCCAACAAAGCCGTGGCACGTAAAAAATACAAAAATTCGAGCACCAGTTCTACAGATTCGGATTATTTAATCAGTACCTACTTATCTATCGGAGCATCAAAGTTGGATAGATGCGCCAATAGTGATTCTCTACAAAACTGAGCAAGTTGATAGAATCAGGCGTAAGTTGAAAAAGTATTACATAAAAAAAAACCTTTTTGTTGAAAAACAAGATTTTACTGAATAAGTACTCGCCAAGACTAATCAAACGAGCTGGAACTCGGCCACCTTACAGCTCCATTTTCAGATCAGCACCATGTAATCATAATATTGCATTGTCACGCGATTTACACATGTACAAAAAATTTCAGCGCAATTAGTAACCGGGAAGCGGATCAAATTTAACTTGCAAGATTTCATTACAGACCGATAAACAGACAACGGGACAGGTAAAACTAAATAAAAGCTTGTAAAAACAAGGCAAAGCCGTAATTAGCGGATTATTTCTATCTTAAGGCCAATATTCATTAGATATTTATTCGTTATCAATGTACTGTACTGTGCATACCTATCAAACTTATAAAATTCTTCTTCAAATACATCACAATTTTCAAGCTTGAATTATGTAAAACAAATGCATTGAAAACTGTAAGTACGAGTATATCTTTACACTGTGGCAAGGCTTGCATTTACCAGACACCACATTACTGCGGCAACTGCATCGCTGAAATTACACAATCTTGCATCCTATCCTTCTCCCACCTGTTGCGTTTCAAAGGAAACTGAAAGAGACAGTGAAGGGAGATTATTGGATTCACCTCCAGGTAATATTTCAAGATATGAAGGTGGAATCTCTGGCTTTTCGTAAGATAAATAATGGCGATGTTATATTGTCTTCATAGCGATTTCATTTTGTTCCACTTTGTGAAATTGCAGTAATATTCTTTTTTGTTTACTTTCTTTTACAAAGCTCGGTAAACGCTACGCTATGTATCGGACCTTTTTCAGATTATAAGTCAAATAATTTATCATTTAGACTCTTTATCTCTTACCATGGGTCTTATAAATAAGCTCTAAGTAGCTCAATGATTTATGAAGAATACTCGCAGATACTCGAAGTTTATCTGCGAGATCGAATCAGAAATGAGGAGATCCGTCGAAGAACCAAAGTTACCGACATAGCCCAACGGATTGACAAGTTGAAATGGCAATGGGCAGAGCACATAGCGCGTAGGACTGATGGCCGATGGGGTCAAAAGTTCTCGAGTGGAGACCACATACATACTTGCAAGCGCAGCGTAAGATGTGCACCCGGAAGGTGAACGGATGATGCCATTAAGACTGCAGGATCACGTTGGATGCAAGCTGCTTCGAACCGGTCTTATTGGAGATCTATAGGGGAGGCCTATGTCCAGCAGTGGACGTCCTATGGCTGATGAATGGATGGAACTTATCACTCAAGTAGTACAAATTGTGTGCTGCAATTCGAAGCCAATACTAGCTAGTTAGCTTCAATTTTACACCACAAGATTAACTTGGTATCTATATCTCAAAATAACGAGTGCCTCGATTAGTTCTGTGCTAATTTTCGACATATATCGCCGCCCCCGGAGAACAAAATGACAATCGCTATTGTCTTGATTTTAATGTTATACCATATTCGACTTTAATGGAGCTTAATACATCTATACAATTTTTTTCATAATTTTTTTGTCGTTACTCATGAAGTTATAAAATAATGCAATAGTATTCAAAGTTTTTTATTACCTAAATAGTTTCGCGAATAAAATTGCCAGATAACAATAGTAAACATTTTCAACTAGTATCAAAATGATAATATCGATAGCCACAATATTCCCGTGCAAACGAGTCTATAAAAATAGTGCTATGGATGTTGTCATTTTATTCTAGTAAAAATATACCGTGTTTGGCAATATCGTGTTTACCAATAATTTGTTTCATTTTGAAGGAACAGTCCAAAGTTCTATTACCATACAAAAATGGAAAAATTATAACGAGGATACAATGGTAAGTGATATTAAATTTCGACAATTGAGCTGTTAATAATCATTGAATAAAATTATTATACAATATTGCAATATTTGTTTTCGCTTAGATGAACCGAGAATAAAAAGACAACGGATATAGAAAAAAAATGACGTTGATTAATTTTTATCAATATCTTATTTTGTTAATATCTATTTAATTATACTACTGTTAATTACAATACTTTTACAAAAAAAATATTTAAAAAAATATTTTTCATATGAGCTCATTCACTTACAATACTGTTCAGTGAATCATCAGCAATCAACGAAAAACGGTTTTTTATTTTTCCTGGAAAGTTGTGATTTTGCGATTGCCATTTTGTTCTCCGGGGGCGGCGATATTAGAGATCAAAAATGTGAAGTGGGACTGGCCTGAGCCAAATATGTTCTAGAAGATAATCAAGTAATTATCAATATCAAATTAATAAACTTCAGCGCGGTCAGTTTTCGGATAGGGGGAGGGACCCCAGGCGGAATTTACAAATGAGCGCTGCCGTGGCTCGGATGAAACGTAAAATTGTAGATCCCGGTTGTTTTAACCCCTTAGCTAAATCAAAGGATTTCAAGCGGCTTACGAACTGACACCAGGGTTAATTACTTAGCCTATATTTACTTTACTTTTAAATTTATAAGGTCTCATAAAAAAAGATGTTATATAAGTTATACACGTATGCAGGTAAAAATAAACATAACATATTATGCATATTTTTACAGAACTCTCAACGTTGCGCTTACGCGCTATTTCCCATTAAATAAGTATGTAGATATTCCTATTTAGTCGTCGTCCAGTCCAATGCCTCGAATTTATGCATGACGAAGTACCTACACGATAATGATACATATTTAAAACTTTGTTCCGTTCATTTTATGGTAGATTAAACACAAATCTGAGCATGTTCTCACAAAGGAATACCGTGAACAGAGCTGGAATGGATTTGTATCGAGTTATTATATGTATTGTACGTTTAATTTGGCATTTTTATAGATTCTTTCAAAGCTACTACGACTTCATACTAAAGTACGAGACAATAAAAAATAACAACGGTTGCTCTCCGGGAGTGCCGGCAGAAGTGAAAACTTGAACATCAATATCACACACGCGCAAGAGCCTTGCGCCGTCTTACGAATTCTCGATCAGTTCACGTGTCCTGACACGAGTTTAACATTTTTTACCCATGCCAAAAAGTGCACAACGCCGCTAAACTTTTCACTTCAAACATAATTAAATTTTCAACATTTTTTGTTTCTAAAATAATTGTTTTTCACAAAAAAATTGCAAAACCACCTTCCATCGTCTACAAAATTCTAATATTTCGCTCGAATTGTTTACTTTGTTGTTGATTTATCAAAAACGGATCAGCCGATTTCTGTGAAAATTAAATGGGAATATATTCTTTTTGGAAGTCGGTTAATTAGCCACACATCTTATGATATGTGGCAGTATACGTATAATTTACGAGTAACTTACAAGTTTGCTTTTTGTGTGACACGATACGATATAATTGCAAAATTAAGTAACGTTTCATACTCCAAGCACTATAATGTCCTGTATTGGATTGCCATGGAACTTAAATAATAACAAGAATAACTAACACCCAGACTCTCAACGCCCAAATATCGACCTGGGCGAGAATCGAAATTGGAACTGCCTGCATGAAGCCCCTGCCTTCATGCTGGGAGTTCCAATTTCGATTCTCGTCAATCAATTACTCCGACCAACCAGGT
The DNA here is from genome assembly GCA_964007245.1 of Hypomecis atomaria. Taxonomy (NCBI): domain Eukaryota; kingdom Metazoa; phylum Arthropoda; class Insecta; order Lepidoptera; family Geometridae; genus Hypomecis; species Hypomecis atomaria. Next base: position 16,036,120 of record OZ023297.1, read on the forward strand.
CCACAGCCTAAACTCTACCTGGACATTCATCAACTAACAATTATGTATGCAAATTTACCTTGACTTGTGTCAAGTCCACCGGCTGCATCAACACGAGTTCCAACATTTTGCACAATTCCAGCACCGATAGGATGATTCGAGTCTTCATTTGTTCACTTTTTCTTCACCCCTCGGCCTGGGTAAAGCCATCTGAGTTATCTTCGATTTCCACACAAATTAAATAAACAGTTTGCTTACAGTCCGACTCTAAATTCACAACACCGCTTTGAGAATTTGGAAAAGACTAAATAAAAATTAACATATTTTTTACCAACAAATGAAATAACTATGTTTGCTTATTTTTCTGCCATTTTTTTCAGTGTATTTACTTAAAGCTTTTTATTACGAACCGATTCGCTCATAGCATTAATGTGGTGATCTTTTAAATTCTCAATCTCTCATCGAGTTACAATAACTTATGGAGTTTCGGCACATCAGAAAGACGTCACTACTTTTAATATCAGTTCCTCTGCCACCAGAGTTTACACTGAACTGGTTCTTCTGATTGATCTCTAATGCAAATTCCGTATTTTGCATAAGGTGATTTAATGTTCATGTTCACAACATTCCGTATTGTCAATTAATTAAAAAAATTACATCGTTTCACAATATTCATCACATCACATTCACTCGTTTCGGTAATTGGTAATCATAGTAAGGATGCAAATATTGCATGTAAATTTGTTTTTTCAAAGTATTTAGGTAATCTACTTTTGTATTCTCTAACTATAATATTGTCGAGCACACAATAGCTTCAATGTCTGCGTAATACTTTTATACCTAAGTAATTATCACAAAATAATTTGTTAACATATTTTTTACAAACAATTGTTTCACGTCAAATTTTGCTACAGTGTCTCACAAAATTAACATTTATAAACCAGCTTCAAACTGCACTGCACATCAAACATTTTGTTCTACCGAGTTAATTCTGAAGTCGTAAACCAGGGATAATGTTCCTTACATTTTAACCGGCAATTTGATATGCTAAATAACACTCTAGCACAGTTTGGGAAACACTAAAACATAACTAATTTAAAACACTTTCAGTCCATTGTAAATTTGAGTTAGTTTTTAAATTAGCCACAAAATTACACGAATTTTGTATGCTCTGAACAACAGTTTCACAGATACTGACTACTGTTGACTTTGTTCGTTTAGCTTGTTTAAAATTCTACAAGTTCTCTAATGCGAACGTTGTGGGAGATGTCTGTCAATCACCGATACCCTTGATGTTTCAATTTAGAAATTGATTCGGGATGTGGATATTTATGGACGATCGAGATTACATCTATCACTGTTCCACATATTAGTAATGTTGGTAGAGTGACAGTAACGGAGATAATATCAAATGGTTAAAAGTAGGTTTGGTTTAATAGTGACGTTTGAAGTGTTGAGTTTTCAGCGGATTACGGGAATAAAAAAATTAGACAGCCAAACTACAATATAACTATTGTTAAAAATATACAAATATTGAAGTGTTTATATCCGCAACTCTAAATTTTACTATTTAATTATTTTTTAACAAACAACTTTGAGTAGTAAGTTGAGTTTAAAAAAATCGAATGCTTTTGATAACTTTATACAAAAATTGTCAAACTTTTCAAGCTCAAGAAAATGATAGGCTTATTTTCTAGTTAGAAAGAGATGCCAGTATTCCATTGTTTTATGTTTATTTTACCACCTTAGATTTTTTTTTTGTAATTTTATAGATATAAGTATGTGTAAACTAAATTCTGTAATAATTTGATCTAAATTAAACAGAAAAGAACATGACATACTTATTTTACGACTAGACATTTTAATGACCAATTTGTGATAATAACCACCGGAATACTAATACACTGGTACAACTAGAATACTAATAAAATGTGTAATTAGGTATTCAATTATTCAAGGAAACAAAAGTAGAACTTTTTTTCTTTTAAGTTCAACAGAATAATAACCCAGTTCCATATAAGACAAGTGCACCCGCGGGACTCTGATAGTCTTCTTCCATTATTAAAATAGTAACACGGGATCTAAAAAGGTGTGCACGCTTAATAAATATTTAGATTCAGATATTTAGTTCAGTGGCTGGAAACATTTTACGTACTTACCTAACCATAAAGTTTTTTTTCTTTTTTGTTTAATCCGACAGTCATTTTTTTTTTATTTATGCAATTGCACGCGTTAAAGCTGTCCCATATCAAAAGCAAAAATATTTTTACAATAAGTCAGTCGATTTTTTAGTTATTCATGTTCTGTGAGCACCGAAAAAAATGCATTAGACCTACGGACAGGTCAGAGATCATTGAAAAAATGTTTCACCAACTATGTATTTTTCAACCATTTAATGGCATTATAAAACGTAATCTTCATAATCTGTGAAACCAAACAGAAAAAAATGCCAAGTCGATGGTGAAACCCTATTCTTCGCGTGTCTGGGCTCTCTACAAGACAATAATGAAAAAATATTTTGAAAAGATTATTAAAAACTTTTTTTCTTGTCGTACGGGGAGCGTATGATGCCAAATATGGATTTACTCGAGCGTTGTCGCTACATATTGCAGTCCAGTCACCAGTCTCCATTTTGTATGTCTGTCTATGTATCCGTTTAGATCTTCTAAGCCACACAACAGATTACAATGCGGTTTTCAATATCATAATTATTATCATATAGAATATGTATTTCTTTGGGAACGTTTAAAGCTATTTAATTCGTAGCCGAATAACGAAGGTGAACCTAAGGTTTGACGGCCTACTTTTAAAAAAAAAAGTCTAATGACCTAAGCCCTAAGATCTATTTTGTAGTTTTTTGTTCATAGAAAAACATGTTTCTTTGTAGAGCAAACTATACTTAAATGTAATTACAAAGTTAAAACTATCATGCAGTATATAACTTCATATAGATAGCTGACTCTAGTGGAGAATTAATCACGAATCAAACTTCAAAACGCTGCAACGAGTAGCTTCGCCTTATAAATATAAAATACAAGACTGGCATACTAATGCAAATTTATTTTCCATAAAGACGTGAAGTAAGTACGCATCCGTAAATCAACTTTGCTTATAAAATGTTTGTGCGGCGATGCTGTATGTAGTACGTCTCGAAATAGATCACCTTGTACTTGAGTATTACAAACGCGTGAGTAGATAGGAGTGATTTGATTTGAGTGATAGATGTCGAGATAATAAAAACTTAAATTAAAAATTTAAAAACCCCCCGACACAAATTCCTACCTAAAAAAAGTACGAAATTTGACAACCATTTTGGGCACATTTGTAGAATTGTGGTTCTTCCATCCCCACTTTAACCCACCATAACTCTTAAACGGCTCAATCGATTTTTATAAAACATAGCTAAGAACACTCTCGACTAAGTCTCCTTTCATCCAAAAAAAACTAAACTGAAATCGGTTCAGAGGTTCGGGCGCTATGATGCCACAGACAGACACACAGACAGACAAACAGACACGTCAAACTTATAACACCCCTCTTTTGCGTCGGGGGTAAAAATAAAAGAAGACTCTCGTGACGTAGTTGGCAGGAGGCAGGAGCACAAATTTCGGCATGACAAGGAAATTAAACCACGGAATAAAAACTCCTACAATCTTTACGCGAGTCCTTATGGTACGAGAGGAGAGTTTTTATTTAGGGAGGGGGATGTTTCCCTATAAAAAGCAGGAAAAATTTTCTGTCACGCTATTTAGTTTAATATAGGATGAGTAAGATTGTTTGATAGATTGTTGGCTTATGAAGATTCAGTTAAAGAGATATGTTGCGAGGTCGGCTGTTTGGAGAACTACTATTTTTTTATCGCGAATAAGTCCGCGCTTGACCACCAACTCGCCTGATGGTAAGCGACGTTGTGGTCGAAGATGAAGCACGCATACCTAGAAGATACCTATTCACTTTGACCTTGAAAAGCTTTAGACTATAATATCTCTAATGAAACAGGAAAGCAGGAAGACTGTTCCATTACCTGGTGGTACGAATCAGAAAAGTTGAGTCAAACCGCTTCGTACGTATCGAAGGAAAATCGACAGTGTAGGGGTGGTAATGTGGCGTCCTCCTACTTGTCCTGTAGTAAAAAGGGGATGGTAGGATAAGGTCGTGCAGCTTAGATGCACACTCTCCGAAATGAATCCTATAGAAAATGGACAGACTCGCAACCCTACGGCGATGCTCCAGGCTATGAAGTTTACCTACTACTAGTAATTAATTGAACCAAAATAAACAGTTTTAATCGAGCTTAGTTACCAGCATTGTGATTCTGTATGAAAACGTGCGCGTAAAGCGCTCTTTGTGTGAAATTCGTGTGTTCAATGTTTATTATTAAAGTATCGTAAGTAGAGAATTATTACTAAGCCCCAAACCCATTTCGTGGGATTCATTATGAGCCATCTGCTAGCTAGTAGCTTATTATTTATCTTTGGCCATACCATTCAATACACGACTTAGGCAGACCCACCTTTATTCATCATCATCATTTCAGCTGCAGGATATAGGATCGTAAGCGGCTTATATTTAACATAATCGTAAAGGTCAGATTACCCTTGTATTGGAAAAATGGGAATACAAACTATATGCATAATAAAATTAAGATATCAGTTTGGCACAGTGCAGTATTTCACGTAGAGCATTATAACTAAGCCCCATTCCCATTTCGTGGGAGTCGTTATGAGCTGTCTACTAGCTAGTAAGCTAAGTACCAGTTTATTATTTATCTTTCGCAATATACTATTCATTACACGACTTGGGCAGACCCACCTTTATTTATCATCATTGAATCAACTGTAGGATATAGGATCGTTAGCGGCTTTTTAACCTTCTTTAAACTTCCAAAAAGGAGGAAGTTCTTAGTTCGTTGATGTTCATCGATAATTACGCCGATTGTGAACCGAATCTAAAATTTTTTTTTTTTAGTTCGAAAGGGTATACTCCCGAGGTGGTAAAGAAATCGAGAAAAATTTAGTTCGAAAGGGATTTCGAACAAAATTTTCCTCGATTTCTTTAAAATTTAAATGGGACCACCCATTTAAATTTTAAAGAAATCGGCTGAACTGTTTTTGATAAATCAACAATAATGTGAACAATTCAAGCGAAATATTCGAATTTTGTACACGATGGAAGGCGGTTTAACCATTTTTGCGATTAATAAGTATAATTAACATAATCTTGTGGGCTTATAATCCGATCGGACCAACTGTACATCATACATTTAGCAGATCAACCTTCTAGTAATTGGTATAGTATGACAGTCACCAACTACACTACTGTAAAAACTAGAATTAAAAATATAGTTGTCTGTAAAGAGAGTAGTAACTAGAAATAAATAATTGGGGACATCTTACACACGGCCTCTGACCCCAAACTAATTAAAGCTTGTGATATGGCTGCCAGAGACTGATATATGTACTACATATACATATTTTTTAAATACTTACCTATATAGATAGTACCTAAATAACACCCAGACACAGAGCAAACACCTATTTTCATCACACAAATGTTTGCTCTGGGTGGGGATCGAACCCACGCCTCTTTGATCCAGAAGTCATGGTCACTAACCACTGAGCCACCGAGGCAGTTAGAAATAAAAATAAATAGAGAGTAGTACTAGAAATAAAATATAGTTGTCTGTAAAGAGAGTAGAAATAAAAAATAGTTGTCATAATGTCGTATGCGTCACAAGCCGAACGCTTAGGAGCGATCGTGGCTCTCTATCGCTTGTTCCGCGCTCTCGCTTGCACGCTCGGCTCAGGCGGAGCGTGACAATGAGCCATGCAGCCGGCGTTTATGTATTTATGACGTTATTACGTCAAAACGTAACGTACGTTAAGTGCGGGAACGTACGAACGCACTTTGTCCATTTACCTCTTATTTACCTACCGAAACAAACGTTTTTAAAGTCAGCCAGCCTTTTATCACGAAAGGGCTGTTAAATTTTTTATAGTCAAAATACTTAGGTGGATTACGCATTACCTCATGATAAGTCCGAGGCTACACTAGGGAAAAGCAAGCGAAGCTAGGCGGCGCGTTGTAGTCTGCAAGTCCATCCATTCCCTATTTAATAGCGAGAAACGAAAAACAATCGTGAGCAGAACGAAACAGTTTGGTTCTTTGCCAAGCAAATATGACATTTCTGCAATAGTTTTACACTAAAAATAAGGACTTAAGTAATAAAACCTTGCTAAATTTTACTCAAATAAAAACTACGTTAAAGCTGTCTTATTCCTATCTTGTTAAATATACGCGAGAGTGGGTGGAACAAAAAAACGCATTGTCTGTCATAATGGTTGACATTTAGTGTACTTTGTCTTTTGCGATATGATTGGAAATTCGAACCCTCTAGTTCCATCAGAAAGTTCAAATGTTTGATCATTTTAACTTCCTACTTTCCACCCTTTTTAGGGTTCCGTACCCAAAGGGAAAAACGGGACCCTATTACTAAGACTTCGATGTCCGTCTGTCCATCTGTCTGTCTGTCTGTCACCGGGCTGTATCTCATGAACCATGATAGCTAGGCAGCTGAAATATTCACAAATGATGTATTTCGGTTGCGGCTATAACAACAAATACTAAAAATAAAATAAAATAAATATTTAAGGGGCTTCCATACAACAAACCTGATTTTTTAGACGTTTTTCGCTCTATTTTAATAATGATAAAAGGGAGATGCTTGAAATTTTCATAGTATTTAGTTTTATATTCACTTCAAAAATAAATAATAAAATTAAAATAAAATAAGTATTTATGGGGGGCTCCCATACAGTACGGAACCCTCCGTGCGCGAGTTCGACTCGTACTTGGCCGATTATTTTAATTTGGACAGCCGAGATAGCTCAATGCTAGTTTGTGACACCCTTCGAAATTACGTAAGTTAGGGTGTGTTTTTTTTGACTTCGTTGGCGAGTACATGTAAAAAACAAATAGGTACTGAATATGAACATTTGCCGATGTTGTACAGTGCCAGTGGGCCCCAAACTAGACGATGCCTGTATCTTGGAAGCGGCTGAGTTCTAAGATTAGGTATAGGGTGACTAGCGCAAGGGCACCTGAGAAGGTACGGACCTCGGCTTGGGCCGTCACCCGGCGGGGGAGATCAGACTTGCCCGGGCACCCCAGAAGGGGTGTGCCATGTGGCCCTAATAATTACTTCAAAAGAATTTGCGCGGCTTATAAAGATGTGCACTACGGGTATGTGCCTCTTTTTCTAACCTCTTTCAACTTTCATATTTAAAATGGGACAAAGTGATGTATATCTCTTGCTATTTTCGACCGACGAACCAAACCGGAGGAGGTACTCAATTCGACGCGTATATTTTTTTTATGTATAACCACGCATAACTTTTTTCATAGTTGTCCGATTTCAATAATATTTTTTTTATTGGAAAGAGTATACTTCGAAATTGGTCCCATTAAAATTTTATTGAAATTAGCTGAGCCATTTTCGGTAAATCAACAATAATGTGAAAAATGCTACAACGATCCGTGCGAAATATTCGCGAATTCTGTACACGGGTGAAGTCGGTCATGCTATTTTTTGCAAAAAATAATTATAACATGTTTATCCTTACCCTAAAGTTTTACAGGCTATAACGTCTTGCCTATATCCACACATCTTATATCTCACCTTGGAGAGTCTTCGCGTTGCGACGCCTTGCCCTACATTATTTTTATGTGATCACCGGCGCCTAGTAAGAGAAATAAAAACAAAAATATAGTTCATACTCCCTGTTCTACTCACCTAAAATTCACATTTATTATGTCATGGAAATTTGTGGTCAGCTAGCTCTACCTACCGACTTCCAAAAAGGAGGAGGTACTATGTTCGTTTGATTGTATTTTTTTGTATATGTTCATCGATTATTCCGCAATTTTTTACAATATAATATAACTAGCGACCCGACCCGGCTTCGGACAGATGTAATATACATATATACCTTCCTCTTGAATTACTCTATCTATTTAAAAATACCGCATCAAAATCCGTTGCGTAGTTTTAAAGATATAAGCATAATAGGGACAGACAGCGGGAAGCGACTTTGTTTTATACTATGTAGTGATAGTGATAGTAATGATGTATAATAAACCGATTTAAAAAAAATGTTTTAAAAAGGTCTGAGATGGTCTCATTTAAGTTATATCGAAATTGGCTGAGCCGTTTCTAATAAATCAACAATAAGTAATGTACATGGATGTCACATATTCGTACACTGCGGAAGGCGGTGGTTCCATTTATTGCAAAAAATAATTATTTAACTACATAACCTAACCAGCATACTAAGTTGTAAATTAATTAGATTAGTAAAATGTAAAGCTCTAATCACAACGCTATAATTTTACTAACATCAATATCCAGTGCCCGTTTTATTTTTACTTTTCAAAATGACCGCGCCTTAAATACAATACAGCTAGCTAAATGACTAAATGGCGAGGGCAATCACCAAACCGGTTAAAACTGAGCGATGCAGACAACAGACATCCGCCCGCCCCCTCGCACCGCAACCGCACACCCCGCAAGCTCGTTGTGTCCTATTCACTCATTGAACAGTTTGCGCATGGACGCCGCGCTGGTAAATCGTGCGTATTGTTAACGCTTTTTTTTTTTTTTTTTTAACTTTTATAAATTATTTCAAAATGTCAAAATTACCAGAAATTATGACTGACGAAGACATTAAACAGTGCAAGCATGACTTCAACAAAGATATGGAGATTTACTACAAGGATCAACAGATAATAACACGATGGAACATGGAAAGAATTCAAGAAGTGATAGAAAAGATTGAATCCGGCAACGCTTACTACTACATGAACAAGTATAGCGTTAAGATGGTAAAAGGAAAGAAAATCCTAACAAAGAAAATTAAAGATGTGAATAAAATCATCAGAATCGCACCTTGTGAAGAGTATTTTGACATTTTATTTGATATTCACATGAGTACCGGTCACGGTGGTCGAGATAAAATTCACAAGGCCCTGAAAACTACATACGATTCGGTATATATTCCCAGAAACTTCGCTTCTATGTTATTAAAAAATTGTAAATTTTGCAAATCCAGACCTAATACGAAAAAGTTACCACCACGGAAAGAGCCACAGGAATACACACGTGGATTTTTACACTTCTTAGACATGAGCAAGACACCATGTGGTTCGTATAACTACATCATGTACTATAAGGATCTAAAGACAAGTTTTTCTTTCCTTCGAGCGTTGACAACGATCTCTCATGAAGAAATTGGCATGGAATTGACGAAAATTTTTTTGGAGTTTGGCGGCCCAGCTGTCTTATGCACAACAAAAGACGAATTATTCACTATGAACATTGTAGACACCTTACGAAATTTGCACCCTGACTTAATTCATCTCAGTGGAAAGAAAATAGATCGCGAAGAACAAGAAGAATGCGAAAATCGTGTTAAAAATCATCTGGCTACTTGGATGTCGGGAAAAACATCACAGAACTGGTATTTAGGAATACATTTTGTTCAATTTAACTTGAACAACTCTGTCGATGAAGATCTTGATGGTACTCCTTTCGAGGCTGTGATAGGTTCTACTCCAAAAATAGGAGTCGATACTTCGGAAGTACCGGAGAACATTGCAAGAAAATGGAAACATGAAAATGATTTGATTCAATGGCAATCTGATCCTCAAAGGAAGCGTGTTAAGAAGAGCCTTAAAACGAGCAAAGTGAGTGGACAAAAGGAAGAGAAAAGTAGTAATGATGAAAATGACGCATCCGATAGTGAGGAACGTGTTTGGTGTTGGGTATGCGAAAAGGACGATGACCTAGTTACTTTTGAATGCAATTATTGTAATGGGTCAATTCATCTGGCATGCGGCAAATATAAACTTGGAAGCGATGACATTCTAGTTTGCAAATTGTGTTTGGGTGATCGTAATGTGTGTACTTATGACACAAAGGTTAAAATTCACGTCGCAAATGTATTCGCAATGAAAACTGAATGATTGAATTGTATTTTTTGTCATAATTATAAAACTATAATTTACAAAGAGTGTTTTATTATCTTTTGTTTCATTTCTAAAGTAACCTCAAAATTCCTGTAGCTATAAGACTAGCTTTGTAGATTTTATGATAATTCATTTTTTGACTGGCTCTAAGTTGTTGAAACATTACATAAATATTATTTAAATTGTATTTTACTATTACATTCGTGAATTCCATGTATTATTTTTATGTACTTAATACCAAGATATTTAGAGAAATCGGAGGAATAAAACATGCTTTACGCCGAATCATACAAGTCGGCGGATGTTAAGTTAGCTACAAGCTTCGCATTATCCAATCTTGACTAAAGCTTACAATAAGCTTACTTCACATCCACCGACTTTTATGATTCGGCATGTACCTATAATTTTACTAAAGTTACCTGGATGAAAACCAAAAATTAAAATAACTAGCAAAATATGTATTAGTAGTTAGCGTATAGGTAAAAAAAAACAAAACATTTATTTTAGTTTAAAAACCTAGCACATCCTACTAATATTATAAACGCGAAAGTTTGTAATTTGTATGTACCTAGTTATGTATGTTTATTCCTCTTTCATGCAAAAACTACTGAGCGGATTGAGATGAAACTTTGCAATAATAATGCTTATACATCAGAGTAATACAGAGGCTATAATTTATAAAGATATTGCGTGAAACTAAGTTCGCCGGGTCAGCTAGTAAATAATAAATGCTAGTTCCTAGATTTAGTTTACTGTACTGTACCAGCCTTTTTAATAGCCCACTGCAGGACGTAGGCCTACCCACGAAGGGTGATTGGGCCAGGTCCACCACGCTGGCCCAGTGCGGGTTGGTAGATTCACATACGCCATCGAATTTCTTCTACAGACGTATGCAGGTTGTTTCACGATGTTTTCCTTCACCGAAAAGCCAGTGTGAGAAATTTCGTACATAAATTCCAAAGAGAGTACGAGACCGGGATTTGACCCACGACCTCAAGATTGTAAGGTCAGTGTCACTACCACTAGACCACCACGGCTTTTTTTAATCTAATTTAATGCTACTTAAATAGTAAATGCTATCCGTATTAGCTTAAATTAATAAAATCTATGTAGAGAGGAAAAAAATATACTACTACTACTACTATTACTCCTCTGGCGCAACGACCCAAAATGAGTCTTGGCCTCCGACACCAGAGAACGCCATTGGTCACGATCTAGCGCTGTCTCCTCTGAGTGGGAAAAAAATATGCACAAAATAAATTTTCAAAGGCAAACCAGCCCTTCAGTGATAAGGATGTGCCATGTTCGTTTTTAGTATGTTTTGTTTTAGTTGTTATAATAATATCTGCACTACACAATAGAGTTATCTTTCTATCTAAAGTGACTGAGATAATGTCGGTTGTCCCAGAATTTGGGTCGTGTTTTGAAAACTATTTTTGTATGGGTGATAAAATCTTTTCATTAATGTTAGTAGCGTTACTTTACTAATTACATTGTATTTCTTATTGTTTTGTGCTATCATTTTTTACTATTCAATTGTATGATAGATTTTTAAACGGGCATGGATCTCTGAATAATGAATGACAGTAGAAGTGACTTAAAGTAAAAAAAGTTAATAATTGTAACACGTGACTACACGAAGATGGCGTCACAAACGAATAGAAACTGCTATGTAATCTTGACACTTGAACTAATGATCAAAAGTCATATTGGATCGGACAAACTTTAAACGCATTCTTGGCGGAGCTTATATTGTGAACCTTATTACGACAGTAATAATGACATCCATTCCAAACACCCGGCTACTACCCACTGTACACATATATACGAGTATTACACATCCATGGTATGGATGGCCTGAAATAAATTGACTTTAATTTATTTATTAATGGGCGGGTAGACTTTTTACTAAGCGATAGCCAATATAATGCAATAGGCATCGAAAGGTTGACTTCGGAGGTTCCATCATCCATCCATCATCCATCCATCAGCCGTAAGACGTCCACTGCTGGACATAGGCCTCCCCAATGGATTTCCAATAAGGCCGGTTGGAAGCGGCCTGCATCCAGCGCGTTCCTGCGATCTTTATTATATCGTCAGTCCACCTAGTCGGTGGACGTCCTACGCTGCGCTTGCTGGTCCGTGGTCTCCATTCGAGAACTTTAATGCCCCATCGGCCATCCGTTCTCCGAACTATGTGCCCTGCCCATTGCCACTTTAATTTGCTAATCCGCTGGGCTATGTCGGTAACTTTGGTTCGTCTGCGGATCTCCTCATTTCTGATTCGATCTCGCAGAGAGACGCCGAGCATAGCCCTCTCCATAGCACGTTGGGCTATCCTGAGCTTATTCATAAGGCCCACAGTAAAAGACCACGTTTCAGTTCCATATGTCATCACTGGCAACACACAACTATCGAAAACTTTCGTCTTGAGGCACTGAGGTATATCAGATGAAAAGACGTCACGCAGTTTTCCGAAGGCTGCCCAACCGAGTTGGATTCGGCGATTGACCTCTTTCTTGAAGTTGGACTTACCTAGCTGGACTACTTGTCCTAGGTAGACGTACGAGTCAACAACTTCAAGAACCGAGCTCTCAACAGATATTGGGGTGGGTACGACATGGGCATTACACATGACTTTTGTTTTATCCATGTTCATTTTGAGACCCACCTGTTGAGAAACTCGATTGAGGCCTTCGAGCATCGTGCTGAGCTCTTCCATCGATTTCGCCATGACCACGATATCGTCGGCAAACCGAAGGTGAGTGATGTATTCGCCATTGATGTTGATGCCAAATCCTTTCCATTCCAGGAGCTTAAAGGCGTTCTCCAAAGTGGCAGTAAACAGTTTCGGAGATATCACATCTCCCTGTCTGACGCCTCTCTTCAAAGGGATCGCCTTCGAGCTCTCTTCCTGTACTCGGACCGTCATAGTGGCGTTATTATACAAACACTTCATCACTTCGATATACCGATAGTCAATACGGCATCGCTGAAGAGACTCAAGCACAGCCCATGTCTCGACCGAATCAAAGGCTTTCTCATAGTCCACAAACGCTAAGCAAAGTGGCAAGTTATACTCTTCAGTCTTCTGTATAACTTGCCGCAGCGTATGGATGTGGTCCATGGTGCTAAAGCCTTTTCGGAAGCCGGCTTGTTCGGAAGGCTGGAAGTCATCAAGCCTGCGCTCGAGACGATTCGTAATGACCCTTGAAAACAGCTTATAAACATGGCTCAGAAGCGAGATGGGTCTGTAATTCTTCAATAAGGTGTTGTCACCTTTTTTAAAGAATAGCACCACCACGCTTCTCTTCCATGCTTCCGGCGTTATGCCCTCGAGGACGACGGTGTTGAAAAGCTTCTGAAGGACTTTAAGTACCGGTTTACCACCCGCTTTCAGAAGCTCTGAAGTGATTCCGTCATCACCCGGTGCCTTGTTGTTCTTAAGCTGATTCAAGGCCATTCTAATCTCGTACAGGCTGATGTCCGGGATGTCTTCGGTGAAGTGTCGAGTCAGCTTGGCTCTCGGGTCTTTAGCCGTGCTGTCAACAGGCTTAGCTACCGAAGCGTATAACTGTCCATAGAACCCTTCGATCTCCTCCAATACCTCTGCCTTGGTCGACGTCATACTGCCGTCCTCTCTCTTTAGCTTTGTCAGCTGGCTTTGCCCAATAGACAAACTCCTTGCAAACACTTTAGAGCCTTTGTTTCGCTCGATAGTCTCTTTAATTTGTTTGGTTTTAAAGAGACGTATATCACGCCGCAAGGATTTAGAAATTTGTCTATTAAGCTGCCTATATGACGCAGCGTCCCTAGTAGACTGCAGTCTTAACAAACGTCGTTCAGCCATGAGGTCTGAAGTGTGATCGGATAGTTTCTGGGTTTTATTTGAACGGCGTGGTCTAAAAAACTTAGAACCCACCGTCTGGACAGTTTCTACGAGCCTGTTATTGATCTCATCCACCGACGCAAGATTCTCTAGGCAAGCAAAACTATTTGAGAGCTCTAGCTGAAAGCTTTCGGGGTTTTGGATGTGGGCGAGAGTAGGCCGGAGCGTAGACTTCATCAGACGAGACCTTTCAAGTCTAACGTTCACATTCAATGTGCCTCTTACCAATCGGTGATCACTACCGGTTTTCACCCGGTTGATCACGGAGACATCATCAAATATTCGTCTCTTGTTGGTCATAATGAAGTCTATCTCATTTCTCGTGGAACCATCGGGACTTATCCAGGTCCATTTCCTATGAGGCGGCTTCTGGAAGAAAGAGTTCATCATAAAGAGTTCCTCTCTCTCCAGAAATTCAGCCAGCCTCTGACCTCTTGAGTTCCGTTGCCCGTACCCAAATTGCCCCACTTTCAGCTCATCATCAATTTTCTTGCCTATCTTTGCGTTAAAATCCCCCATAACAACAGTAAAGTGGGTCTCAGACATATGTATGGCCCGACTTATGTCCTCATACATAGTCTCCACTTCATCATCTGGGTGTGCCGAGGTCGGTGCGTATACCTGAATGACCTTCAGCGAATATCTTTTGGATATTCTGAGTATTAGGTATACGACCCTGCTTGAAACACTGTCGATGGTTACGATGTTGTTAGTGAGGGACTTGTGGACGAGAAACCCGACACCACCTTGGGACTTTTGGTCGCCTTCCCGGTAGTAGAATAGGTTGCCCGATTTCAGAGTTATCGTGTCCTCACCCTCTCTTCGGACTTCAGATAACCCCAAAATATCCCAGCGCAACCTACTCATCTCCTCTTCCAGCTCAACAATCTTTTCATCAGTCCTGAAAGTGCGTATATTGTGTGTCACCAGGGCCAGTTTCCTTTGGGGGTGGTAGCGGGGCGTCTGCCGGAGATTCTTCGCACCCCCCTCTCCGCCGTTACCGTGGCCGCTACCAGAGCCAGGGATAGCGGAGCCGCCGGGGACTGGGGGCCTATTTGTGTGGCTTAAATTCATTGGGGGTTGTTGCCCATAATCGCCGCGCTGGGCAAGCGTGTTGGCGATCGCAGGACGTAGCTCCTCGCACCAGTGCCGCTGCTCCCCGACACTGGTCTGTGGCATTTAGGCTACGCCAAATTAGGATGGTTATACCGCCATCAATCGGTTCCGTAGTACCTCAGTCGGCTTTTACGACACCTGGTACAAGAGGGGGGTGCTATTCTACTCTGCCGGCACCCCACGGCATGCCAAATACAAACTATATTTCTTTAAATGTTCGGACTTTACCCAAAAAGCTTGGATAGTATTAGGTGAACCCGGGTAAACTTACGTTTATTTCTTCTTCCAGCATTACCTGTAACATATCCACCTCACGATTCTGACACGAACCCCCTGAGAGGCCTTAGTATGAATGTACATGGTAATGGAAAACTATTATCGTTTTCGCCTGGCTCCATACATTTTTGTCGGTTCTTCCTCATTTCTGTCAAAAGCGCTGTAAAAATATTATATATATATCTATACACCACTACTTTTTATGAACATCTAAAAAAAAATGTAGGTATCAGTACACGATGTAAAACATATGTGTACAGTTAAAATTTAA
Source organism: Hypomecis atomaria (assembly GCA_964007245.1). Classification (NCBI taxonomy): domain Eukaryota; kingdom Metazoa; phylum Arthropoda; class Insecta; order Lepidoptera; family Geometridae; genus Hypomecis; species Hypomecis atomaria. Next base: position 16,051,674 of record OZ023297.1, read on the forward strand.
AAAAGATCTTAGGTAGCCTATTTATTTAGGTTTTATTTTATCCGAAAATTAGACTAAAATTATGCACATAATGTCAATTTCATTCATGTATCGCTATTATGAATGGTGATAAGTACCTACGGTCTTGTTTACGCAAAACAGCTGTAGTTGGAGTCTAATGGATTAGAATAACCAATTATTTCAATTTTTAAGGAAAATTTTAGGATATTGATTTATTAACTTTTTATTGCAAATATATGTTTAGTATCGTGCACTGATACCCCCAAATTTTTTTTAGATGTTCATAAAAAGTAGTGGTGTATATACTACAGTAGTTTCCGTTTACACAATACACTCATACTAAGGCCCAGTAACCCCTCAGGTCCCAGGTCCCTCCCACACAATAATAAGAACATGCTAGAAGCTTCAAGAATTACTTTTACCAAATTTTGAAAGCTATCAGGGCTGTTCAGTAAACGTGTCAAACGTAGAGGCAATCCGTAGGGGTGTCGCTCCACGATTACATCATGTTTGTTCCCCATGTTGACGCAAAAATAACATGATATTTCCTTCAATTGAACAACCTACTTTCACATTAAAAGTTTGTGAATAACGACCTTCGTACTCAAGTAATAAAGCATGATGTTGAATGAAATGGAGCCATTTTAGTACTTAGGGGAAGATACGCCATTAGCTACGTTGTGAGGGTTATGGAAAAGTTATCTACCTCTAGTGTGCTAGTAATAAATTAAATAAAATTTAGTAAGTACTTAGTTTATTTTTATTTTGAATACTTTAGAATACTTACGCATAAAAATATCAGATGCCCTGATGTAAGAGTTTTTAAGCCGGAATCTATATACATTTTTGTAATTTTTTATTTATTTAAACGATGAATGTGTGAGTAACATAAAAGGTTTTATCTACACTAATGTTGTAACATTCTACTTATGTTTCCAATACTTGACTTATAATGACTACTGTTATAGCGCAGACAACAAAACACTCAATTTAAGCAATTTCAAATGATGTTATAATATCCACATCGATATCGTAAAATCTCATTATAACATCGCTCGCTCGCTCCTGATTGGTCGCCCTGCGCGCGCAGCGGCGCCAAGTGCGCGCTCGCTCCTGATTGGCCGCCTTGCGCGCGCAGCGGCGCCAAGTGCGCGCTCGCTCCTGATTGGCCGCCCTGCGCGCGCAGCGGCGCCAAGTGCGCGCTCGCTCCTGATTGGCCGCCCTGCGCGCGCAGCGGCGCCAAGTGCGCGCTCGCTCCTGATTGGCCGCCCTGCGCGCGCAGCGGCGCCAAGTGCGCGCTCGCTCCTGATTGGCCGCCCTGCGCGCGCAGCGGCGCCAAGTGCGCGCTCGCTCCTGATTGGCCGCCTTGCGCGCGCAGTGGCGCCAAGTGCGCGCTCGCTCCTGATTGGCCGCCTTGCGCGCGCAGCGGCGCCAAGTGCGCGCTCGCTCCTGATTGGCCGCCCTGCGCGCGCAGCGGCGCCAAGTGCGCGCTCGCTCCTGATTGGCCGCCCTGCGCGCGCAGCGGCGCCAAGTGCGCGCTCGCTCCTGATTGGCCGCCCTGCGCGCGCAGCGGCGCCAAGTGCGCGCTCGCTCCTAATTGGCCGCCTTGCGCGCGCAGTGGCGCCAAGTGCGCGCTCGCTCCTGATTGGCCGCCCTGCGCGCGCAGCGGCGCCAAGTGCGCGCTCGCTCCTGATTGGCCGCCCTGCGCGCGCAGCGGCGCCAAGTGCGCGCTCGCTCCTGATTGGCCGCCCTGCGCGCGCAGCGGCGCCAAGTGCGCGCTCGCTCCTGATTGGCCGCCCTGCGCGCGCAGCGGCGCCAAGTGCGCGCTGGCTCCTGATTGGCCGCCCTGCGCGCGCAGCGGCGCCAAGTGCGCGCTCGCTCCTGATTGGCCGCCCTGCGCGCGCAGCGGCGCCAAGTGCGCGCTCGCTCCTGATTGGCCGCCCTGCGCGCGCAGCGGCGCCAAGTTTTTTTTTAGTGAAGATAAAGTAGTGTATGCAACTGCATATAACACGGGTATTAAAACATGAGTGTGGTTTATGAAACGAGTGCAGCGAGTTTCATAATAGTAACGAGTGTTTTAATCTTCATTATATGACAGTTGCATAAACTACTATAAAATGGTTTGTGCAAAATAAATAATACGAGTATAAGAAATATATAGTATAATATATAATCTTCGCACTTTAGGCTTATACCTTATTAGTTCTAACCGTGCGCCCTAATAAAATCACCACATCTTTTATTTTGATCTTTCGTAGAAAAATCACTCCTACTTAATTCGACCTCATTTAAAAACCTTCTTGACACATGGGTCAAAATTTTGAAGACCTAATTTGACAGGTCTAAGCTTACTAAATATCAAAGACCTTGTACTTTAAGTACAAGTTCTTTGCTAAATAAATGCTAAATAAACATATAACAGCTGTCCTTTTTATTGCGAGTTGTGGACAGTTCCACAACACGCAATCGGTCAGGCTCGATTTTGAAAGTTATTTGACAGCTCAAATGTATAAATATATAATAATGTTTGAACAATAACCTCGTAAGTCCCAACAAATAAAAAGTTATGTACGAGTTTTGACCTATTGTGCTTATAAAAGCACAAACCTAAAGTAGTGCTTCAGACCTAGACATACATTTTCAATTTATTTTTATTTTAGAAGTTATGCAACAATGTTGTTGTGTTTTATTATATCTAGGACATGTGTTAAGTTAGGTTTCATTGATAAATACTTCAAAATATTATGTGCTAATTTTAGGACAGTAGGTTTTTAAAGGATAATAGTAGTTTATGCAACTATCATATAAAGAACACTCGTTAATATTTGAAACTCGCTGCGCTCGTTTCATAAACTCACACTCGTGTTTTAATACCCGTGTTATATGCAGTTGCATACACTACTTTATCTTCACTAATAAAAATAAAAACATATTGCGAAACATTAAATTCACGCGTACGTGTATTGTCACAGTAAACTTGGCGCCATTAAAATCTAACCAATGAGAGCGCAGCTGCGCGCGCAGGGCCAATCAGGAGCGAGCGCGCGATGTTATAATGAGATTTTACGATATCGATGTGGATATTATAACATCATGTGAAATTGCTTAAATTGAGTGTTTTGTTGTCTGCGCTATAACAGTAGTCATTATAAGTCAAGTATTGGAAACATAAGTAGAATGTTACAACATTAGTGTAGATAAATAACAATTATTGTTCCAAAAACTAACTAAAATGACTTTCAAAATTAAGCCAATAATTATTTTCCGCAATTGAGCCTATTGCGTCAATAAAATTTTAAAGTGAGCAATTTTCATTAACGTCGCTTCTGTAGACACTTACTCTATGGCCCATAACCATGTGTTAGTTCAGACAGGCCCCCCGACCGCCTAAGCAATAGCAATCGTAATAGCAATCGTTTATGACTTCATTTTAGACATTTGGCACCGCCTATGTGACGTTAGCCATCAAAATTGTTCATTCAACGATTGCTTTCGCAATCCGCGCAAAGCAATTGATGGCTAACGTCACATAGGCGGTGCCAAATGTCTAAAATGAAGTCATAAACGATTGCTATTACGATTGCTATTGCTTAGGCGGTCGGGGGGAGGGTTGTCAATAGGAACACATTTTACATGATCAATATCTGGAGTCGTAAAAAAGCTATAAAGCAGACGCTCGGAAAACTGCGTACTCATGTTTGTAACGTAAATAAAAATATTTTTATAACATTACCCAGATCAGTTTTAAAATTCGAATCTCTGCGGTTGGCAGATAGAAATATTATGTGTATCGTGACGTGCGGAGCGACCAATTTGTTTGTGAGTTGGTCAAGGGAAGGAACTACAATTTCGTCAGGGATCGGAACGAAGCGGTGATGGAGGCTTTGGGCCGGGAGAAGGAGAATCGCCATAGGACCTGAAAACGTGTGTATGATTTTTTTATTTATTTTTTTAAATAAGCATTGCGTGCATGCTATGCTCGCCATCGAAGACTACTTCTTGCGGCGGCATCATGTGTCGGGTAGTTCTCTTCCTTCAAATATGGTCGAGAAAAGTGATGGCTGGCACATGTGTCATACTCGTGATCGGGTGCTGCTTGCAGGTCGCCGGTTTTGCTCGTGGCATTCACGCAATGCAGCGACTGAATAACTTTGGCTAAGATTACTCTCTTTGTACAGTAAAATCAAAAAATTGTGTTAAGTTTACAAAGGGCACAGACCCTGGAGTCTGTAGTTACTAAACATTCAATTAAAAAAAAAACTTAACATTTTCATGGCTTTTACCGGATTAGTTAGGGTAGAATGATTGATAGTGAAGGATGAAGGAAATGGAGTTCTACAACTCCATTTTACTGCACAATGGGGATGAATTGTATGCCAGAACAATGTTCAATATTGTAAACTAGCTGCCGACCCCGGCTTTGCCCGGGTATGATTTGCTAAAGAAGACAGATTTTATAAATATTGTGCCTATATACCTACCACGTATATAGGTATGGGAGTTTTAGATTACTAAAACTCCCATACCTACATTACGTGGTATCAAAAATAGGGATCATTAGATCCCTATTTTTTTTTAAATATAATATATAACCAATGTCATCCGGAGATAGTGTAGCTTTCCAAAAGTAACAGATTTTTTCAAATCGGTTCAGTAGTTTCAGAGCCTATTCAATGCGAACAACAAATTTTTTGGTTTGTTTTACTTACTTAACTCCTTCATTTTTTGCATTTTTTAAATGCAAATAAATTAAGGGTTGGGCAGAGTCATAGGTCTACTTTTATCCCGGAAAAATTAAAGAACCCTGCAGGTAAAGCTAGTTATAATAGAAACTTTACTTTAGTACCAATCTTTTACTTATCACAAAAACTTCGTCAAATTAATTTCGAAATCCTTTTCGTTTGCGTCACAAACCTACAGTAAATATTTGTATAGAAATTAATTACTATCACGAACGGTAGCATCAAGGTTTAAGCCATAAATACTGTGCACAAATAATATTACTGGGATTATAATTAATACTGGTATTGTTACAATAGACTTGGATTTTAGGGTTCCCTGGTATACTCAAGAAGAACGAACCTTTATACGAGTACCGCTTTATGTGTATTTGACCGTGCTGATATTTCAGTCTCATAACGTTTACTACTGATGTGTCAGGCTTCTTTAACCGACGAAACTACGGATGAAGTGTTTTTATGTATGACCACACGTGACTTTTTACAGAGTAAGTTTTTCGCTCGATATAAATAACGGTAACATGTAGAATGTAGATGCTTGAAATGTTCACAGAATATTTACTAAATTGTATGTTTACTTCAATAAGTAATTATTAAATTAAAATAAAATAAAGATTTAAGGGGGGCTCCAATACAGCACGGAACCCTTTGTGCGCGAGTTCAACTCGCACTTGGCTGATTATTTTTTAACGATTTCCAAATGGGAGAAGGTTCAGACTTGATTCCTCTGCAGTATAGGTACATCTAAGTGGTTTGTGCATGTTACTTGAGACACGGTAATTTACCGTGCTTGAGATGTTAAAGTTTATAAAACAATTTGCTTTTGTTTATATTTACCGACATCCAAGGAGGAGGTACTATATTATGGTCGTCTTTATGCTTCTTTTATGTATGTTCATCGATATTTTCGTTTATTGTGAACGGATTTTAGAAAATATTTTTTATTTCGAAAGCGTATACATACACCCGAGATGGCCCCATTCAAATTTTATCTACATGTACCCTTGTACATTATTGTTGATTTATTAAAAACGGATCAGCCGATTTCGATAAAATTTGAATGGGGCCATGATGTAACAATGATGCGGAATGATGTAACATCCATATGTTACATCATTCCGTACATACTATTCAAATTCTGTACACAGTGGAAGTCGGTGTTCCATTTTTTTTGCAAAAAATAAATAAATACATATTAGGGGACATCTTACACACGGTCTCTGACCCCAAACTAAGCATAGCTTGTGATATGGCTGCCAGAGACTGATATATACCTACTACATATACATATTTTGATAACATACTTTTAAAAATAGTACCTAATTAACACCCAAATCAATTCTGTTCATCACATAAATGCTTGCCCTGTGCGGGGTTCGAACCCACGTCTCTTTGATCCAGAAGTCAGGGTCACTAACTACTGAGCCACCGAGGCAGTCTTATTAATAATTATCTTAGTCTTATTTTTTAGTAATATAGGTACAATATATTGCTTTAGCTTATTAAACCTAGACTTGTTGAGAATATTCTAGGGAATGAACTCACCTTTTTGGGTACAACTTTAGGCACTTTCGGCGGGTAAGCAGATGTGTAGAGTATAGTGTGTATTGGCGCCTCTGTCGGAATGCCCAGTGACGTCATAGTTCACCACGTCATTTGTCTTTGTCTCTTTCACTGCACTTTATTGCACTACTGGCCTTACACCTATTTATTTACTTTACGAGAAAATAGATAATGAAATATTAGCTATATTTACGACTGTGTCTTTAATATAGGGGTTTTATTACAGATTTATTACATGTTCTATCTAATTTACCTATCTGACTGCTTGTTTTTTTAAAGCTAGATTATGTTAGTTAGGGACATATAATCTAGTGAAGGTTTCGAAGCATTTATTTAATTACAATATCTTTTATCATTGACTAAAACCTACGTTATTCATACATCCTATTAGGTATTAATAAAACTTTGAAGTGAAATCTATAAGTCTATCACAGAAAGAAAAATTGTTGTACAATTTGGAAACCGGCCACGTGAAAGAGTTTTAAGTTAGTAATACATGTAAATTCTTTCTCTTCAATATACCTACAGTGTTTATTGGTTTTCCTTGGAAATTAAATAGTTATCGTATGATATTACAACTGTTTTCTTACGACAGCAACTTGCCTGCAAATTTTGGGAGTTCTTGAAACAGAAAAAATGCCAATTCGATGGCACAATCAAATGAGTATGAATGATTAGCCGTAATAATTTCCTTACAAGATTAAGCGAATCCAAAACTATTTATGTACCTATTATTTAATTTTTAAATATATCTTCCACAAACATTAAATTTTCATATCACAACACAACTGGTTAACAACATAGACTTACATCAACTTGCATGAAAGTTCTACAAGTTTTCTTGCAAGCTGTGCACAATCAAACTGCAAATGTATGGCGTCTAGTCCAATAATTTCCATAGTAAACTAAATTTATCCCAAAACTATTTATTACAATTCAGTTTCGAGTTGGCAACAATCGCCCCGTTTTAGGATTCCAAGAAATTATAGTTCTGAGCAAGACTATTGAATTGCAAATTTGGGGCCCTTCCACTGGACTGAATTTATTTGTTTTGGAGTTGTACCGAAATTTAATTTAGAATTGGAAAATACGTCGCCTTTGCCTACCTACGTATCATTTAATAATATAATTTATCGAAGCACGAGGGGATATTTTTTCTCAGTTCAATCCAATTTACAATTCTATGTTACTCGTAGATGCATTTTAACGCACTCAAAAATATATAAAAATAACGATAAGCTGGTTTTGGGAGAATTTAGTGCAAAAACGATTCCTAGCCAATCGCGTTACAAACATTTTCTCGAATAAGTATTTTATCATATTATTATACTCAACTAATTATATCAAATTGATTTTAAAGAGATTTATTAAAGGAATTATATTATTAATCCAGGTACGTCTATTCGGATAACTTTGTTCTAAACCTTATTATTTAATTTATGACACAACAAAAGATACTCTTCATTTGCACAAAATACATACACCTCAACCTTTTTTTCTTATAAAACTGGCACTGACTAGCACTGGCAAATTAAACACTGAATTCAAATTTGGAACACGGTGAATGTCAAAATGCGCACAAGCAACAGTTTGAACTGACTTCTGTTTAATCAACACATCCTTCTGTTGCACGACACAACATTGTAATGCAGTAAATTATCTCTTTATTTATTTTTATCATTATCTGTGGAATGATACAGATATAACACTTCAGATTTATTTGCTTATTTTAATGTGTAGTTATTTGCTAAGTATTTTAAGAGGTATGAAAACATCGAAGACTTACACTGTGTTCCATTTCTCAACATATTTTGTTTGTGGCGTTTTTAAGTGTAGTATCAGGGATAAGTTGAAAATTAGGCAAAATGTTAGCTCAATAAAATGTATAAATGAGATTTTCTTTTAATTTGAAGAAAATTATTTATCATAGTAGTAGCACCGACTACGTAAAAGTTAGTTTTAAAAATTACATAGGTACTTAGTTATAGACTAGCAGCAACTCAAAAAAAGTCTTTACTTTATTTAACGCAATTTAGGCAAAGTCACTTATTAGATCTTTTTTCTTTTTAGGTACAGAGAAATAGCTTTTCTACTTTAAAAATGTAGAAGTACGAGCTTATTTAGGAATTGTAAGCAAAGCTACTAAATTATGAAAGCTGCATTTTAAACTTTAATATAGCCTTGACAACTAAAAACTAAAGTTTAGAAAATTGTTATAAAACCTATTCCGTTAAATCGGCTTACAGCGTGTCTACGAAAAGTTCGAATCTACTTTTTAGGGTTCCGTACCCAAAGGGTAAAAACGGGACCCTATTACTAAGACTTCGATGTCCGTCTGTCTGTCTGTCACCGGGCTGTATCTCATGAACCATGATAGCTAGGCAGCTGAAATTCACAGATGATGTATTTCTGTTGCCGCTATAACAACAAATACTAAAAACAAAATAAAATAAATATTTAAGGGGGGCTCCCATACAACAAACCTGAATTTTTAGACGTTTTTCGCTCTATATTAAAGATGGTAACAGGCTCCCATACAGTACGGAACCCACCGTGCGCGAGTCCGACTCGTACTTGGCCGATTATTCTTTTCACTGTTTCTAGGATATACTCTGTGTAAGTTTTTTAGGATAAAAAAATACAAACATGTAATTATATTTTTAAACGTACACCAGTATCACGAGTAAACGTGGTCCAACTCCAAGTAGTCCAACGAGCTATGAAGAGAACTATGCTGGGAGTCTCTCTGCGATATCAAATTAGAAATGAGGAGACCCGTACATAAACCAAAGTTACAAACAGCCCAGCGGACTGGCAAGTTGAAATAGCAGTGGGCAGGGCAAGTAACACGGGGGACTGATGACAGATGTGGTCGAACAGTTCTTGAGTTTGTACCGCCAAGCGTAGCGTAGGACGTTCGCTGTAGAATGTGCCCTGTCCTCTACCATTTCAACTTGATAATCTGGGAGGCCGTCGGTAAGTAAAAAGGTCTATAGGGACAGACAACGTCTCTGTGCGGTGACAATAGGCCCAATTATGAACCCAATTATCCATCAATATGGAATGTACCTGAGCAGAAAAAATGCGAAGTCGATGGCGCCATCGCAACGTAAAGAGTGTTCTCTCTATCGAATGCCTAAAGTGAAAAGAAACAGAAATATTCCTATTAGTTATTATAATTACGATGGCGCCTTTATAATTGGGCCTAATACATATCTAGAAATGTTAATAAGCATAACACTGTCCCTATCCAAGTTTCAAAAATCATCATTATTATTAGAACTATGAAATCTACTGCTGGACATAGACATACCCTATAATTTTCCAACAAGCCCGATTGGAAGCGGCGGCGGTTGGAATTTCAAAAGTAATCCTTCCCAACTTCAAGACCATTTCATCCCAAATAAGGCATTAGTCTAATTCTAATTCCATTTCGCTAATTCACCACCGTGACATTTGACCTTCTTGTCTATTTCAGGGTTCAGACCACGGTCCAATCCGTCCACAAATCGTCACTTGACCTTCGTGTCTTGACATTTAAGTAATACCTCTAATTAGTCCCGTTCTTAGAGAGGCATTTGTCGGGATTACATGAATCTAAGTAATGGTTTTCGTCTTAATATTGCGAGAGCTATTTTACCGTCTTCAATGCGGGATGTTAGGTAGCAATAATTATGACCAATATGTGAAAGTTTTATGTTGATTTTAACTATAAAAGCTTAAATTCAGGAAGTTTTTTCATTCAGTTCATTCAGATATTTTGCGGCAACACCTGGCTAAGATTGACACAGAATAACGATAGTTAGCAAAAGAGGGAAAAAGCTGCAGTGGGCTGAAATAAGCTGATGAAACTGAAAAATTTAACCCTTTAGGTACAAAGCAATGTCTGCTACAAAATATAGACTAGGCTATATTAGGCTATATTTCTCGTAAAATCTAGAAAATTTTTATCCTCGAGTCAAAAGAGTACCTAATACGAAGATTTCCTCGTTCCAACTAGTAGTGCGAAAGCAGTTTTTCGCACTACTAGTTGGACATCCAAAATACGTATTCCTAATGGCACAACTATGTACAATTTTTTTTTTAGCTATTCCTTGTGACACAACTACAATCATAATATAAACCTCAACCACCTTAAACGGTCCACCAAATGTCTGCTACAAAATTTCAAGCTACTTATATTTCTCGTAAAATCTAGAAACTTTTTACCCTCGAGTCAAAAGAGTACCTAATACGAAGAGTACCTCGTTCCATTAGTAGTGCAAAAGCAGTTTTTCGCACTACTAGTTGGACATCCAAAATACATATTCCTAATGGCACATCTACGTACGAGTACAACTAAGCACAACTATGTACAATTTCTTTTTTTAGATATTCCTTGTGACACAACTACAATCAAAATAGATACCTAGTTATCTTTTTAAAAACCTCAACCAAACGTTATCGATACAACTATTGTCACAAAATAAAACCTCATTAATAGTTGCACATTAAAATATATGTCATTTTATCAATCTATTTGAGTGGAGTCGGAATAACCCGTTTATTTAAATCAATTTATATATACGAGTCACGAAAGAGTTGTTTTTGTTTGTTCGTTTATAAATCCCGCGCAGGTGAGTTCGGGATTCACACTACCGATTTTAATAATTCTTTCACTATCTGAAAGTTACATTATTATTTAATGGTTCTGTTCACTAACTATTCGACCTAAACGAGAATAAAATATTCGTGTGTTAGAAAACATAGAATCACACACATATAATTAATCATTTTAACCGTAGAGATCTTTGGAGCAAATATCTACAGAACAGAGCTACAGTCAGTGAAAGTAGTAAAAAAAATGTCCGAGCGCCGTCACACATATCGACTTAGATATTTACATTAAATGGTTCACAATGACCCGTTTTCTCGAATCTCGACGTTATGTCGTTATGTCATTAGTGCTTGTAACCGAGCGATTTGGCATCGCGCGGCGTTGTAGTCGGCTTGCAAATCTTGTAATCGCCTTATTACTAACTAAAAAGCCTGCCCACTACGTAGCTTGGGTAGGGTTTTGGCTCGGACACTTTTTGCACGATTGTGACTATAGATATTTGCTTCAAGGTTGCATGCACAGTTTTGCTTAGGCCTCCCTAATTCATTTTCAATAGCTCCAATTCGACCTCCATTTGAAATCACATATTATTTATTTAATCACAAAATGTTCAATTAAATCTCTACTTTATCCTTCCACGAACTGAATATAGGTCATTTAACAAAGAAATAATCGGGGTTAGAATTTTTTATAATGTTGACCTAAAATAAAGGCAATTTATGCCATGCGTGACTTTCTCAGATAATTACGGTGAATTATTAATCCAGCAGAGTATTCACAGCGAATGTGATGTAATTAATAAATTACTGAAGACATGAATAGGTATTTTGACTTTGATTAATTGCTTACGGGACGCAAAATTCTAGAGTTCGTCAGAATAGATTTACCAATCATGTATATGACTAGTTTTTGCCCGCGGCTTCGCCCGCATGATATTTCGAGGCCCTACCTTACTACCCCTAATAAAAGAGGTGGAAAAAAAAAAAGATTCGACAGTTCTTTTTTGTCATTTCTTGGAGCGCACGCTACAATAGCTCGCAGATGGCAGATTTTACACTTATTTTGTTATAATATGGAAAATTTACGCAATATCATTATAGTTTATAGCCTATATCATAGTCATTATAAATTATAACTATATAACAAGTAGGTCCTATGTGTTATTCTGATATATAAGCTATATCATTGCAAAGTTTCATCTCAATCTGTAGGTACAGTAGTTTTTGCGTGAAAGAGTAACAAACATCCATCCATCCTTCTATCCTTACAAACTTTCACGTTCATGATATTAGTAGGATGACTAGGCTGAAGCCTAGAGCGGCATATTTTAAGGAGACGGCGTTTTCGACGTGACAATAACGTCTTATTAATCGAAATACGCCGTCTGCACTCACGAACCGAACGTTTGTACGTTCGGTTCGTGCCAAATTGCTCGGGTACAATCACTAATTGAAGACATAGCGTCGAGATTCGAGAAAACGGGTCATTGTGAACTATTTAATGAATTAAATTAAATTTATGTGAAATTTTATCTAAGTCGGTATGTAAGACGTCGCTCGGACATTTTTTTACTACTTTCATTTTGGACTGTGGCTCTGTAGATATTTGCTCCAAAATGTCTACGGTTGAAATGATTAATTATATCTGTGTTATTCAATATTTTCTAACACACGAATATTTTATTCTCGTTTTGGTCGAATACATAGTTCTCGGAACAAGCGATAGAGAGGCACGATGACCTAAGCGTACGGCTTGTTTCAGTTGTTGATCCAACATGTCGTTATCACGTAAAATTATCGTCCGTAAAGAGACTTTACAGACAAGCAATTTTTAATATCTTGTTAAACGATAACAAATCTAAAGAGGATTCTAATTACAAATTCTAAAGGGTCATTCTAAAAGATGTACCTACTAAGACGAAGGGGGGTGATTTAGACCATAATTATGTACAACTTTTACTATTTAACCGACTTCCAAAAAGGAAAGATGTACCTACTAAGACGAAGGGGGGTGATCTGCTTACCCAGTACTAAGCCAAAATAGGGTGATTCAACCCAACCCAAATGTCTATAGGTAGAGAAAAAAAAACTGTTCCATACAAAACTGCAACTCGGAATCGACAAACTGTATGATACAACTGATTTTTTTCTCAAATTTCGGTTTGACCCCATAGTGCAAGTTTTTCATAATGATGGTTTGAATCATCTCCTTTCAGCTAAGTACACCAGTTCTGGATAACCTCTTTTTCTTACAAAACATAAACCTCCTTTTTGATTCAACCTAGTGGGGTGAAAAAAACAAATAGGTACAAGTATGTACCTCCTTACAAGATCACGTCGTTCTAATCTAGTTATCAGAAGTGTAAATAAACGACATCTTCGCAATCATACAATTTGTGTAATCAAGTAAGTAGAACAGAAGTACCAATAACTACTATCTAGCTCTATTTTAAAACTAAAATAACTAGTTCTGTAGTGGCGTATAAGTACATTGCTTAGCATAGCATAGATACTACTTTTACCTAATTATAATTCTAACGAAGAAACTGTCATTGGCGACTACCATCTATAGGCGTACGTGGCAGTTCATATGGCTATCTGTGTTCGCCATTCGGTGTTTGTCGTATTTGGTAAAATAAATGACATTCATGCAAATAGAGGCAAAAACGACTATCCACACACAGCAGACAAATAACAAACACAAACATTTGGCATCAGACAGCTAGGGTTCAATGCCAGGAATTTTAGCATTGTTTCATTGTCCCAATTCATTTTCAGTAGGTAGTTATTCCAATTCTCGCTCACAACACAGACACAAAAATTTAGCACGTCTGTACAGAACTATGGCGCATGCGGTTCTGAATATGGCCAATGTGTGAACTGTTTCTTTGCGTACCTATTTGCCTATTTGATCCCTTTGATGTGCCTCGGAAAACCAAAAAGCGCACGGTAACGTGTGTTTGGTATTGGCATTATTTGTCAAATAGGCAAATAAGGTCAATACTTTGTCAAATTAACTATGATGGTACATGTTTGCCAAATACGCCAAATACACAGATAAAAATAGCCATGTGAAGTGCCACAATAATGTATCGCTGTTTTTTGTATACGTTTATATAATATCACTAATTTCAGATTTCAAAAAATTAGTATTTTTTATAAAAATTTAGGTCTACTCCAGAATGTCACCACTAGACAACTTTCTGTATGGTACCCACAACACGGGCCTCGAGCCTAGTGTGGGACCAAAGAATACTTCGCTTGTGAATCCTGAATCTAATTATCTAGCCCAATTTTAACTGTTATTCATGAATTTCAATTTTAGCAAATATCTTTGACTTTAGACTTTGAATGTGTAAAAAGTCGAAACCGGCTCAAAAATAAATGCCAAGTAGATGGTAGCAGCGTTTGTGGTCATGACGAAACATTCAATTGCAACTGCAATAATTTCAGTGCAAGTGCACTGCAATTTACTTCAAACTTGCTTTCCTGCGCACACGTGAATCACGCACTGGTATCGGATATCAGGCAGTGCGTGTAAGCCTAAACATAACGATAGTGTCGGACTAAAGTACCGACTAAGTACTGAACGCAGGCGCCTGTAATCTGACTGCTTACGTGAAGCTTGAAATAATGAAATTACTCAAAAAAAATGTGTGTGCAATGCATCTATTATTACAGCAATGATGCTGAGCCAGAATTTTTTTGAACGCTTAGAATGCAAAAAATGGCAAAACCGACTTCCATCGTGTACAAAATTCGAATAGTTCGCTCGAATTGATTTATGTCTAGATTTTTTTTAAAAAACGGCTTGGCCGATGTCGATAAAAATTTCAAATGGGATTACCTCGGGAGTATGAAGAAAGAAGTTTTTGATTCGGTTCATAATTGGCGAAAACATCGATGAGCATACACAAAAAATTCAATTCATTCAAAATTCATACAGACGCACATAGAAGCTCCTCCTTTTTGGAAGTCGGTTAAAATAAACTTGTTTCCAACGAAAGCTACGAGTATGTATATGTCTCTCTGTTCCAAACTCTACAAAAACTGTTCTTTTGCTTCTTTGAATACTCGTTAAGTACAATATACAGGGTTATTCCTAATCAATTAGCATCCTTTAAGGGGCTTATTCTATACATCAAAACTAAGTACTTTTGTTCTGCGACTTTTGTCAAAACTCAAATACTGACGTACAGAATAAGACCCTAAAAGGATGCTAATTGATTAGGTGTAACCCTGTATAAAATGAACTCTTTGTATTTTGAGGGTCTGCTTTTTCTTTTAAATAAGCGCAATACATTTTAATGGCTTGTCACTGCCATATTGACTTTGGCAGTGGATTTCAGGCAGCTTGAAACCTCCGACTTGAGCTTGGCTACCTAGCAAAGATCAGTTAACTAGCCCTGGTGTCAGGGTTATTAAGGCGCCCGAAGGCCTCGAACATGATTTATAAAAACAACCAAGACCAATGAACACGTTATTCGAGTTTCAGTAACGCTCACTTGTAAATGCCTCCCGCGGCACGGTAATGATATCTATTACCGTGCCCGCGGTGTTACTTTACTAAATGCTACTGTAGCACAGACTACTATAGATACTACGTATCAGACAGGAATCTATGAACAACCAATAGCGGACTGGTAATTTTGAGTTTGATATTTTTTTACTTTTTAAAACATGGCGACCGAAATGGCCACAGTTATTTTTTTTGGCTTCATAAATATTTATTAATTCCAGTATGCATAATTTTCAATTCTCCAATTAAAATATTATTGTTATTTTACCATTTTTAAAACCTATGTACCTATAGAAAGTTTGAATAAATAAGACTAAATATTGTGCTACGAGTACTTCATGTTTACTCATCATTCACATCAATTTCTAAGAACATTTTTAGGTTAACTTTCGTAAGATAAAGTTTTTCAGTTTTGCACAGTTATTATTGATATTAGACACCCACTTGAGTCCTATTTAACTATTTCAGAATACGTTGTATCCTAATTATGCTTCGCCTGCAGTTGTAGTTCGGCATACGACACAATATTTTACAGGATGCAAAAATACACTTAAAGACCAATGTATGAACACCAACGCATAAAATAAGCACGAACTCTTTACATAACTAACACAATAACTTTAATAAATAATTAAAAAAGATAGCACAAAAACTGCTGAAAATTTTAACGGAAAAGATTGATTGACTTTGACATTTTGCAACTCGAGCAGCCTTGAATGGACATAGAGAATGTAATTGGGAAAGTCAAAATGGAAATTACCGTTTGTATATGGTGGAAAATAAGGGCAATTTTTTTTCTTTTAAGATTCCAGCCCATGTACTGTAGTTTGGTTATTATTATCGGTAAGAAACATTGTACACGTACGAAGCCGGGCAAATCGCTAGTTTCTAATATTATTGTAATAAGTTCAAGTTGCCTACAAATAGATTAAGTAAAATTTGTAACCGTTTTCAAAGTCAACATGCGTACACCTCAGCGTGTTTGTGGAATTCTATTTGTAAAAATCTTTTGGGTACCCAAGATACAGTCTTAGCATAGTTTGGGGCCCGCTGTTTTCCAGTAGGTAAAAAACTCTTTTGTTACAATCAAACTACCTAATGTAAGTGGCGTATCGATCTCGATGTGCGAAGCGCTATGTTTCCAGCAAAAGATCAGGCGAGCGTGTAAATATGTCTTAGATTTATACCACATAAGTAATTTAAAAATTAGTTTCCACATTATTGTGTAATAAGTGCCACATGGATACAACAAGTTCTATTATTCTCACGGTGGCGCCTCGGTGCGTAATACGATGCTGTTGCTACGTTGATAGCCAAGTGTAGATAGATATATGTATAATAATGTTATCATCATGTGGACATCCGAAACGAGTCATGAAAGACTAGCTAGCTCTTCCCGTTTTAATTGAATATAGCATAGAACAAGTCTAGCTTTTTTTTTTTTTATTCTTTTATTATTTATCCAGGGTTTTATGACATGACACCCTTGTACACTTAACAATTGTTTTTTAAGTTAACAGTTGATTGCGTTCTGCAAGAGCTGCACGGTATGCGTCGTACAACCTTCTGGCATCCTTTGAATCAGGTTTAGATAGCACGCTATTACATCCTCCCACTTGCCAAATAACATGATACAAGTCTAGCTAACACTAGTTTCATCTCGTCATTCGTAAAAAATATTGATTATTATTAATAATCGGCCAAGTACGAGTAGGACTCGCGCGCACAGGGTTCCGTACTGAATGGGAGCCTCCCTTAAATATTTATTTTATTTTAATTTTTTATTATTGAATTGTATGTACAATTAAACATTCTGTGAATATTTTGAAATATTCACAGAATGTTATAAAATTATTAAATTAATAATGGTAACAGGTAGATGCTTGAGCATCTACGGGTATGGGAGCCCCCCTTAAATATTAATTTTATTCTGTTTTTAGTATTTTTTGTTATAGCGGCAACAGAAATACATAATGTGTGAAAATTTCAGGTTTCTAGCTATAACAGTTTATGAGACGGACAGCGGAGTCTTAGTAATAGGGTCCCGTTTTTGGGTACGGAACCCTAAAAAACGAAGTACCTACTTATTTCTATTTCATATTACATTATCGTTTATTTTGATGGTTTGCATGTAAACTTCTATTATGTACCTCTAAAGCCATTTCAAAAGCTTTCGAATACAATGAATTAATAAGTAATTAGCTACATCTTCATAAATGTATCTTTAGAAGATTAATAATTTATTTTCTTTATTATGTTTATTTTCTCGGAATTTTAAGTTATTTGGTACAATTAATTCATATGAACCCAAAGCTAGACCTTTGATGCAGGGTCCGGTTGGGCATTTAGTACAAGTTTGTGCTATTCTATTGTAAGGTCGGTAACATTAAAGTAGTTTATGCAACTGTCATATAATGAATTTAATGTTTCGCAATATGTTTTTATTTTTTATTTTTATTAGTGAAGATAAAGAAGTGTATGCAACTGCATATAACACGGGTATTAAAACACTCGTTACTATTATGAAACTCGCTGCGCTCGTTTCATAAACTCACACTCGTGTTTTAATACCCGTGTTATATGCAGTTGCATACACTACTTTATCTTCACTAATAAAAATAAAAACATATTGCGAAACATTAAATTCACGCGTACGTTTATTGTCACAGTGAACTTGGCGCCATTAAAATCTAACCAAGGAGATCGCAGCTGCGCGCGCAGGGTCAATCAGGAGCGAGCGCGCGCTGTTCTTTTTTTATTTCATTGGCACAAGATCTTACCAAAGAGTTTGTGTATGTAAGTTTAGTAGTTTCGACGAAGTTTTCACGTATAACCCAACTGTTTTCAAAAGCCAGCCTAATATCAAAATTTTATACAACTTCTATGAGGATTTTGACATAAGGCTCGCCAGGTTAATTGGTCGCGTTTTATTGATGTTATAATGAGATTTTACGATATCGATGTGGATATTATAACATCATGTGAAATTGCTTAAATTGAGTGTTTTGTTGTCTGCGCTATAACAGTAGTCATTATAAGTCAAGTATTGGAAACATAAGTAGAATGTTACAACATTAGTGTAGATAAATTTTATTATTTAACCTACATTTTTAAATTATGGTAACACGGGTTTATACCTAGCGTAGGCATCTGAGCGACTAATGTCATGAAATAATGTTACTAATATAATGAACTATGTAAATGCTATATATAATATAGGTATATATTTGAAATGTGCAAAGTTTTGTGGCAATAAATACAGGGTTATTTCTAATCAATTAGCATCCTTTTAGGGGCTTATTCTGTACATCAAAACTAACAACTTTTGTTCTGCGACTTTTGTCAAAATACCATTGTTTAAATACTAGTGAATTATTGTTTTATATGGGTATATTTGCCTGAAACAAAGATATTTTGAATTTGAATTTGAAAACTCAAAAAAAATGTTGTTCCATAGAAAAATATCGTTCACCCGCGAGAAAATGTATGGAACAGCTGTTTTTTTTTTCGAGTTCTAACAAAAGTTGTTAGTTTGGATGTACAGAATAAGCTCCTAAAAGGATGCTAATTGATTAAAAATAACCCTGTATATTGAATTGAAATAGTTCGGGACAAAAAAGCGAAAGAGGATAACTAAATTAAAGGAACTAAGTTCATGGAATAACGAGTACGTTCGTGACTTATCCCTCAGTACCTGCTTGACCGGATATGGAATCCCCACAAGTGTCAATAAGGCCTTTGATAAGGCTGGGACGCGCTGACACAGGGGATACTGTTCCCTGTTGCCAAGTTCTCACATTAAGTAAGTGAACGAGATAGGCGTTGCTAAGTAAAGCTGTATTTTGCTACTTAAAGCACAATACCCACCTTCATGTTTACTTGCTTTTGGCCGCATACACAATGCCTTTGAGGAGTTTTCCCCTTTTTTAACCGACTTCCAAAAAGGAGGTTCTATGTTCGTCTGTATGTATTTTTTTGTGTATGTTCATTGATAATTCCGCCAATCGTGAACCGAATCGAAAAAATCTTTTTTATATTTCGAAAGGGTATACTTCCGAAGTGGTCCCATTTAAATTTTACAGAAATCGGCTGAGCCGTTTTTTAAAAAACAACAATAATGTATGCAATTCGAACGAAATATCCGATTTTTGTACACGATGAACATCGATAATTTCGCCAATTGTGAACCGAATCAAAAAATTCTTTTATAGTTCGAAAGGGTATACTACCAAGGATGTTCCATTTAAGCTTTACAGAAATCGGCTGAACCGTTTTTGAAAAATCAACAACAATGTAAACAATTCTAGTGAAATATTCGAATTTTGTACAGGATGGAAGGCGGTTTTACCATTTTTGCGAAAAATAATTATTGAGTTACAAGATAGTAAAATTACAATTTTGATTAAGCTACTAACACCAAGCACACATACTCCAAAAAGATAAGCGTGTAAGCTGTCCGGAAACTCGGTCGACATGACACAGGTAATCTAACATCTAGATAAGGCATGGATGACTAACACTAAATATTCATAAAATTCAATCTGTGGCGGCTTTCGACCTTTTTAGGGTTCCGTATCCGAAGGGTAAAAACAGGGCCCTATTACTAGGACTCCGCTGTCCGTCCGCCTGTCTCTCTGTCTGTCACCAGGCTGTATGTCATGACCCGTGATAGCTAGAACGTTGAAAGAAGGATGTCGACAGCTCATACATACGAATACCTGTTGTGTACGAATACACTCAGTTTCTCCCAAGCTCATTTATAAAAATGTTATCTTCACCAGAGTAATTTATGACGCTTCTAAAACTGTTCTGATATGTACAAGTTTGTTTAAAATGAAGTTAAAATAAGAAAAACCGAAAACAATTTTCAAGCTATAGGTACCTACTTTGATTTATAGAATTATAGACCACAGCAGTGCTGACAACTCCTTTTGGCAAAAATTCGCTATCAGCACGTCAAAAACGCGCCAGAAGCGCTAAATGGTAACTACGACGACTGGTACTACGAAAAAATGAATGATAACGAATTTCGGTATTCATCCACTTCATTAGCAATAGTATAAGAACCACAACTTGCTGCTATTTGAACTTCGGCCGCAGCCTGCGGATGCAGGTCGCGATTGCAGGTAACACACATCTGAAATGCAGCCACTGCCTGCTTACGCAGTCGAGAGTGATTCCGAGGTTGGCTACACGTGCTGCGACAGGCAGCACGTCAGACTTGTCTAAACAGGTGAACAACACTCGCAGCTGAGGCTCGGTAGCACGTGCTGCCGGAGCCGCAATCGGAATCTTTTTTGCAGAAATTCATACTACTACATAGATAACCAGAGCCCTTACTCGTAGTCCAGGCTTTGCGAAGTTTACTCAAACTTTCGCGTTCGCGTGTGGCTCCATAGATTTTGGTTAGTTCTTCCTCGTTTCTGCTAGGGGCGCTGTACAAAAATGTATAGGGCCATACCGAAACAGCTGTAGTTTCAATTTACGTGTAAACCTGGATTAACCCCTCAGTTGTGCAGCCACAGCCGGCTTCGCGCAGCTGCTGCAAGTGCTGTTTGTAGCTGTAGCCTGCTGCCGAGATTCGAATAGCACCTTTAAGGATTATTACGAGCAATATCAAAATAATCAGGAATATCTCGGATAATTTCAACTGCAGCTTTTTGTTAGTAGTAAAGTGAGTGAAACCTAAAAATATAAGTATTCTTTCTTTTTGATAATCTTTTAGTAAGTATACAAAAATGTATGTTTTTATAAAATATGTAAAAAGACACCTCACTTCGTAAAATTACTAGTTGAAACACTTAAAACGAGTTAAGGAAGGAGCATGTACCAACTGTTGAAAAAGAAAATAATTATATCAACCCCTCCAAAAAATTGCTAAGTCGGAATACCGAAAACGAAATCTGTCAATACTGAATACATCATCTGATCGACTGAATTTGACATTTCCTTTTTTTTGACAGCAACAGTAATAAAATAGTGATTTTTTTAAATAGTGTGCCCATTTTTGAACAGGCTAAAGCCTTTATGCTCATACCGCCACTTCTTATGTATGTAATCTATAATGTTAAAACAATAAAAAATCATTGTAATTTTTCTGGTGGTCTAATATTAATTTTAATTACTGATATGAAAACAGCAAAAAATCACTAAATTTTTGAAGCACATATCATTATTATAAATGATGTTTTGTTTTCTACCTACTTGCAAAAAAAAAAAAAAAAACGACAGGTCCATTCGCTGCATCCTTCTTTTGGGGATGTATTTCTGTTGCCGATTTAACAACAAATACTAAAAATAGAAGAACATAAATATGTAAGGGCTCCCTTACTACAAAACTGAATTTTTAGCCGTTTTCGCTCGATATTGATGACGGTGACAGATGCTTGAAATATTCACAGAATGTTTAGTTAAATAGTCACTTCAAAAATAAATAGTTAAATTAAAATAAAACAAATATTTAAGGGGGGCTCTCATACAAGAAAAGTGATTTACTTATTGCTCGATATTAATAAATGCAACAAAATACATTTGCTTGAAATATTCACAAAATATTAAGTTGTATATTCCCTTCAAAAATAAATAATTAAAATAAAATATATTAAGCTTCCATAAGGTACGGAACCGTTTGTGCGCGACTCGTTCTTGACCGATTATTTTGTGTTGGTGGCCTATTGGGAGAAAGCTTGGTTCTGAATCCAAATCTACATCAATTTCAAATCCCGGTCCAGTACAAATATTTTTTTTGTGATCTGCATTCGTTTGGAGAAGAAATTCGATGACGTACCTAATGATAAATGTATTAGAATACTGCTAATTACACTGTATTCTCAATTATTAAAATCAGCCATGCCCTATGTAACAGGGTGACATGTAGCTAATTAAATGTAAGCTCTAATTGTATGTGTTTTTGCTAAAATAAATAAATGTGAATCCAAAAACCTGCCACTGGGTCATAGTGGTGAGTAGTGAGCTCAGTAGCTTTTAAAGGATAATATTTAAGGTGGATTTGTGTTGTGATTTTGTGCAGTGATTGTGTGTAATAAAGTGCATAAAGTAAAAAATCGGCGTTTTAACTGATTATTCAAGAACCCATCTCGTAACAATATGGTCATTCTTATACATTTTCAGATTTATCGTTTACGAAATTCGCTAATGGAATGTGACTTTTTCTAAGGCTCTAGGCTCGCCAACGAAAATAAACTGTCCAGGAAGTCGACTGACAATTTGTCAGTGATCTATCTGCTCTATCTAGACATACAATTATCTAAGGAAAACATCCGCCGCCGGTAGTTGGCTTTACATTCAAAAGCTCTGTGTAATTTGGTAATCATTTAAATATTGACTTTCGAATTCATCACATTTCATGTAGCTATGTCCAACACTGAATCATTGTGGAGCACAACGATGAGTAATTGGATAACTTTACTACTCGTGTACATGTAAAATTTTATGGTTACATTTATTTGCGTCTCCCCATCGGACACCTACGGAAGAATCCGGGTCTTTCGAGCTGTATTAGAATGAAATGCACTGTGCTCAAAATTGACAAGGACAACATTAATCTGTCCGTTTGGAAAGACTGAGAGAAATTAATCGGACGCAAGAGTCCTACGCCACCCGACCACTCTGTACGACATGGTGTGATATAGGTAAACAAAACAATATGTAATGTATACCAGAATAAAAGAAAAAATAAAAGGAAAGAAAGGAAGGGGAAGACCACGGAGAGCATTCTTAGATCTATAGATTCGGAAAAGAGAAGGTAAAAACACTGGCCGAGGATTACGAGATGTGGAAGTTGCTCCACCAACAAGAGCTCCACTTTTCTGATTCCTACCGCCAGGGAATGGAACAGTCTTCCTGCTTCCCTGTTTCCTAAGAGATATATATGATATAAAGCTTTTCAAGGTCAGAGTGAATAGGTATCTTCTAGGTCTGCGTGCTTCATCTTCGACCACAACGTCGCTTACTACCAGGCGAGTTGGTGGTCAAGCGCGGGCTTATTCGCGGTAAAAAAAAGGAGCTGAAATTGAATGAGACTCCTACTAGTTTTTTCCATAGAGGAAAGTGATTCCTGACTGTGATTTTTTCAGCGTTGAAGTGTCTCTATTTTGATATTATTTATTAAATCGTTGATTCAGGAGAGTTAACTGTGAGTCAACTTCAAATTGGGAGGATAGATTTTAGTGTCGTGTCATGCCTACAAGTTAACTTATATTTTTATTACCAAACGTGTTAGCTGAATATTTTTTTTAATTTGTAACTTAACTTTATCTAAAGATTATCCAAATGCACAAACCCACTGCCAGTTGGCAGCGTGCCCAGCATGCTGGCTGCATTGCCACGCTGAATGGCAATGCTTACACGTTGAGCCAAATAAACACCAGCATTTTGGTCACGCGTCGCGTCCACCAGACGTTCAGAAAGATTTTTGAAAAAGAAATGAAAAAACTATATCTGGAAACTATTTAGAAATGAGATACATATTTAATTACATTGAAGTAGAGGCTGCTCAGCCTCACCCTTCGTGGGTCTACACTATGTCCTGCAGTGGACTATTAAAAAAGGCCGTTGCAGTACATTTACAGTACATAGCCTAATATTCTGTAAAAACCCCATGAAGCCTTCAATCAGTCGCGATTCGCGGACGTGTGCAAATTCAATTACTATGCTGTATAAATGTCATCATTTTGACACGATTGTGCTACATTTTTACATCGGTGATTTCCAAATATCAGATACTACAACCTTTTATTTATTTAACTCTTTAACCGCCATGGTCGGATTCATCCGACAACTGTGTTCTACTACAAAACCTCCACAGTCGTGTATTTACGACTGCGCTTTTAACCTACATGTTTTAATCATTACGCTGTATTTTATGAAGCTAAATAGTGAATCTAGTTATCATTTACAGTTGGTTACAGGCTTATCTCTTTAATAGTTTTTTTTAAAAATAATCGCCAAAGTTTAGGGAATAAACGATATTTTTTTTCAGAACATTGTATTGATGTCCAGCGCCCGCGACGGATAAATCCGACAGTAGGGACGATATAATGCCATAAAGACATAATAAAAACTGTTTCATTAGGTAATTTTGTTTTATTAAAAAAATCGACGTCAAAAACCTAAAATATTATCACGTCACTCTAACTGTAGGTATTTATAATTCGATAAACTTGCCTGGCGCTAGTGGCACGAAGTGATATAAAGTCTGGCGGTTAAAGGGTTAACAAGCTCTAGCTAAGTACATCACCGCAATCGCATTGATTCCTAAAAATCGTGGTATTTGCTAAGAGACTACTTAGTTGCAAGCGGTCTTTTAGTTATCGTTATCACATATCTTGCACATTTTAAGTAAGTACATGTACAATACCATAATTGAGTCAATTTCTCGAAATTATTTACGTTTACGTAATTTCCAAAATGAGTACATAATAAATATTGTAGGTAATAACAAAAATACAAAACCTTTTCATTCCTGAACAAAACGTTCTATAAAAAGCCATGTTTAAATAACCACAGTAAAAAACTTCAAATAAGCTAGAGCTAGTTCGAAGTTTCATGCAGTTGTTCTTTGGCATGCAGATTTTGATCTATCAAAACAAAACTTTTGTTTCGTAGATGTAAAAAAAACCTTTTGAAATAAAAACAAAATCAGCTGAAACAAGAAAAACCAAAAGAACACAATAAAAACACTGTTTTGTGGAGTTAAAAAAAAAAACCATTTAAAAAAAAAACAAGAAAAAAACAGGGCAACCAAAACAATCAAAGTAGGTACTAACTTTTGTTTTATCTATAACCGGAACCGATAGCGATAACATCGCTAAACCAACTTTTTTCAGGCCCATTTGTACACCTTTCTGAAAAAATACGATAAAATCCATAACTTAGACATAACCAAACCCGTCAGTGTATAAAAGTAATGGTTTAAAATGTATCATGGACACTCGTAACTCGCATTTCATCTATAGGAAGTCCACACCTGTGTGCTTAGCATACAAGACCACGACAAGAGTTTATCGACGTGTGCAAAGGTGACAGATATATGCTTCATCATAACTCTGTCACGTTCTGACACGTCGATAGTATAATTTTATGGTCCTTATGCTAAGCCTGCAGGAGTTAGGATCCCCTCTGTAGAACTCCAATAATAACAACAGGCATGATGACTGGGTAATAAAATCATTATTGTAATCAGTCCGTTAGTTAGATTATTGAAAAATATTGGACATGTATTTTTTCTCAATCAAACAATATGTTACCAAGATAAACAATGTCAAAGTTTGGGAGTGGGGGCTCGTGACGTCACTAGTGCGAAGAGGTCTGTACATTTGTATAGCACTCGTGATGTCATGCGGAACTTTAACGGGCTATATCTTCGTCGAAAAAATACGTGTCCAATATTTTTGTTACATCTATCTGACGGTCTAAGTAATTATATTTTTAAGTCATCATGCCTATTGGAAGTGGTTTGCAACCATTGCAATCTTGCAGATAAGAATCTATTTTTTGGATGGACGTCTTACACTGCGCTAATCGGTACTCCATTAGAGAACTTTTCGACCTATTGGATTATCAGGCCTCCGTGCTTTGTGCCCTGTCCACTGACATTTCAACTTGCAAAGTCTATGTCAACAACTTTTTTTTATAGGGCAAGTGCCTTTATTAACTACCAAAAAAAAAAATTCAACAACATTAAGTAGTTATTCTACGGATCTGCTCATTCTTGATTCGATCTTGCATAGTGACTCCGAGCATAGCCCTCTCGCTCGTTGGAGGCTCTTAATAGATGTAGTTTAATGCAGAGATTCTATACTATTTTAGAAGGTTAAAGATAAGAACATAAGAAACCATGTCCTACAGTTCTTTAAAGATATGTTTTTTTTATTACACAATGAATCTGGGTCGATTGAAACACTGTACCTATCAATATGAATGAAGTATGAAATTGAAATATGGATAACCTAAATTCAGTGGCGTGACTATAGGGTGTCAGGAGTGGTAAAATGCCACGGGCCCTCGACTCTAGGACCCCCCGGCCCAAGAGGCCGAGAGCTCTGAATTTAGGTACCAAACCAACCATTTTGAACAAAATATTGTTTTTCTTGAAATAAGTAAAAAAAACCGTGAAGTGGAGTCCCTCCGCGTGGAAGAAGTGAAACTTCGACGCAACTGTGCTTTCATACACCCTCCATGGTATCGTTAAACGTTTAACACAACCTTGTTGGAAGTCGCATTAGAAGTTTCACTTCAAAAAATTGCGCTTAAGTAAAACAAAGTCGGTTGCATTGTTCACTTTTTTCCAAATTGTATTAAGTACTTGTATGAAAACAACGTGGAAAATTTAAGCGTTCGCGCTTTGTACAGTAAAAATGTAAAAATGTTTCCTTTACGCATCTCATCTCAGCTTCAAATTTTCCCTTTATTGAATAAAATATCCGAAAAGATTCGCGCTCAAAGTTAGTTTTAAAAGTTTGTCGCGCTCAATATTATTTATAGTGTAAGGTAACATAAATGGTTTTATCTACACTAATGTTGTAACATTCTACTTATGTTTCCAATACTTGACTTATAATGACTACTGTTTGTGGGGGAGTAGATTTCGAAAATGGCGTCCATTTTGAAATTAAAGATGGCGGACGACACTTTTTTGAAAAAGTCGTCATGGGTATCGTTTTCGAGGTTTTTGGAGGTATAGATTTCAAAAATGGAGTCCACTTTGAAATTAAAGATGGCGGACTTCACTTTTTTGAAAAAGTCGTCATGGGTATCGTTTTCGAGGTTTTTGGCGAAGTAGATTTCGAAAATGGCGTCCATTTTGAAATTAAAGATGGCGGAAGTCACTTTTTTTGAAAAAGTCGTCATGGGTATCGTTTTCGAGGTTTTTGGAGGTATAGATTTCAAAAATGGCGTCCATTTTGAAATTATAGATGGCGGACTTCACTTTTTTGAAAAAGTCGTCATGGGTATCGTTTTCGAGGTTTTTGGGGGAGTAGATTTCGAAAATGGCGTCCATTTTGAAATTAAAGATGGCGGACGACACTTTTTTGAAAAAGTCGTCATGGGTATCGTTTTCGAGGTTTTTGGGGGAGTAGATTTCGAAAATGGCGTCCATTTTGAAATTAAAGATGGCGGACGTAATTTTTTTTAAAAAGTCGTCATGGGTATCGTTTTCGAGGTTTTTGGTTAGATTTTAATGGCGCCAAGTTCACTGTGACAATACACGTACGCGTGAATTTAATGTTTCGCAATATGTTTTTTTTTTATTTATTTTTTTATTAGTGAAGATAAAGTAGTGTATGCAACTGCATATAACACGGGTATTAAAACACTCGTTACTATTATGAAACGAGCGCAGCGAGTTTCATAAACTCACACTCGTGTTTTAATACCCTTCATTATATGACAGTTGCATAAACTACTATATTAAAATTAGATAACAAAGCGAGAATTTTAATGGGAGGGCCCCATCTACAGAATTTGCCACTGGCCTCAGATGGTATAGTTACGCCACTGCCTGAGTTAACAAAGATCCCGAAAAAATAGGTATCAGTCTTGCCAAAGATACACAAAAAGTACCTATTCACGAAGGATACAATAGCTCAGAAGCCCTCCCATTAGTCGGCAGTTTTTATAGAATAACAAAACCTGGTAGATTCTAGAAAACAGATCCTCCCAGACAAAAACTGACCTCAAAACCTGGGACAAAGCCTTTTGCAGATCATACGTAAAGCCATGGCTACATTAACATCGTACTTGCGCAAGTACAACTTGTAACACAGGGATTGAAAAATTACTCAAAAATAATGCTCAATTAGCGGCGTCATCGGTAAAAGCAATTTCTTCCAAGCGTTTTAAATAGGTATCAACTATATTTTCAAAAGTTATTCAAGCTTATCTCGTGTTTTATAAATAATGTTTGTTATAGACACCCATCTAAGTACATAATACCTATTTTATAAAACTTACACTTTTTATGATAATCATCATCATCATCAGCCTCCTTTATCCCACTGCTGAGTATAGGCCTCTCTCTTATGGTGCCATTATCGGTCTCGGCCCTGTGCCAATCGTGACCAGGTTCGACCCGGAATTTTCACAAATCGCAATAGAAATGGTTACCTACTAAGAAAGAACATTAGTTGACATGTATCAATAATTAATCAACAAAAACAGACAATACCTACATTTTTACTACAACAAAAGCTTGGGTATTATTTCTTCACACCACGAAAGCTAACGCTGTGCACGTCTGTTACTCAACTTGCGCAAGCTAAACCGAATCGCTACCATGCTTTATACTAGCAATATGAATAAAAACTTCGCAGACATTCGGTAAAAGTTTACATAGTAAACGGAAACTTGACACATTCTATATAGTTAGACCTTCCTCGGATTGTTTCCTTCAGAGGCGCTTGCTGTTGAAAAACTTAGAGAGCCGCACGGAAATCACATTTCAGGGTTCCGCAGTGAAAAAAAATTAAGGTTAATAAGATGTCAAGTGCGTGTCGAGACACGCGTATGACAGGCTTCCGTAGATAGCGACGATGATTATGATGATGATACGAGTAATAACTGATTTTATAATGTCATAAGATGGTTGATAAAAACATAACTGACTAAAAATAAATTTGTGAGGTCAATGATCTCTGAGGTATGTGCAAGCTTAAGATTTTCTTTATTACTTAAAAAGTTACTATCCCACAGTGTTCAAAACAATTTTGAGATAAATATGAGATCTATACTAGAACTACTATGTTGTCAAATTTCATCCAATTTGGTTCATAAATGTGGAAGTTATAAGGATTTGTAGCTTGAGGACGGACGGATGGACACAACGAAGTTATAAGGGTTCCTCGTTTTACTACGGAACCCTAAAAACGGGGCCCTATTACTAAGTCTCCGTTGTCCGTTCGTCCATCTGGCTGCACCAGGCTGTATCTTATGAACCATGACAGCTAGATAGTTGAAATATTCACAGATGATGTACGAGTAGTTCTGTTGCCGCTACAACAACAAATACTAAAAGCAGAATAAAATACTCGTAAATATTTAAGGGGTTTCCTACTCCCATACAACTAACGTGATTTTTTTGCCGGTTTTTGCTCGATATTAATAACGGCAACAGGTAAACGCTTGATATGGGGATAAAGGGATTCACATACGGTACCTACAGACCCCTTCATACGCGAGTCCAACTCGCACTTGGCTTATTTTTAACCCCCGACGCAAAAGAGGGGTGTTATAAGTTTGACGTGTCTGTTTGTATGTCTGTCTGTCTGTCTGTGGCATCATAGCGCCCGAACCACTGAACCGATTTCAGTTTTGTTTTTTTTTTTTGGATGAAAGGAGACTTAATCGAGAGTGTTCTTAGCTATGTTTTATAAAAATCGATTGAGCCGTTTAAGAGTTATGGTGGGTTAAAGTGGGGATGGAAGAACCAAAATTCTACAAATGTGCCCAAAATGGTTGTCAAATGAAAGATAAGACGTGTCGGGGGTTTTTAAAATTTTTAATTTAAGTTTTTATTATAGTTTCCGTTGACGTGTAATCTCATCTCTCCTCTGACCTTTTTGTCCTAATCAAGACTATAAGTACCTACTTACAATGAAACAATTAAATTTTAATCTCCATCCAGTGTTATTACAAGACGTTTTAACGGCCTAAGACGGCAAGTAATAAAGGTATCATGAAGACGTCGCCCACCCACTGTGGTGATATTTGCAACGAGCGAGTGGGATCGCACTTGTGCTTTGAAGGTTCCGTATGCTTTGACAAAGCTTACGGATTAAAGTTTAGTCAAATTAAAGCTGTTTTCTGTCAGTAGTACCATTGATTAGTTCCATTGATGGTACTACTCACGAATGTAAGCTATGGTAGGCTAGATAATTTGGGTATTTTTTCGTTGTGCAAGTTTAGGGGTTTCAAACATTGAGTAAGAATTCTATGCTCGATGGTTTCAAAAAATTGGTCTTGTGAACAAAAATTAAGAATACTCTTTATCTAGCTTTTAATCCCTTTGTTTACAGTCACTCCCTTTATTTAATTACGTAGACTTTTTATTATTTTCAAATCTATTAAATAACGTTCTTATTCGTGTATATTATACACCAGCAAAATCAGATGTTACATAAGTAATATGAAGACTGAAGCTGGTTTACCGGCAACCTATAGGCATTTGCACGCATAACATTAAAACATTTGTTAGAATCAAACCAAGTGTAAATTGCTAACTAAAGGCATAAAATCAATTTGCTAACTAAAGGCACATGTTTCAAGTAAATATTTTAACGTAATACGCAACGAGTATGCTACAAATTAATCGTCATAAACCAAGCTCAACCGTACCAAAAAAGAATATATAATAAACCGTACTTCCAAACTTGATTTTAAGTACCACGTTTATCAGAGATCTCGATTTCCTTACCTCACAACGGACCCCCAATTTTAGAGCAAGAGACATAAATATTTACACGAGCACCCGTGAGTAGTCATTTAGATTCATAATGTGGCCATACATTACGCTAGTTTCAGGTTTCGCACACCTGGTGCCTTTGCCTGCCACTTTTGTTGTTTTATTTAACATTTTTAGACCTCTTTTAGTACTTGGTACCCAAACACAGACGCCACCAAAACGGAGAGAAGATAGAGCGTTGCAGTTGGTGAGTCACAACTCACAACACAGTAAGAAAACTTAGAATCATCAAAACATTACAGAATAATATTTTACTATCGAACTCAGGACTCAAAAAGAAGTGACAAAACAGATACGAGTAGGTATAATTCCACGCTCAGTATCAGCTCACGACTTTGTTTCTCGCTAAAAAAATTGCCCAACCAACCTGCACGGGTCAAGCGTGGTGAACTGGTGGATTTGCCGCAATCCCTACAAGGGTCGGGCGTGGTGGATATGCTCCAATCGCTTGCCGTGGATATGTCTATGTTCAGCAGTGGACTATTAAAAAGGCGAAACAATACAGTTCTTTGTTTTCAATGGTTGAAAAATTATTAAATTATTTTATCCCTATATTTGGCCACTGCTTCCCTAATACACTAAAACATATGACAGTTAGTGAGTGCACTTAGGGAGTACAACGTTTTCGTCAGCTCCAGTACGCTTTGGTAAAGTATATTTACATTTTCATTCTGGCGTCAGCCGGCCTAATGATGTAATAGTTTTCTGCCTAGGACACACCTGGCTTGATATTTTTAAAAGTTATAATGTATTCTAATGAGGCCAGTCTAAAACACAGTGGTGAATAGTTTAGAACTTACTTTAAAAAAAAAGAGAAAAAAAAAGACCCGACGTTATGGCTTTATCTCACTATCATCACGATATCCTGTAACTGCCAACAAGCAGTAGGATATCATAAATAAAATGTTTGTGTATCTATTCGCGTCTAGAATTTCTATGGCATTATCAATATTTCAACCTTATAGACCGGTTTTCAATTTTCGGTTTATAAGTATCTCTGGCTCTCCCCCTCTCACTATAGGCCTTATTAGTAAGCTCCAAGTAACCCAACGAGCTATGGAGAGGTCTATGCTCGAAGTCCCTCTGCGAGATCGAATCAGAAATGAGGAGATCCGTAGAAGAACCAAAGTTACCGACATAGCCAAACGGATCGGCAAGTTGAAATGGCAGTGGGCAGGGCACATAGCTCGGAGGACTGATGACCGATGGGGTCTAAAAGTTCTCGAATGGAGACCACGTACCGGCAAGCGCAGCGTAGGACTTCCACCCACAAGGTTGACGGATGACCTCACAAAGATCGCAAGATCGCGCTGGATGCAAGCCGCTTCTAACCGCTCTTATTGGAGATCCATAGAGGAGACCTATGTCCAACAGTGGACTTCTTATGGCTGATGGATGGATGGAAGTATCTCGGTCATGCAAGTACCCTTATGTGGCGTTATAAGAGCTTTTAATACCCAAATATGCTTTGATCTATTCCATACCCATCTGCCATAGAAACGCAGGCCAATGAAGGAGTAAATCAGGGTAAGGCGCTCTTCATATTAATCAAAATTAATGTTCGAAGTGTACTAGTATCTGTTCACGTCAATAACACATGAGAAGGCTTGTATAATAGAATAGACGCATATAGATACTGGGTATTTTAAGTGGTTATGACTGGCTTGATAGGGATATTACAAGTGGTTAAATGAGCTCGAAATGTGTAGGAGAGCGTAGCTGAAAAGATGTATGTATATCAATTACTCAGATCTTGATACACAGGAATATTGAGTTATATTCCTGTTATACTTACTAGGTTATATTATAAA
Organism: Hypomecis atomaria; assembly: GCA_964007245.1. NCBI lineage: Eukaryota > Metazoa > Arthropoda > Insecta > Lepidoptera > Geometridae > Hypomecis > Hypomecis atomaria. Next base: position 16,084,383 of record OZ023297.1, read on the forward strand.
TCCGAAAGAATGTTTGATGGTTTGTTTAATGTCACTCTTTCAGGCAGCAACAGAGCAATGGATTGACTTGATTTGGCACGGATATACTTGACAGGTCAGAAAGTGAGATTGGCCACTTTTTAACAGACTTCCCAAAACGGAGGAGGTTCTATGTTCGTGTGTATGTATCTTTTTTTGTGTATGTTCTTCGATAATTTCGCCAATTGTAAACCAAATCGATAAAAATACACAGAAATATGTAATAGACACGTCGATAGAATCAATAAATCAATAGATCTGCTGTTCCAAATTGAAATTAGTCCATTCTTTTGAAAGATAATGACGCCTTCAGATAGACCTACATCCCACTTATAAAACCTTTCTTTTTTCTCCGGGGGTCAAGTGGTTCAAAATTACATATCACATTACAATTAGGGCAGTCAAACAAAAAGACGAAAAGGTTGTACGAATTTTCAAATTCAACACAATTTTATTTTGATTCCCCAAACAAAACGACAAAGATTTATATTTCCCGGTCAATTGCTCTGTGAAGCCACTATTTATTGCTCGATTACATTTTATTTTCCCGCCAAATGACCACAATAAGAACGTTAAATGGGTTGAAAATCCTGGGCAGAGTTCCCTGTCCAAAACGTAAAAATAGAGTATTGTTACAAAGCTTCTCTGTGTGAGTATTGTGGGTTTTTAGGGTTCCGTACCCAAACGGAAAAACGGGTACTAAGACTTCGATGTCCGTCTGTCTGTCTGTCTGTCTGTCACCGGGCTGTATCTCATGAACCATGATAGCTAGGCAGCTGAAATTTTCACAGATGATATATTTCGGTTGCCGCTATAACAACAAATACTAAAAACAAAATAAAATAAATATTTAAGGGGGGCTCCCATACAACAAACCTGAATTTTTAGACGTTTTTCGCTCTATATTAATAATGGTAACAGGTAGATGCTTGAAATTTTCACATAATATTTAGTTTTAAATTCACTTCAATAATAAAATTAAAATAAAATAAATATTTAAGGGGGGCTCCCATACAGTACGGAACCCTCCGTGCGCGAGTCCGACTCGTACTTGGCTGATTATTGAGTATGTTAGGTAAATCTACTCTTATTACTACTAATTATACTTATCTCTACAACTTCTTTTTTTGTTTTCTAACTCTTTTTTTTTCTCTTTGTTTTTTTTTTATTTCTAAAGTTGGGAATAGGTCTTCAATGACGTGTCTACTTTTTAGAGGATAATTTACCCAACTTATCAGGATATTGCATAATCATCTAAAATTATTAGATTTATAAAATGAAATCTCAAAAAGTATGTTAAATAGTCCTTTTTAACATTTAATGACCGGTTTACATGCAATACTAGATAAAACTAGATAAACGTCACGATAGCACTGAGTATATTAAGCTAATAGCGCTGTACAATGATCGGGCTGTGGTTATATCGTGATAAGATAAAGTACCTACCTAGATCATCAGGCTAGTCATTCAATCGTTACTAACATCAATGGCAAACTACCTACCCGATTTCTTGCAAAAAGTTTAAATTAATTGACTAGACTGTCTCGGTGGTCTAGTGATTAGCGACCCTGACTACTGGGTTAAAGAGGCGTGGGTTTGAATCCCACCCAGGGCAAGCATTTATGTGATGAACAACTGAACATAGGTGTTTGTTCTGTGTCTGGATGTTAATATCTGTATAAGTATGTATCTAAAAATATGTAGTATGTATATCAGTCTCTGGTATATTACAAGCTTTGCTTAGTTTGGGGGTCAGAGATTTTAATTACTAGCTGCCCCGGTGAACTTCATCTCACCATCTGTCAACTGTCAATGACAACTTTTACATGCAGGAACATTTTCTATGGGAAAATCTAAGGGGAAAATTCAATGAATGTCTTTATTATTTTACTCACTATATTTTTATATTTTCTCACCGTTTAAACCTTCCCTTAGCTTCCACGTTTCTGCTAGGAACGAGGAAGAACTAACCAAAATCTATGGAGCCACACGCGAACGCGAAAGTTTGAGTAAACTTCGCAAAGCCTGGACTACGAGTAAGGGCTCTGGTTATCTATGTTAGTATGAATTTCTGCAAAAAAGATTCCGATTGCGGCTCCGGCAGCACGTGCTACCGAGCCTCAGCTGCGAGTGTTGTTCACCTGTTTAGACAAGTCCGACGTGCTGCCGTCGCAGCACGCGTAGCCAACCTCGGAATCACTCTCGACTGCGGAAGCAGGCAGTGGCTGCATTTCAGATGTGTGTTACCTGCAATCGCGACCTGCATCCGCAGGCTGCGGCCGAAGTTCGAATAGCAGCAAGTTGTGGTTCTTATACTATTGCTAATGAAGTGGATGAATACCGAAATTCATTATCATTCATTTTTTCGTAGTACCAGTCGTCGTAGTTACCATTTAGCGCTTCTGGCGCGTTTTTGACGTGCTGATAGCGAATTTTTGCCAAAAGGAGTTGGCAGCACTGCTATGGTCTATAATTCTATAAATCAAAGTAGGTACATATAGCTTGAAAATTGTTTTCGGTTTTTCTTATTTTAACTTCATTTTAAACAAACTTGTACATATCAGAACAGTTTTAGAAGCGTCATAAATTACTCTGGTGAAGATAACATTTTTATAAATGAGCTTGGGAGAAACTGAGTGTATTCGTACACAACAGGTATTCGTATGTATGAGCTGTCGACATCCTTCTTTCAAGACCAAAATTAGCCCAATCGGTCCAACCGTTCTCGAGTTTTAGCGAGACTAACAACCACGATTCATTTTTATATAATAGAAGATAGAAGATAGATAGAAGATTGTTCATTGCCACACGGCTTTGTCGTAGAAGTTTCACTTCTCTATGGTACAGATATTTTAGTATGATTGAGCCGAAGATGCAACGTAAACCACAATAGTTTTTATTTACGTATAAACTCATACTAACACTTCTGAACGTAAATCACTCTGATGCCAACGGTTTACAATCATTGGAAATCTACTGGGTTTTTGTCTAGACGATGAAATATGCTAGGATATCACTGTACTCATCACTCAACTTTTACTATGGGTCAAACGCCGTTAAAAAGTGGTTTTGGAAAAAATGTTAGAAGATATCAGACGATAACGGACAACACACAAACAAAATTCTACACGGCATTTTCCAGTGCTGTTCTAGTATAGTTCAATTTGTTAATTATTTAATATAATCTATTGGTTTATAGCCTAATGCCTGCCAAATCATCAAATAATCAATAACCAGTTGATCTCCTAATCAATTAACCTAATTTCAGCACCACACATAATCAAGTTACACTTGCAGCAATTTGCATCATGGAGATTAATCACTTCGTAATTATTAGCGTTAATCTTCTATAATCTCTAATTAGTAGTAGTCACATCAAAAATACAAATGTGAATGCGGTGGAGACGGACCTGTACGTATCGCGGACACTACTACGATTATAGCACGGTAAATAAATCTCACAGTATTCCGTCTCCATACAAACGGTAGGAAAGCGAATCATACCTACGCGCCTCGGAGTGCGGTATGCTCTGGTATGCTAGTCAGTCGCGGCGCGTCGTAGTGACGAACGAACATGTGAATTTGTAAATAGTAAGCGTGAGTATTGCGTTTTTAGGGTTCCGTAGTAAAACGAGGAAACCTAAAAACATCAAAAGACACAATATGTATGTTCATTAAACGCTTCTTTTTTCATTAAAGTACAGCTTTCTTTTATGTAATAAGTATAATAATTTTACATCGTAATAGATAGAAAATAGAAAGAAACTCAAGTAGGTAATGTGTAAGTAGATGAAATTAAAATACTGAAGGCGGGCAGCCCTAGCGCGTGATACGGTCTGCGTGGCCACGTGGCCACGGTAATGAAAACTACAGTAGAGTGACTCGGCGCTGTCCTTGAGATATATACTTACGACGTCACGTGGCCTCAAAGAGCGAACCACGAGCTAGGGCTGCCCGCCTTCAGTATTTTAATGTCATACTACTTACTCATTACCTACTAGAGTTTCTTTCTAGTTTTGTGTATTAAACTTATTACACTATCCTATGGTACCTACATATAATGATGCAAAATGTTTATATTTAAGTACTTATTACAGAAAAGAAACTCGTTGTGAATGAAAAAGGAAGCATTCAATAAAAATACATAGGTATACACAACCATAAACAGCACAATATGATCTATATTTTCTCATATTTAAAAGAAGTAGGTACGTAAATCGCACGCTTACTAGTTGCAAACCCACACTTTCGTTCGTCACTACGGCCGCGCCGCGACTGACTGGTATGCTTCTGAACATACTACGCTCGAGGCGCGTAGGTATGATTTGCGTTCCGACCGTTTGTATGGAGTCACTCTACTGTAGTTTTCATTACCGTGACGTGGCGCTGTAGCTGTAGTATATTTCAAGGACAGGGCCGAGTCACAATACTGTAAGATATCATTACCGTGACTGTAGCAAGTGGCCGCCACCGGCCACAAGTGTGCGCTGCGTTTAAACAAAAAAATGAAAAATCGTGTGCTTGTCGCTGGCCATCGGTGGCTGTAGCAGGTGGCCTGACTGTGCCGAGCGTTTGAATAAGAGCCACATTCAATATTAAGAATATTCGTCGTTGTTGGCTTCGCAGACAAAAGAACTGAGATCAATAAGTATTGGTGCCAAGTTTTGTGCAGAATTTGTTAATTCTTAAATTTTAACACACAATTATTAATGAAAAAATGCTATTACTTCACTTGGAATGTATTTCAAGCTCTTGATTTGATTAAGCTTGCTATCTGAATAGAGATTTAAAGCAAAAATACCTTTTCGTCTTAACAGATTTCTGATTCTTTAATCAAAGTCTCAACTGCCACTTCGATAAATTAAACTTGCATTTTTTAATTCAAAGTCCGTTGAATAGGGCCTATCTGAGAGCGAATGCCCTCCTGCCCTTCTTATCTTGCCTTTATTCTCCAGATAACGTGGAACCATAGAGATGTAGACAGAGGCGTTCTCTTTACGCTCGTCGAAAAAATCTTATTTGGTACCTGTGGCCAATAGGCGCACCAGCACTGAGATGACACAAAGGTTGTTTTGTGCATTACTTATCCAACGTATACCCGAGTCAGCCCAGTTTCTTAAAATAAAGGAGCGTGGCTCTGAACCACTGGTACAATTTTATTCTAGTGGATTGTTTGATAACTGAAATGGCGATGTCAATGACGATGCTCAGCTGATGCACGAGACGTGACGTGATGTGTAGCAATTACGTAAAAATAGCAACATTTAAACGTGTGTAATAGTACATATAGTTCGTAAATAGGGTTAAATGCTACTTCTTTTTCTTCATAGCGTCTCTCTTGACATAACCTGGGACAGACGCTAGAAAGAAGAAGAAGTAACATTTAAACCTATTGTTACGCAGTAGGCCACGCCGTTAGTAACTATTTATTAATCTGTGGCCGCGCGCGGGACGACGGCTAGTTGTTTACACTTAACCGCGAGATTTATGGTTTTATGACTCAGGCGGCACCGGCCTTTGTGTCGCGTCTATTGTTTGTTGTTTGTTAGATTTTTTTTATTAGATATTTTAGATAGGAACAATAGGGTTTCTCGAACTTTACACTTGTTTACTTTGTCAGTCACAATGGCACCGAATATTCTACAGATTTCTAGAGAACCCTTATTCCGATATAAATAGGGCGATGGTTTTCGTTTGTGGCAGTTATCGCGTTTATCCCGAAGCGAAAGCATCTCGTGTTCAAGTGCAGTACCAGTGATTGTGAAGTGACTAGTTGTGTGAATATTCGTGCCAGTGTGAAGTGTTGTGCGAACCAGTTGTGTCGTGTGTACTGTGATTTTGTGCAATAAAGTGCAAAGTGAATAATCGGCGTTTTAACTGATTATCCAAGAACCCATCTCGTAACATTTGGTGTCAGAAGGGTGGATAATTGAAAATGCCGGTAACACCATACGACGATGAGACGCCGCGCACAAGGAGTCAGCGCCGACAGGAGGAAGCGCGCCGACTAGAGGAGCAGGAGCGCCGCCAGGAGGAGGTCGATACACGACGCTTCGGAAGCTATTCGCTGTTAATGGAAGGCAGCGAGTCCGAGGCAACCAACGACGACTCCAGAAATCCAAGAGCACCTGCTGCAGCACCTACTGTGGCACCTGCTGTATCACCAGCTGTCCCTGCAGCATTTGATATGGCTGCAATAATGTCGATGATGCAGTCGATGTTTGATCGCAACAAAGAAGAACAGGCTCGTCTACTGGAAGACCAGGCTCGTCTACTGGAAGAACAGGCCCGCAACAATGAAAGACAGACTCGTCAGCTCGAAGAAAAATTGGACCGCAACAGAGAAGAACAGGCCCGCCAAAAAGAAGAACTCCTTTCAAGCTTACAGACGACCTTGGGCAAAGAGATAAAAGAGGTCAAGGAAACGGTCGATCAGCACGACGCCAGCATAAAGGAGCACAATAAAAAGATGGAGGAGCATGAATCTCGCATCTTCGAGGCGGAAACACAAATCGCCGATGTGAGGAGGACCTTGAACGTTATCAAGTCTGGAGGCGGAACCGTTGCACCTACAATCTTCTCGCCAGCTTCACAGAAGCTTAAAGTGACGCCTTTCGACGGGACATCATCATGGTCAGCCTACAAAATTCAAGAGACGTGCCGAATAATGGGTGCACACAAAACAAGGACAACGTCTTACCACCCGCAATCAGATGGAATGGTGGAGCGATTCAACCAAACTCTGGAGAGATACCTGGCAAAAGTAGTCGGAAGCAAGCAACGGGATTGGGACAAGCATATCCAGCCATTTTTGTTGTCATACCGAAGTGCTGTTCATGAGAGCACCAATGTCACTCCCGCTTTTGCCAATTTTGGACGGGAATTACGGCTACCAGCCGACTTAATAACTGGCATTCCACCGGATTCTCCACAACCCATAACTGAGTACGCCAGTGACCTCCGGAACAAGATGAACGACATCTATGAGCACATTAGAGAGCATGGCCAGCAAGCATCTGAAAGAATGAAGACTCGGTACGACAGAAGGGCTAACAATCCTGGGTTCGAGGAAGGCTCGATGGTATGGCTGCACAATCCCATACGCAGCAAAGGAAAGTCTCCAAAGCTACAAGCCAAATGGGATGGACCGTACCGAGTGGTGACCAAGATCAACGACGTGACGTTCCGCATACAGAAAGGACCTCGAGGTGCCCCCAAAATAGTTCACGTGGATCGATTGGCGCGATATCACGGATGCAACGATGCTCGGGACGAGCATGTCTTGGGAGGAGGTGGTGTTACGCAGTAGGCCACGCCGTTAGTAACTATTTATTAATCTGTGGCCGCGCGCGGGACGACGGCTAGTTGTTTACACTTAACCGCGAGATTTATGGTTTTATGACTCAGGCGGCACCGGCCTTTGTGTCGCGTCTATTGTTTGTTGTTTGTTAGATTTTTTTTATTAGATATTTTAGATAGGAACAATAGGGTTTCTCGAACTTTACACTTGTTTACTTTGTCAGTCACAATGGCACCGAATATTCTACAGATTTCTAGAGAACCCTTATTCCGATATAAATAGGGCGATGGTTTTCGTTTGTGGCAGTTATCGCGTTTATCCCGAAGCGAAAGCATCTCGTGTTCAAGTGCAGTACCAGTGATTGTGAAGTGACTAGTTGTGTGAATATTCGTGCCAGTGTGAAGTGTTGTGCGAACCAGTTGTGTCGTGTGTACTGTGATTTTGTGCAATAAAGTGCAAAGTGAATAATCGGCGTTTTAACTGATTATCCAAGAACCCATCTCGTAACACTATTTACGAGATACAATATATGTATAGCGTGAGTGAGCGCATATGAATACCTAAGTAAATACTTACATAGGTTAACACATAGGTTAAAACATAGGTGTACTGTACTGTAGCAGCCTTTTTAATAGTCCACTGCAGGACGTAGGCCTACCCACGAAGGGTAATTGGGCCATATCCACCACGCTGGCCCAGTGCGGGTTGGTAGATTCACATACGCCATCTTCTACAAGCGTATGCAGGTTGCCTCACGATGTTTTCCTTCACCGAAATGTCAGTGATGTGAAATTCCGTACATAAATTCCAAAGAACTCATTGGTACAGGATTAGGATTTGAACCCACGACCTTACGATTGTAAGGCGGATGTTACTACCTCTAGGCTACCATGGCTTACATAGGTGTGCTCTGAGAATAATAATTATGTAATTATTGACGTTGTTAATTTATAATTTTAAGCAAAGGGTTCCCTGCCAGATCAAGACATGTCCCATCTCGCGAGATCTATGTGCCCACATATCAACCTGGGACTGGCACATGGACCTTTCATTTAATGAATAATGGTTTTCTGTGTGAGAGGATTCATTCGGGAATTTACCTATATACAAGGGCTTTGCAATGTATTTATGGAACGATAAATTATCAGACGAGGGGAATACCCAAAGGATTTTACACACACCTGTTTTACCCACTTGAGCTCTCAGACCAAATAAAAAAATCAAGACAGAATGTTGTGAACAAAACAAGTGAGGCCGGGAAAACTCAGCCTCGTGTACAGACACATACACGTACAAGGAAACTAAGCCTTGGCTCGTCAGTCGAACTATGGCGGCGCAACACCGACGCACTCACCACATAATAATATATTAAAAAAGTCTGTACACAACGACGTTCAGTCTTTTTTTTTTTATTAGGTCTGAGCTTGAGCCGAATAAAATCTTACCCGGCAGTCTCCTATCCACCATTTTATTGGAACACAACAGCAGAAATGATTTCAATCTCTCTGAAACAAAAGTCAATGGAGATTTGCCACGGTTGATTTGAAATCGCGTTTAGCTCCTATTTACATCGGCATCGATTATTTAAACACAAGATCGTATAATTATAACATACTAGCTGACCCGGCGAACTTCGTTTCATGCGATATTTTTATAAATTATAGCCTATGTGTTATTCTGATGTATAAGCATAATTACTGCTAAGTTTCATCTCAATCCGTTCAATAGCTTTTGCGTGAAAGAGTAACAAACATCCATACATACTCACAAACTCTCGCTTTTATAATATTAGTAGGATTTTGTTTAAAGATCTTCCAGCTTTGAGAATGTTTCCAAATAGGTGATTTCAGTAAATAGTTTTAGGCATTTTAAATAAAATCGGCCAAGTGCGAGTCGGATTCGCGCACGAAGGGTTCTGTACCGTTTGGGAGCCCTTTTCCTCTTGCCGTTATTAATATCGAGCAAAAAAACTCCTAAAAATCACGTTTGTTGTATGGGAGTCCCCCTTAAATATTTATTTTATTCAGTTATAGTATTTGTTGTTATAGCGACAAAGGAAATACATCATATGTGAAAATTTCAGCTGCCTAGCTATCATGGTTTATGAGATACAGCCCGGTGACAGACAGACAGACGGACATCGAAGTCCCAGGTCCCCATAGGGTCCCGTTTTTACCCTTTGGGTACGGAACTCTAAAAAAGAGAAGGTTCTCAATTCGTTTGTATTATTTTTTGTTGCGATATTACGAGTATCTCGTAACTCCATGTTTGAAGGCTGGTTTGCGAGTTTCTTTTTCCAATCTCTCTAGAAACATCGCAAAATGGTGCCAGAAATATTTAAACAGATTTTATCTACACTAATGTTGTAACATTCTACTTATGTTTCCAATACTTGACTTATAATGACTACTGTTATAGCGCAGACAACAAAACACTCAATTTAAGCACTTTCACATGATGTTATAATATTCACATCGATATCGTAAAATCTCATTATAACATCGCGCGCTCGCTCCTGATTGGCCCTGTGCGCGCAGCTGCGCTCTCATTGGTTAGATTTTAATGGCGCCAAGTTCACTGTGACAATACGCGTACGCAAGAATTTAATGTTTCGCAATATGTTTTTTATTTTTTTTTATTAGTGAAGATAAAGTAGTGTATGCAACTGCATATAACACGGGTATTAAAACACTCGTTACTATTATGAAACTCGCTGCGCTCGTTTCATAAACTCACATTCGTGTTTTAATACCCTTCATTATATGATAGTTGCATAAACTACTATAAAACAATTCCAAAAAAGTTGATAACAATTTTATCAATCTGTACACGTATTTACCTACATTTCATTGTATTATATTTGCTACTCTAGTTACTTTCAGCTTGAGGTCGAGGATAAATTGTCAAAAAATAACATTTTTTTAACATTTCAACCGTGGCAATTCACTACATTTGTCGTTTTCAGATTTCACTCAGAGATCTAAGCTATGCGTTGAGATGTCAGGTCGCTTGACACGGGTTCTGCTTTACACAAAATATTTATCCCTGAATTTTGGGTCCAGACTTAAGGATTTTCTTTTTGGAATGTATAATAAGCAAAAACCTAACAATAGCGAACATTTTTTAATGGTATTATTAATATTTCATATGTATTATTGTATTTTCATATTAACCGAGTTTGGAGATTGAAGGAGATCATTTTTTCGGGTGTGTTAAGAATTAATTAATTAAAATCTTTGTCCCTTTTACGGTGTAAATCTAGACGATGCGGATATTCTTAATCTAAAATATCATCAACTGTATAATCATCATTATGATTATGACCGACTTTTAATTTATAAGCTTACACTTATAAATACTAATCCATACATTTCCAAACCAACTCCGAAAACGTGAAAGAAAATACTGATCCATAAGTACATCCATTTTGTCAAGACTCAATGAGTTTTTTTTTATGGAACAGCTGATATTTTTTTGCGGTTTTGGAATTGGTTCAATAGTAAAAGAGTTTCATAGACCTCTGAAATACTTCTCAAGGGTCTCTTTACAACGCATAAGAAACTTTGCGAAGTAAAACATTATACATGAACATTTTTTAACACGCTTTTATTTTTGTTTATAACCGATCTGTTTGTATGTAGGGGATTGTGGCTCACTTTTCATTATTACATTTGTAGTATTATGAAGGACCGATGACAATACAATAATACGGACGTGTTTTATAGTTTTTAAAATATTTTTTTTATTAGTGAAAAAAACGATTGTTTCCTAGTTTTATAATAAAATTAAACTTTCCTAATGACCTTGCACTCCCTGCCCATCGAGGACTCGCCGTCCTTGATTTCGTATGCAAAATTCGTCGAAACCTTTTGTAAAATATGTACAGAGAATTTATTATATCGCAAAATGCCTCCAAGGGCAATTACGCTTGCATGCTAGGAAACAAACAGAAAATAATAGCAAGGTCGCACCTACATAATTACCTGTACTGCCTGTACCTATACTATAATATATCTAACAGCTCACATTATTTTCAAGTCTTTCTGAGCGTCTGGTGGACGCGACGCGTGACCAAAATGCTGGTGTTTATTTGGCATAAGCATTGCCATTCAGCGTGGCAATGCAGCCAGCATGCTGGGCACGCTGCCAATTACTGGCAGTGGGCTTGAGCTTTTGGATTATCTTTAGACCTTCAAAGGTCTGTGGATGACCCAATGCTTTTCATGTAGTAAGTTAGTAGGTAGCGTAGTTTAGTTGTAGTTAAAAAAGACACTTTAGCCCGATAAAAAAAATATATCTAACTAGCTACGAGTACATATGTATAAAATAGTTTGAAAGTTGCTTTGTATTATAATTACCTATAGGTAATAGTTACTTAATATACACTGTGGACAGATGAAATAATATAAAAACTTAAATTTAAAATTTAAAAAACCCCCTACAGATACCACTGATAAAATATCTTATCTTTCATTTGACAACTATTTTTGGGCACATTTGTAGAATTTTGGTTCTTTCATCCCCACTTTAACCCACCATAACTCTTAAACGGCTCAATCGATTTTTATAAAAACATAGCTAAGAACGCTCTCGATTAAGTCTCCCTTCATCCAAAAAAAAACTAAACTGAAATCGGTTCAGTGGTTCGAGCGCTATGATGCCACAGACAGACAGACAGACAAACAGACACGTCAAACTTATAACACCCCTTTTGCGTCGGGGGTTAAAAATAGATAGACATAAATAATGTCAATTATTTATAAAAAGATCTTACAAAATGGGCACAGACTATACCTATAGTACCCGAAAAAGATTGGTGATTTGCAGTTGGTGATACAAGTGTACTGACTTCGTGTCAATAGCTAATAATACTGTTGCACCATCTCTGAAACCATAGTGAAAATTGGTCACAGAACAACGGATTGACTTGATTTTTGCATGGATATCAAAGCTTATAGAGTAAATAGGCAATTTTTTGTCCCGGAAAAATATAAAATTTGTGCTACCCATTTTAAAACCTTGCCCAAGCTAATTAGTGGGCAGGCTTTTTTTTTAGTTAATTGTAAGGCGACCGCAACAACGCCACGCGATGCCAAGCCAAAGAATATATATAATACTACGTAGCCAAGCATTACAATAGCTATACGTGCGGGAAAATGGTTGGTGTATCATATTTTAGGTAGGTACGTATTATTACGAATTTGCAATTTTTTTGCGCTCGGACATTATTTTACCACTCTGTGGCTCAATAGATATTTGCTCGAAGGTGCTACCGCATAAAATTCAAAATACCACAAGGGGAAAAGCTATAGTAATAGTACAATACCCATATTATATTATGTCTGTCATCTAAAAACAACGTGAAAGACTGTGTCCATTAAGTTTGTCCTTAATCTGAAATTATTACTATGGAGGTGCTAAAAATATTTAGGGAACGTTTACGTAAGCTTTGCAGTTATGTTCATTGTTCATATCCTTTGAAGTTAATTGGGTAGAATGTTGAAGACGGTAATAAGTATTTGCTCAAGATGTACTTACAACATTCAAAGTAAATTCAGTGACCTGCGTCTTACGCACGGATTTGTTCTTGGACGAAACACGAGAATTATGTAAAAGGGACATCCACAAGTGGTATGAATAATATTCAGAGAAAAATCTAACCAAGATGATATATATTATACATCATCATAGACGTGTTCTTTTAAGTAGTCAACTCGCACCTAAGCTCTAAAGTTTTTCATAAAGTTAAATATTAGTCCATTGAAAATAATTCGCTCAAGATTATATTTATTAAGTAAGTATTAAGTAATTCAACTAAGATCAAATCAAATACATTTTATTGCCCCTTTACAGCATCCAATTTTATTCAGTTATTTTGTATTATTTTTAATCAGTTGTTTTAAATATGTATACTCGTTTCAATTTTGTATTTTGTTAGTTGAATGACGAGACCTATTGTTGGCGGTACTATGTATTATTATACAGATTTTGTATTTTTAATTATAGTATTAAGCTCGATACGTCAATAAATAATTCTGATTCTGATTCTGATTCTGAATCACAAATTCTGTTTCATTCATTTTGTTTTATGTTTTCAGGGTTTGTTCTAAAGTTTAATGTGGAGTCATTTTAATAGGCAACATTTGACAGCAGTTCATTTATGCAAAGAAAAATATACCTTACACTAAAGGAATAAAACTCCAAGCCGTCTTCGAGAACACTTATCGGTCGTCGTCAATATTGTTTTCATGAGTTTTATTTCTTATGTGTAAGGTATATTTTTCTTTGTAAAAATGAACTGATGTCACCTATTAAAATGACTCCACTGCAGTTACTATTTGGTTTAGAATATGTCAGCCATTCAAAGAAATATTTCCCGTATAAATCTTTTACAAGTTTTTAATAAGCTAAGTAGTAAAATCCCTGGGAAAACCTTGAAAAATTGTACGTCAGCACCTCTAACATGGCAAAGGGGCAAATTGTCTTTCCATCATTTTATTCCGTTGGAGGAAAACAAAAGCATAAATTAACATTGACACGCAGCTGACAAATGCCATCATAAGGGTGCTGTACCTTTTTAACCGACTTCCAAAAAGGAGGAGGTTCTATGTTCGTGTGTATGTATTTTTTTTGTGTATGTTCATTATTGTTCATCGATAATTTCGCCAATTGCGAACCGAATCGAAAAATTCTTTTTTATTTCGAAAAGGTATACTCCCGAGGTGGTCCCATTTAAATTTTACAGAAATCGACCGAGCCGTTTTTGAAAAAACCAACAATAATGTAAACAATTCGAGCGAAATATCCTATTTTTGCACACGATGAACATCGATAATTTCGCCAATTGTGAACCGAATCGAATTTTTTTTTTTATTTCGAAAGGGTATACTGCCAAAGTGGACCAATTTAAATTTTACAAAAATTAGCTGAGCCGTTTTTGATAAATCAACAATAATGTAAACAATTCGAGCGAAATATTCGAATTTTGTACACGATGGAAGGCGGTTTTGCCATTTTTTGCGAAAAATAATTACCTATAATAGTTAATTTCGGAACCTACCTACCCACAAAACGCGATCGCACTGCATTCACCAGGCCATATTTTTTTTCTTCGGATGTATTCAGGTTGCCCCGAGATATTCTCCTTCACCATAAAGCTAGTGGTATTTTTGAGTCCTTTCAAGGACTCATTGGTACCATTCCATACACCAGCATCAAATGTTCAAATTTAAAACCAAGTCCATTGGCACTATAATGCTCCAAATGAAATGATGTAGAGTTTATGCAGAATTTACGACAGCTGCATCATAGTTATTGTCTTAAAATGAGTTTGCTAACATCGTAATGTAAGGCGTTTCTTTCAGGACTTTTTCTTTTCTTTGAGAATCATGGCACCATGGCTTTTCTTCTTATTGGGATCTTTTTAAGTAGGTAAGTACCATCACTTTAGAGCGCAGTGATTTGTTTTTAAAATTATAATCGTTTTAACATGTTGCATGAAAACTTTTGTACAGTTATAGATTAATAGTACTTACCTAACAAGAAGTTTGATAGATCCCTAAAGAGTAACCTAAACATTATATATATAAATATAGCAATACAACTTTAGGGCACAAAGCATAATAAGGTAGGGTAGGTATATTGGCACAGTCCATTCCGTTGTCAAAAATACTATATCTAAAAGATAAACAGTCATCTCGTTAAACTATACTCGGAATTTTAATTCGATTCCAGATTTGACATTAGCTACTGTCATTTTTGACAGCTGTCAAAAATGACAGTAGCTAATGTCAAATCTGGAATCGAATTAAAATTCCGAGTATAGCTCTGCTGGACAATTAATACGAGTATGTAACGAGAGCCCAAAGATTCACTTTGATTTTTTTAAGAAATGGAAACTTCAGTAGACACCACAGACTACTATAGATAGTAGACACCAATTTATAGTTCAAGATCTGCCACCCCAGATCTTTATGTTAAAAGTGGCGATACAAATTACACCTTGAAAGCTATTGTTGGGATCTATGGTAGAGCTTAGTAGGGCTTTTTATTGATTACCACACTAAGTAGGTATTAGTAGAGGTTGTTTGAAAGTAAACACCAAAAACGTTTATTTATCGTCAAGTTCTACCTTGTAGGTACCTTTACTTAATGAAAATTAGCATAAATATCTTATTGACGGATTTTCAACCAAAAAATACAGAATACGCTCAAAAATATTTTGATAGGTCTACGGTAGAATAGAAACACTGTGAAAACTAACATTTTAGATTTACTCGGTAGCCATGTGTAATTTATTTAATTAATTATAAAATGTTCAATGAAATGTGATTTTCCTGTTCTTAATAGGACGCCTGCAAGCGAGATAAGTAAACACATAATGACTTTAGCGTGGGTGACTAATTATCATAAATTATTTACTATCCGCATATTTATTACTCAAGATAATATGCTCTTTATGTGTACATTCTAGTTTTTCAGCGAAAATGACGAGTTACGCACTGCGTGACAGATATTGACCCACCCATGGAACACCTTGTTAGCGCAAACCAAGAACACGGTACCTGCTATTTTTCGTATTCCCCCAATTACCATCATTACGTTACTTTTTCACGTTTCTCGAGCACGAATTTACGACTGACAAATATTAAAAAATGTTTACTTTTTTATAAATTGTCATTGTCATTTTATTATATTATATTCAATTGGAACCGTAGCAATGACGCAATTTTAATAAACATAATGCGTGTTTTGCTTCGATATGAAATATTTTTGAATGTGAGCAGTGGTCGTAAAATTCGTTCATATAAACAATTCAATGTAAAATTGGATTCTATTGCACTTAACATTGCCACTTATGATTTTCCACGCCAGTGAGTACGATTATTATGCACTTCGGAATTGCTCTATTTGTGTTTTGGATTGGATGGATAACCTAAAATGCTCGTAAGAGTTTTGTAACACTGCGACAAGGTCGGCGAACAGTTCGAACCACTTGTTTTGCATTCGGAGATAAACAATTAAAGACCCGTCACTCACCGTTTTCACCTCATTATTCGACTTGGCGTTTGACATCGCTTTGATCATCCTGCTGGAGTTATCCAGGAGGCACTTCTGAATACTCATTGCTCCTTTTTGAACAACACAACACAATGCACTAAAAATTCACATCGTTGGCACGGCACTGCTAACCACACACGTCACTTTTTTAACGCGTACTAAGGACACATTAACAACCCATACGGATCGCGGAGACACAACAAAATTACATTTTAGTCGTTAATTTGTTATACGCGCGGCGTGTTAGGTTATATCCATTGATTTGACGTAAGAAAGTTTCGATGTGGAAACGTGGCGAGCACACGTGCGTCGTCGGCCTCCAGCGGACCAAGACTGCGGTGGCCCGGTAGGTTGACCGAGCTCCGGCGCGGAGACAGCTGGTGCTCGCGCTCCGCAGCGCCCCCTGTCGCGGAACAAAGACCCGGGGAACCCTCCAGCGCCACACCTAGCACAAAAAACATTGGCTGGAGCAACAAATCATTGAACTTGGCCGCTTGGCTTTTGCAAAGGCCCGCGTATCTAGCGGGTGCCATCTCTACAATTTCCTGTGTTCCGTTTGCAAATAGACAGCCATTTATCAGAACGCTTATTGCATTCCACGAGAACAATGCGCGTTTTCTAATAAGAGGAAACATAAAGCATAAAGCTGATGACATAATGCTGATTATCGCTGCTCATTTACTGATTTTGATATGAGAGCGTTGTGGAAATGGTGTTTATTTGCAGAAATCTAATGCATAGGTAGGTATTCTAGTTCACGTTCTCCATGCAATCAATTTTAATTATATAATAAATAATACGTACTCGCTGATTGGTCTTGATTGGTATCTGAGGATTTTTTTTATATTTAATACTCTTCAATAATTATAAAACACTAGATTTTGCCCGCGGCTTCGCCCGCATGATATTTCGAGGCCCTACCTTACCACCCTTATTGGAGGAGGTGAAAAAAAAAAAAAACGACTTGATATTTTATTCGATTCGACAGTTCTTTTTTGACATTTCTTGGAGCGCTCGCTAGAATAGCTCGCAGATGGCAGAATTTTTCCCACTTACTTATTGTTATAATATGGAACATTTACGCAATATCATTATAATTTATAGCCTATGTGTTATTCTGATATATAAGCTATATAATTGCAAAGTTTTATCTCAATCCGTTCAGTAGTTTTTGAGTGAAAGAGTAACAAACATCCTTACATCCATCCATCCATCCTTACAAACTTTCACGTTTATAATATTAGTAGGATAATTTAGTCGCACCGATAAAATACATAATAATAATAATAATATTAACGCAGGGGCGGCTTTGTGGCGAGCCGTCGGTGAGTGGCGACACCGCGAACCCTGATTCCCTGGGGCTAAATGAGACCCCTGACTCCTCTCTTGCCTTAACCGGCCGGCTTGGAGTGGAAATCGCAAGAGCTAGGAACCTAAGCTCCAGGGTGGAAGTGTTAAAGGGCATAACGCCGCGAGTAGCGTCTAGTGAAAGTGCAGCACACCTCTCGACACCCGAAGCCGTCCATACCAATGTTGCCCCTCCGCCACCAATATACGGTAGCTATTACGGGAGGCCCATTTAGTGGATGGCAAGTCACCACCCGCCTGGATATTTGAAATGAGGCATTATTTGGCGGGTGCCGTACCTCATTCCATAGACCATATTTTTAAGTCATCGATCACTACATCACAATAGCCCGATATCCTGTAAGTCACATCTAGCAATAGTTTCATTCTACTTTTTGTACACAACATTTTATATGTGTTATAATAAGTGATTGAAAAGGGCCTCTCAGTGTTGGCTTCGGCTCCACTGATGCCTACCAAAGGACCAAGCTTTGCTTGTGAGTTAATGTGATCTTGAATAATAATATAGCCTTTATTTCCCAAAATTCACACTAATTTACAAAGTTTTAAAACATTTCTAATTCATAATAAACACGGTAAAAATTTAAAAAGGTGTTAAAATTCTATAGATATGGATATACATAATATTAGTAATGGGTCACCCATTTTTGAGTGTAGGCCTCCTCCATCATTTTCCAGCTTTCTCTATCATTGGCCTGACGAGTCCAGGCTGGTCCGGCCATCTGGTAAATGTCGTCGCTCCAGCGCCGTCGAGGGCGTCCGCGAGAGCGCTTACCATCATACGGATGCCAATGTAGTATTCTCTCGCTCCATCTATTGTCCTGAGACCTCGCAGTGTGGCCAGCCCAACGCCACTTCAATCTGCATGCTAGTTCAACGGCATCTGTCACGTTTGTTATATTTCTAATGTACGTGTGCCTTTTTTTATCTTTTAGTTTTATTCCTAGCATACTTCTTTCGGTGGCTCTTTGAAATACGTTAATTTTTTGTAAACGTCCAAGTTTGGCAGCCGTACAGTAGCGTTGGTAAAGCGACTGTATCCATTGCTTTCCTTTTTAATTGCACGGGTATTTTGCCTTTAAATATTTCTTTTAGGGACCAGTACTTGTTCCATGCTTTTTTAATTCGTCGCTCTACTTCACATGAAGTTTGTTTACCGAATGTTATGCTTTGTCCTAGGTAAACATATTCTTCAATTCTAAATACATACATACAAACCTATTATATATTTTATATTCCTTCGTAAACTTTTCTACCCTTTGTACCTATGTACAATACCTATTGAAAATATTTCTCGACTAGTCTCACTATTGCAATATTTCTGAAACAATTTTGCGAAATTCCATTTCAGGTAAAATGGTAAAGATGCTAGAAAAATTCAATATCAGCAAAATGTGGAATCGTAGTTCTCGCATATTTTCTAAGAAAGCAATCGTTTTCGATTGATGTGTCAGGACCACATTATGGTACTACAATCCAAGAACTTACATTCTCCGTAAGATTGAAAGAAAAATAATATTACATGGCTTGGCTTGAAAAGTGCTTTGTATTTTTGTATCAAAAGAAGCTTTGAAGTAGTTTGAATGATTAACAACAGTAACATTTACGAAGGGGGTTTCTGTGAAAGTTTACATTTTAAGTAAATAATCTCTCCTCTCCGTTTATCTACCAACATCTAAAACTGTTTGTCTCTTTGGGGATCTTCATAATAAAATTATCTTCGAACTATTCAAAGCACTCACCAAAATATTCCATGTCGTTACGGTATATTTCCGTATGCATCTATTTTGTAATCATCAATCATATCTGGGGAATATGTACTCGTACCTATGTTTATTTCTAGTTTTATATACCTTATCGATATGACAGATTAGCTATACCATGTCAATAGTTATTATTAAAGTCAGTGGAAGTTATAATTCATGCACTCATTTTTAGGGTTCCGTACCCAAAGGGTAAAAACGGGACCCTAAGACTAAGACTTCGATGTCCGTCTGTCTGTATGTCTGTCTGTTTGTCTGTCACCGTGCTGTATCTCATAAACCATGATAGCTAGGCAGCTGAAATTTTTTCAGATGGTGTATTTCTGTTGCCGCTATAACAACAAATACTAAAAACAGAATAAAGTAAATATTTAAGGGGGGCTCCCATACAACAAACGTGATTTTTAGGAGTTTTTTTCTCGATATTAATAACGGAAAGAAGAATGGAGCTACCATACGGTACGGAACCCTTCGTGCGCGAGTCCGTCTCGCACTTGGCCGATTTTTATAGTCTTTTTTTGCATATCCTTCGTTTTCCTCCATGACTGTGTACACAGCTAGATTTCCAAGCATCTCGCGATCGTTTGACACAAAGCAAACTAATTTGCATGTACGTGTGGAGATAACATGCCTCCGGCAGATTATGGTTAACGTATCTTCTATACCAGTACTGATTAGCTTGACTTAGTTCGTAGATCAACTATTATAAATTCATAATTGATATCTTGGTACAATTATAACGCACTTTACTATAGATTACTTTGTATTATTTTATGAATGCGTCCTTGACGTCGCAGTTGTTTATTGAAATATATTGTATATTGTATATCTACCTATCTAAATATGTGGTTATCAATTTAGTCAATTTATTTCATTACAACTTCAGATGAACACATGGATACCTAGAGTAAGCCATCATTTACTTTCAGAGTTACCAGAACTCTAGATAGAGTTTTTCTATGGTTCTATCATATTTTTCAACATAATTTCCTAACAAAAGATTATCATCACATAGGTTAATTACTTTTTGACAACAATAAGCTCGCGAGGGCAATAATTCTTTAACAACTAAATATAACGTAACATGCCTAGGTATATTGTCTTGGACAAGTTCCTGCCAGACATCAATCTCGAGCTTGCGAAGATCTTTTTCCACTTCATCTAGAAATATAATTTGTGTAATATGAAACTCTAGTACCTATAGTCAAAGAATATATAATAACTATAGTACAGGATACTAGAGTTTCATATTACACAAATTATATTTCTCATGGCATCATTTTCATTGCAATAATTCACTTTGTAACAATCCTATTTTGATCCATATTCTTGTTTTATAATTTTTATATCTCTATAGAAATAATTATTTTTCGCAATAAATGGCAAAACCGCCTTCCATCGTGTACAAAATTCGAATTGTTTACATTATTGTTGATTTATCAAAAACGGCACAACCAATTTCTGTCAAATTTAAATGGAATCACTTTGAGAGTATACCTACCCTTTTGAACTAAAAAAGAATTTTTCGATTCGGTTTACAATTGGCGAAATTATCGATGAAAAATACACAAAAAAAAAATACATACAAACGAACATCCTCCTCCTTTTTGGAAGTCGATTAAAAAGAGGCTTACATTATACACATAATTTTTGCAACTATTAACATGGTAACTTTTTCAGGAACGTCATAATATCGGACATTTACGTACATAATGATAAGCATTGTGTACAATTTCGGAATTTTTTCTCACAGTTTGGATCGTCGTATTATCGAATTTGTTAATAAAATATTTTCAGATTGAACTACATTGTAATTTTACACTTGTACAAATTTTTGAAACTTCTCTTACAAAAATTTGTACAATTGTACAAATTTTTGAAATTTCGCCACTATAATAAGTGGACATTATTCCATAATTCAATCTAGTAATGATTACTATATCTTGCTTTAAAAATAAAATGGCTAAAAGTCTGAACTAGGCTTTTCATGAATATCGCCCTAGGCATTGTTGACAAATCCTCCGACTACATCTTCCTCGTCGAAATTTTACTATTGCACGTGTTTAAAATCTCAATATTTCGTGGTTTTACTACAAATTTCTTTACGTCATACAGAAATTATTGCGTAGTCATTTCCTTTGTATTTAAACCGAGAGGTATTTTTTGATTCGATTAGATAGTTTTGCAATTTGCCAGGTTGAATGTTTCCTTTATCAGAAACAATGTTATTTGGAATAAATTTTATCATTAATAGTTTATAGTCATATTTTTTGTTATTCGTTTCGATAAAACTCGTAAGCTTTATGAATTAGTATTTTTTGCATTGTTATTGGTCCTTTTTGCATAGTTAATTTAATCTTGAATAAAAGTTTCTCAACTGAAAAGTTTGCGTCAGGCATCAAAATTATTATCTAACAAACGCCGACTGAACTTTGTTTTTATGAAGATAAACGTCCCCATCAAAAGTTTGTTAATCTTGACAATGATTCGTATTAAAGTTAATCTTCCTGACATTTATTCAACAAGTTGCTGAACTGTTCAAGAGATTCTTTTTATCAATTTATTAAATTGGAGTTTTTAACTCATTCTGTCAAGTATTAAGTATTGCAGCATCAAGACCATACTCATTTCTCATATTGGACGAAGAAATTCAAACAAACATTTATAAACCCGTCATAACATTAAGTAGGTAGGTATTAAATTACAATTTATAAGTGTGCCATCGCTTAATTGACTATGAGAGCAGCAATAGAAGGTATCAATGAAAGGGAAACTGACCCATTTAAAATAATTGATTTCTAACTATGACAGTAACCGGTTTTGAATGGTGGTTTAATATCCATTTCAGTCCATCAATGTATCAGTGTCTCCTGCTGTCGTTGTTTAGGTGTCCCTATTTATTTCTAATTTAAAACTTTTGATAAAAGAAATATGTGTGCTTTCAATATTTTATTTGGTGTGTGACATCTTTATTCATCAAGTCCACGGATGTACGAGTATGTATGTACATATATTTTATATCTACGTCATCTACTTACGTAAAGTTATTGTCAATATGTTCAAGTTCTTTTTTCCAAGACAAATCACCTACGGTACCTAATGAAATTTGTTGTAAATTACCTGCGCGAAGATATAATTATGTAGTCATTAAGTAAATAAATATGTTTATTAAAATGCTAAAATGCAATGCTGTTTGCTTATGTATGACGTAATTTAGTATGTACTCTTATGAGTACTTCGTCAAGAAATCAGAAAAATGCAAGAGAAAAATTGAAGATCATTAGCTACAAACTGATATAATAAAACAGTCGGGTGAATTAGCAAGTCGAAAGGGTGTTGAATTCAGCGAATAGCAAAAACATGATTGATGCACGACGAGACAACAAATTACCAAATCTAATGGAACATGTAGGTACCGACGGTATGTAGCTAAGTTCATAGGAATGAGCAAGATCCAAATTGATCCAACCGTTCATTATATCCATAGGTAAGTAAAGAAAATCCCTAACAGCGAATGACTTACAACTTTTTTTATTATTAGCTAGTCATTCACAAACATAACTTCTTACTAATTAATTAGGTGCCGAAAAACTATAGTAAATTTGTTGCAGTACTCTTTTTCACCCACACGCTGAAAAATAACAGTGCTAGAATTAAATTATCTAATCTAAGTGGTAATAACTGACACGATGATGACAAGAACAAAACTTATCCATCCATTCAATTCGTTTATTTACAAAAAATGTAACTTACTAGGCGTTACATTTTTTATGCTTAAAGACTACGAATAAAAATGTTACATAAAAATAGAATAGAAAATACAAAAATGAAATAAAATTAATAGGAATAACAACGTATTATTATAATTTTTATAAATTTTTACGCTAACTATACTTACCTACCGTTAAATGTTAGGAATAAAATTTGAGATCATAATTTGACTTCTTCGCAATATGAAAGAATATTTTTAGCAATAGTTGTCCATTCGTCGGCAAAGATGTCTACTAGCGGGTGGGAGGCGCTGAGGGCGTTAAGATGGTGGTGTGCACTACAGATGGGAGACTGCTGGCGCGCGACAGTGCGCGCGGGTGCCGGTGAGAATAGAGGAATCCATGTATTTGCTAATGTCATTCCTTTTTAAACATTTTCCTAAGACGCTATATTTTTAGCACTACACACACACACACACTAACGGACACCTCCGTTAAAACTGTATCAATGCTAATAACTTAAAACTTCTAAGTAAATAATAGTTCGTTTTCTTATTGATTGTTTTACTGGATACAATTTAATTTCACGCATCCAGGGTTATTGGATTACCAGCATCCATGTGTGTGTATCTTTCGTTTGATGGCATGTAGTGAACCGGAGAGACGCAGCCAATTTCGGGATTTTATGGGCCATTGTCGACGTTTCAATTTCGGATAGTGAGTGATAGAAGGGTCTTAAGGATCTTATGAGTAGTTATTGGAAATTTGTGACACATTGAAGGCACTGACATATTTGTCCTTTCTATCGATACATATTATTTAAACGTTATAGATAAACAGACACATTTTATAGAATGTGGGTCAAGTTAAATATAGAGAAGTGACTGGCAAACCATTGACGTATTCGAGGATAACGTTATTGATTATGAACTACTTTTTCCTTTGGAACGAATTTTGAAATTGAGAAAATAGTAGGTTTTTATTGGAATGAAACCCAATATTCTTTGTTGATGATTGTTTTCTTCCTACAGTAGTGTTTACCTCTCATTACTCTTAGAATGATGCATTTGAAACTCATAACGAAGACCTTTTATAGGTGAATAACCTTTTTTGTAGGTGCCTCGTACAAAAATACAAACGCTTTTTAATCTTAATAAAAACCTAAGTACAAAGACTTTCCAGAAAACTTAAAAACCACTAGGTACATACACCAAATATGATATTACTATGTAAAATTATTTTTCGCAAAAAATAACATGACCTACTTCAACCGTGTACTGAATTCGCGAATATTTCGCAGGGATCGATGTAGAATTTTCACATTAAAGTTGATTTATCAAAAATGGCTCAGCCGATTTCGATAATATTTCAAGGGAACCAATTTCGAAGTACTTATACTCTTTCCCATATTGTTTTTAATCAAAATCGGACCACTATGTAAAAAGTTCGGTATACGTGGTTATTCATAAAAAAAATACATATATATAGGTACGCGTCGAATTGAGTACCTTCTCCGTGTCGTCGGTCAAAAAGCATCTACAATACCAAACCTGGCAGAATATGACGCCTCACATCTCAAAAACCATAAATTAAGTTAGAATAACGGAACAGGTCCAACATTCAGAAAGCATATCAATGTGTCAATTTAATTACAAGTGCCATCTAATTCAAAATAATTAAATCGAAACAACCAACAAAATCCTCCAAAATACGTTACAGAACCAGCAAGAATAAAATTTACCAAGACAAGTATGTCTCTAACTCACAGTCACTGTTAGCCACGAACGTTCTGGCCACGAATTAGTTCAACACAAAATCGTAAGGTGTCGCTACTTGTCTAGCACGGATCAAGGGAGGGAACCGTTGTGTTTACGTGTTAGTTCCACACAGAACCGCTAGATGTCGCTACTTGTCTAGCACGTGTCACCCGAGTGATATTGTTATGGTTAGGAGCTCGGCAGTTTTATCGTTTTCTTATAAATTATCAGTCTATCGTGTGTTTGTCCCATTGCTGGAGTGTTCTTGGTAAGAATATTTTGAGTAATTGTGTGATAAAGTCTTGCTTTTACCAAAAACTTTTTTCTCCTTTAAAATAAAATAAACATGACGTAGGTAACTAAACATCATCATTACTAAAAATAATAACTAGGTATCTTAAAAAGTGTTTTGATAGGCATTTAATTCTGTTATTCTGTGTTTCTATATTTTTAGGGTTCCGTACCCAAAGGGTAAAAACGGGACCCTATTACTAAGACTTCGATGTCCGTCTGTCCGTCTGTCTGTCATCGGGCTGTGTCTCATGAACCGTGATAGCTAGGCGGCTGAAATTTTCGTAGATGATGTATTTCTGTTGCCGCTATAACAACAAATACTAAAAACATAATAAAATAAATGTTTAAGGGGGGCTCCCATAAAACAAACGTGATTTATAGGAGTTTTTTGCTCGCTTTTAATTACGGCAAGAGGAATAGGGCGGCTCCCATTCGGCACGCGACCCTTCGTGCACGAGTCCGACTCGCACTTGGCCGATTTTTTTTAATTTTTCTAACAGATCCTAAATATTTAATGGGTACGGTTTCTTTTCACTTCAATATCACAAACTATTTTGAGTTAATTATTAACTAGCCAATCATTAATTGATTCATATATTTTTTTAAAATAAATAATACATTAAAAATATAACTTTAAGGTATACAAATGCAACATTTTAATTGACTCACACAGTAAAAAATAATCGTTCTTGAATATTATTAATTTATGCAAACGCAATGACTGTTCAAAGGAAAACGGCAGTTAGGTAGGTACTGCGTTATCTTTTTGGTAGTAGGTAATTAGATAATAAAATTACGTTGTCATTTTTATTTATATTTGTGTGCTATTTTTAAACAAGCCTAATCATCTGTCTAGCTCGTTCTAGTTTACTAGTAGTTCTCCGAACAGTAGGTAGATCTTGCATTTGTTCTGAATCTTCATAAGCTTAAGGTAGAAATATCTCGACTCGATCTTGACCGATTTGGTTCATACTCGCATACTACAAATTTCAATAACGGAAGGGTTTCGTACCATATGGAAACCCTCTTAGCTCCATTTCAAGAGTCTACCAGCACGGGAAGCATGGCAAAGGGACTAACAGTCTTTCCACCATTATATCCCCTCGAAGAGGAAATAAAGTATGAATTGACAATGACATCTGACATTAAGAGTGGATAAAATGGTTTTCTCCCCTTGCCGTGCTACCCGGGCTGTTGCCGTTATTAATATCGAGCAAAAAAACGGCAAAAGAATTACGTTTGTTGTATGGGAGCGAAATTAAATATTTATTTTATTCTGTTTTTAGTATCTGTTGTTGTAGCGGCAACAGAAATACATCTTGTGTAAAAATTTCAGCTGTCTAGGTCTAGCTATCACGGTCCATGAGATATAGCCTAGTGACAGACAGACGGACAGATGGGCAGACGGACAGACAGCGAAGTCTTAGTAATAGGGTCCCGTTTCTACCCTTTGGGTACAGAACCCTAAATATGTATAGAACCCGTGTATCAATATTCGCAAATATTCGTTGAAAAATGCGACCTGTAGGTACATGAGAATTAACAATCCGTATAGATGCAGAAAGCAAGATACAACCCAACAACACTTTATTGACACCAACAATTAAGAAAACATAACAAAATATACCTAAATAAAAAACCCCCGACACAAAAATATTTGACAACAAACTTTCAATTGACAACCATTTTGGGCACATTTGTAGAATTTTGGTTCTTCCATCCCCACTTTAACCCACCATAACTCTTAAACGGCTCAATTGATTTTTATAAAACATAGCTAAGAACACTCTCAATTAAGTCTCCTTTCATCAAAAAAAACACTAAACTGAAATTGGTTCAGTGGTTCGGGTGCTATGATGCCACAGACAGACAGACAGACACACAGACAAACAGACACGTCAAACTTATAACACCCCTCTTTTTCGTCGGGGGTTAAAAATAAACAAAGACAGAAAACCTCTCTTGGATGCAATTTTCGATTGCAAAACTAATTTTCGTTCTAAATCGAGTCTAATGTCGAGGTTAGAGTCATAAACATTAGATGAGTCCGTATAGTAAAAGAAAACTTATATCGTTTTCGTATGGCTCCTGCCATATTGGTTAGTTTTTCCATGGTTTTTTCCTTGTTTCCACCAGAGCTCTGTACAAAAATCTGATACCACACAGAAACTACAGGGTTATTTCTAATCAATTAGCATCCTTTTAGGGGCTTATTCTGTACATCAAAACTAACAACTTTTGTTCTGCGTCTTTTGTCAAAGCTCAAAAAAAATTTGGTGTTCCGTAGAAAGATATCGTTTACCCGCGACCAAATGTATGGAACAGCTGTTTTTTTTGAGTTTTGACAAAAGTCGCAGAACAAAAGTTGTTAGTTTAATAACCCTGTATACTGCAGTTTATCTTTACATTAAATCTTGTAGAAGTTTGATTCGGCCTAATGTTTCAATTGAAATTCCAGACAAACACCTGAGATGGGTCCCATAAAGCCGAACCCAGCTAAAGCGCTGCTGAGGACGGAGATAGCAGCCAGGATAGCTGCCCTGTCCACGGAGGAGAAGAAACGGCAATCTCAGATAGTATTCGAAAAGGTACCATTAAAATCCTTCAGAACCCTTACCATGGCAAAGTGACTTTTTCATTCGGCTAATTTATCCCCTTGAAGAGGAACCGAAATATGGATTTACGTTGATAACCGACTTTAAAAAGGGGACAAATTGGTTTAATTCTTTTGCCATGCTAGGGGTGCTGACGACACTCGTAGTCTAGTTAGTAGTGGATAAGTAGGTATATTTTCAACATAGGTATATCCTGATTTTTATTGCATAGAAGAGCTGATATCTTTATAATAATATGTAGGTACGGACATATTCGTAAGTCTTACCTTACGGGCCGGGCAGCTAAGCCTGGCGTATAAGGGTTAAACCCTGCTTATAAAAGCTGTCCGAAGGTTTCTAACATAGCTACGAATCTTCTTCTTTTCAGCCACAGGACGTCCACTGCTGGACAAAGGCCTCCCCTAACGATCTCCAATAAGACCAGTTGGTAGCGGCTTGCATCCAGCGCGATCCTGCGGTCTTGACGAGGTCATCCGTCCACCTTAGCCACGAATATTCAGTGATAAATATTTTAATAAAAACATACCTACAATTATCTGTCCTGATTCTGCTTGTTAGTTGTCCTATGGTTGTCCTGTGTTCCGTGGCATCTCCGACTCACAAAATCTTACCGAGATCTTAGCTAATTGTCCGATTGCACAATTCTTATAGAAAACTACGTAAGTAAGATATACTCGTGGCAATAAACAGTTATTTTTAACTTTACTTCTTGATTTTGTTTATTGCAATAACAGATAGTAATCATGTTTGGAAACTGATATTTTTAGAGCTTAGAGGTTATCAATTGCTATTCATTATTTACAGTTGAGAAACAAAAGATAAGGTACCTATCTACTTCCTTCTTTCTCGTGCAATAGACATGGGTGTGTCTTGTTTTGTTGATCTCCAATAATACCGGTTGGGAGCGGATTGCATCAACGTGAACCTGCGGTCTTAATGAGGTTACAGGTCGCAGCATATAAGTCTAGCGCTGAGCGAAGCGTGGAGGGATGACTGCGCATGAGTTTAGTATGGCGGTCAACATGCACAGCCATCCCCTCCACAGTACCCTCAGCGCTAGACTTACGTGCCGCTACTCGTATCTGTCCACTTTGTGAGAGCAGGTCCCAAGTTACCCTTGCAGTACGTGGTCTCGCTAATCACCAAGACGGCTTAAAAACAGTTTGGTTTAGAAGGAGAGTGCGTTAGAGACCAACCCTCAGCATTATCCCATGGGCGTCCAGCCCCAGTAAGGAGGAATACATCGACTGGACTGGATCATCCATCCATCCATCAGCTGTAGAACGTCCACTGCTGGACATAGGCCTCCCCCATAGATTTCCAATAACGCCGGTTGGAAGCGGCCTGCATCCAGCGCGTTCCTGTGATCTTTATTATATCGTCAGTCCACCTTGTGGGTGGACGTCCTACGCTGCGCTTGCTGGTCCGTGGTCTCCATTCGAGAACTTTACGGCCCCATCGGCCATCCGTTCTTCGAACTATGTGCCCTGCCCATTGCCACTTTACCACTGCGGATCTCCTTATTTCTGATTCGATCCCGCAGGGAGACACCGAGCATAGCCCTCTCCAATGCACGTTTGGCTATCTTGAGCTTATAAGGCCCACATTAAACTGGACCAACTAGGACTGGACCCTAACTCCGATTAAATCCTCTGGCAGTCAAGGGCTGTGATTAATTTGGAAACTTGAGGATGATCTTATAAAGACCGCTAGAATACGCTGTTCCAGTGTTTTGCTGTTCTAATCATAACACTAAAATAAATATTCCTATAAATTTCAGGTAGTCAACCATCCGTGGTACAAATCCTCCAGTCGTGTGGCGCTCTTCATGAGCACGGATCAAGAAGTAGACACTGCCCCACTCATAGCCCACATCAAAGCACGAGGAGCCTCGGCCTTCGTACCGCAGTATGCTGGTGGAGTCATGAGAATGCTCAAGTTGGAGCAGGGAGATGAGACCAACATGCCGCTGACAAAGCATGGCATAGCGCAGCATGGGAAGGACCAGACAAGGGATAATGCCTTGGAGTCAGGTTAGTTTTAGGCTGAATCAAACAACTTAGCGGGTGTGATGTTAAATGCTATAAGTTGCGATAGCTGTAAGCTACAAGATAACCCTATCCTCGCTTAGCTGTTAAGTGAGCTTCAGCCAGGATTGGGTTATTGGAGCTAATATGATCTCCCTGGAAAATACCAATATGCCGCTGACGAAGCATGGCATAGCGCAGCATGGGAAGGACCAAACACGGGATAAAGCTTTGGAGTCGGGTTAGTATTAGATGCTCTGTTTTACCAGGTAATCAACCGTGTACTGTAGGTGGCACAAATCCTTCAGCCGCATGACTTTTTATGAAGAAAAACCAGTAGTTTTTAGACTGGACTCTGTCCTGTTGTTCCGTCCCTTTCGCTGCTCAAGCTCGAGCGTTTGGTAAGAGCAGGATGTATCTCGAAACTCAACGACACTATGCTTAGCCGAAAAGGAAGCAGATGGACACCGCTCCGCTTATAGCCCACGTCAAAGCACGAGGGGATTCGGATTTTGTGCCCCAATATGCTGGTAGTGTCATGAGTATGCTCAGTCAGAGCGATGAGACCAATATTCCGCTGACCAAGCATGGCATGGCGCATCATGGGAAGAATCAGACAAGAGACAATGCTTTGGAGTCAGGTTTGGTTTGAGATACACGGTTTAAGATTCGCGCACATTATGTCGGGCCGCAGCGGGGCAGAGCGCGCCGGAATAGTGTTTGTTAGTTCATGGAACATACATATTTATATGCGGCCCGACATAATGTGCGCGAACCTTTGACCTCCATATAAGCTACCTTGTACCGGAGGTGATATACTTAGGTAAGTCTTCCTACCGTGTCCTTTCTTTATCACTAGCAGACTATCAGTTTTAAGCTAAGCACATTGGCTTTGGTTTTCTCATTGTGTCCCGCTCGCTGATGTGAGTAGTTACAAATGATTCGGCCTAAATTAAAACCCGAGGGGAGTCACAATATGCTTCGGCACATTATGCTGGTCGTAATATCCTAAGAATAATTAAACTTAATGGTACGAGCAGGATATACCCCAAAGTCCAAAGACACCACGCTCAGATGACCAGCTGTTTGACCCGCGTTCTGTTAGCATATAGCAGGTACTTGCTTAAGATGGTATCTAATAGCCCGCGGTTTGGCACGCGTTGTCGAAGTACTTGCTTAATCTCGGAGTTGGGGATGTTTGCGCGCCGCGACTTGATGCTCTGAAGGTGAGGTCTCGTTTCTGGGTAGTCTAAGATTGATCTCGATTCAATTTATTTTTTTAATAACTAATATTCAATCTATAATTTCTCACAATCTATTTAATGATTGTCTACATTTCCAGGAGGTCTAGACCTGATCATAGCTCCAGGCGTGGCGTTCTCCAAGGCCGGTGCGAGGCTGGGTCACGGCGGGGGCTACTACGACAAGTTCATCGCTAATCTCAGGAAAACCCCCGAAACTGCTCCAAAGGTACTTCCCAAACCTTGATACCTTTGAAATATAATTAAGTTGCTTTACCAAAGAGATAATTTCTACCCACTAAAATAACTTTAACGGTAACCCTCATGCAAATAGAATGTCACGGAAATCCACGGCCAGATTAACCCTGAGGCAAAGCAATTTTCGGGACTCCTTTTCTCTTACCCTTTTCATGCTTTTTAGGATTCCGTACCTCAAAAGGAAATATCAGGAGGATAAACGTTAAAAAAATCATCTTTTATCTATTACTACTTAGCTATAGCCTAAGGTTTTACCAACTTAGTTCCCGATTTTGTGCCATTTTCGGAATATGTACGGAACCGTCGGTGGGCGAGCCTGACTTGCACTTGTCCGTTTTTTTCCGCCCTTAGTTTATGCGGGGTCCCTACTCATTAATGCACTAGGCAACTGCTCAATCCGCCTTAAGGATAATCCAGCTTCTAGCATATTCACACACTAAATTGCATAATACCTTCATTTCAAAGAACTATTCCAATATACATATCTACAAACATTTATGGTGAGATCCAGGTAAATATCTATACTTAGTGGGCAAGCAATTTAACGACATTTGGTGATTATTTTGTGAGTCAGGGCTTGTGACATCGTGATTTGAGATGTTTTCGTTTTTATTCTCAGGTAGTCGCAATTGCCTTCAACTGCCAAGTGCAAGACGATGTGCCGATGAATGAACAGGACCAGAAAGTGGACGATGTCATCTTTCCAGACAACTGATATTATCAATATGTAAAATAGCATATTATCCCTGATAATGGGAAAATAAAATCTGTGATCACATCATTAGTAGAGGCTATAAGTATAGTGGATTTCGCGCTTCATCACAGGCTGGAGCTGTTCTCTAATTTGTCATGCATTAGTGTAAAAATAGCCCACCAAAATACACAAAATAATTCATATAAATCGTTCAAGCCTTTTCGAAGGAATTCGATAACAAACACTAATAACACCAGACACAAGACAATGACTCGAGATTTTTAATATGAGATATATAATTCAAATAAAAATCAAACCATTTTAAATGTAATAATTTTATGAAGTAAATTCAATGACGCACTTTGTGCAAGTTATAAAAATGGCTACAAAAATACTTAGATTTAATAAATTGGAATATTTCTTACAAAATAAAAATTTACAGAGAATTTCCTTTAAAGTACGAGTTAAAATCACAATAAATTTGATCACAATAAACACATATATTTAATAATTATATTTAAATTTCTACACGACTTAACTATCGTCCAAAGATACATCTATTAGCTATTAATCTTAAGAATTTATTTACAGTAAAACAATTATTTATAGTATTGAATAAAAATTTAATAAATATGACATTTTCTTATTTAAATTTAAAAAAGTCGTCGGCGAGATATATAACTACTGTGTATTCCCAAAGAAGATACATATAATAATACTACATTGAATTGTATTGTATTGCATCACTATCGCTACATATTTTAAAACAAAGTCGCTTCCCTGTCTGTCTGTCCCTATTTTTGCTAATATCTTTAAAACTACGCAACGGATTTTGATGCGTTTTTTTAAATAGATAGAGTGATTCAAGAGGCAGATTTATATGAATAATACACCTGTGCGAAGCCGAGGCGGTTCGCTATTATTATTGATATGAGTGATGCGAAACTGCACTACGTTGTCATGTTCCATTAAATTCGACAGATTATTCTGTTGTTTTTTACTAGTCGTACTTATAATCCTAGATTTTTTTTTAAAAATAATTTTAAATAATAATGAAGTAAGTAAATGTATAGACAATCATAAAAAAAATACCAGGGGACATTTTATACGCGGCCTTACGACCCCAAACAAAGCAAACCTTGTTGGCTGCCAGAAAGTGATATACTACATATAGGTACATATTTTTAAATACATAGATATACTTATATAAATAGTAACATCCAGACAGAGCAAAGAGTTTCATTACATTATTTGTTGAATTGCGTGACTTGTTTGACTCGCATTATGTCCAGTTGGTTCATGAGGAACACCTGGTTTAAAACCAATTTTTCAATTTCCTCACAAAAACCTAATTGTACCTATAAAATTAATAATGTAGCTATAGACAAATACAGAGACGGAGTTTTAAGTAACATAGTACAAGAACGACAAAGTAATTGGTAAAAGATAACATACTTAATTTAAAACTCCTTCGTCTTTTATGGCAATTAACAAACATATGGGTGGAATAATTATATTAACTGAAATATTTTCAGTTAATATCAACTGGATATTATTATAAATAAAATGACATAAAATATTATAAATACACTGTGTCATTACTTTATTTACAAACTAATATCTAATGCCGGTGGCCTGGACCTCAGACCAACTAAAAATCAAGACAGAACGTTGTGAACAGACAAGTGAGGCCGGTTTTTTTATAAATGTGGCGAGTACGTCGGTGTTGCGCCGCCATAGTTCGACTGACGATTCGAGACGTAGTTTCTAGTACGAGTATGTATGTGTAATTGTGTATGTACACGGCGAGGCGCAGTTTTGCCGGCCTCACTTGTTATGTTCACAACATTCTGTCTTGATTTTTATTTGGTCTGAGGCCTGGACACTGAAAATCTTTTTCGAGAATCGTGTACGAGATGAGAACATTTTCTTTCCTAGTTTGAATTCATATATTTTTTATTTACAAATCCCAATTTACTCGATTGTACGAGTATGTAAATCGTTTCGTATCTATAAGCTATACGAGACATATAATTTTAATATATTAACCCAATTTAGTGTACAATATACAAGGAATATCTTTTATACGAACAATATACAATGTGCACTGAGATAAATGTAATAATCTAGTTGAGTAGAAACATGAAATTAAGAGAGCTAAATGAAAAATACAGTTTCCTTTGTAACATTATTTCAAATTATTTCTAACAAAAACATGAAAATCAAATAAAACAATTGATATATAAATAAATAAATAAATATTAGGGGACATCTTACACTCGGTCTCTGACCCCAAACTAAGCAAAGCTTGTGATATGGCTGCCAGAGACTTATATACTACATATACATATTTGAAATACATACTTATATAGATAGTACCTAAATAACACCCAGACACAGAGCTAACATCTATATTCATCACACAAATGTTTGCCCTGGGTGGGGATCGAACCCACGCCTCTTTGGCCCAGAAGTCAGGGTCCCTAACCACTGAGCCTCCGAGGCAGTCATGAGGAGAGGCGAGAAGAGAAAACATTGTAATAAGTTGTAAAATCGAAAAATTATTAAGTCGCCGATGACGACTGACTTAATGATTTTTCGATTTTACTTCAGCGCACTGCAAGGATACTCGTATAAGAATTAGATTAATTAAATACTTACCTAAAATTATAAGTATGGAATATTACAAACATAATTACGTATAACAACTAATTTGCTAAAATAGTAAAGATATTGCATTGCATTAGTCACAAGTCACAATATTATACACTTGTTTACGGAGTTCTGATTCAGAATATTAAATCTGAACTAAGTAGGTAAGTAAAACTTATTTTTAAATTATGTTGGACCTTTATAATTCAAAAACTTTTCTTCATAATAAATCTCCAAACGCAGCATCTTTCTCCAGACATCACCAAAGAGCACAGATAGCATTCGTTCAAACATTTCGAAAGTCGTATTCTAAGATTTTGCTTTGCGAAAGGCTTTGCTTTTGTACGTGTACAATGTACTCTTAGGTACATGCCATAACTATGCAGTGTGATCGTTTTAAAACCATGTAGACTAAATTTATCCAATACTTTTACTGAAATTTACCTACTTTACCTCGCTGTCCTCCAAAATCGCAATTCTAGGGGAGAGGTAGGGGAGTACAGTTTTTTTTCTTTCGGTCGGCAGCATAATCCGCGGACCGTCTGTAGAGTTCTCTTCTAAGTATTATATGCGTTGTTGCCTCAGTAGGTACGAGTATCATCATTTACTGATTTCTATTTTCATGTTGTAAAGAGTCATACATATAAATCTACGGATATGTACAGTTT
Organism: Hypomecis atomaria; assembly: GCA_964007245.1. Taxonomy (NCBI): domain Eukaryota; kingdom Metazoa; phylum Arthropoda; class Insecta; order Lepidoptera; family Geometridae; genus Hypomecis; species Hypomecis atomaria. The sequence goes on from OZ023297.1 coordinate 16,119,808, forward strand.
ATTTTTCACTATTAAAGTAGGTAACCATCTTCTTTGATTTGTCAGTAATAAAATAATTTTCTACCTCGATCAGATAAAAAAAATCCTTTGTTGCATTCATCTCTCATCCTTGTGTATAAACGGATTTTTATAAACCTCGGATATCTATATACTTCTGGATATGGCTCAGGTATGGAACATGCCCAGTCTTTTGGTAAGTCTACCCGAGTACTGGCCATAAAATGAGGTATATACGTACGAACCTAAAACTTCAGCAAAAATTAAGCCAATTAATATTCTACTGCAGTATCATAACACCCTGGTTCTTTAAACTCAGTCATGGCAACTAAGTAGGATGTAAAAATGTATATTAGGTATATTACAAAATAATACGCTTATATCCAGACATCTTATCATTGAAATCTGCAGGAGATATTTTAGGAGGATATTTTTAATGTATAGTACATGTACATATACATTGATATACTTTATAGCTTCTGCGAATGACGTCCTTAGATAGGCACTTTAGGAATAATCTAACAGATTTTCAATAACTAGATGACTTGTGATGTGGTCCTCGCATTAGAAAGGCTACCTCCCGGGCTAGTAACACACCACGAAATAATTCTAGCGACGTGTTGGAACAAGACAGAATGATGGTGAAGTATATATCTGTCACTTTTTCACACGTCAAAACTGTTTTGGTGATCGTATGCTAAGCTAGCTGGTAGCTTTAAATTCTTTTATCACCACATTAGGTAACAAACTCTCCCACTTTTAGCACTACCAACGTGCTGATATAGACTTTCCGTTTCAAAGGTGCCCTGAAAGAGTCAGGTTCTGGTCTCATCGTATGGCAGCGCCGAAGACCCTCTGGCCTTTGCTCATGAGAAGTTCCACGGCGCCCATGGCAGCCAGCAGTAGGAGTAGCACCACCACGGCGAGGACCACTCGGCAGCGCCTTCGGCGGCGCTCTCCTCGCGCCAGTCGTCGGGATAGGGCTTCGCCGCGGGCCCCGTCTAGAGTAAACAGTGCGCTGGCGGCCTGAAAGTAGAGAAAGAATAAATTAGTAGCTGGAATGTGAGGAGCAGGCAGCGTAGCTAACTCTACAGTTTTAACTGTAGACCTAGGTTTTTCGAAATTTCTCAGTCTGTTGGGTTGTTTAAAAAAGAAAATTTATAGATTTAAGTACTGAAATGTAGTTTTAGTTTTTTAAATTGGAATTTTCTACGTAAAAGCAAGCAAGCACAATTGAAGGAATTATCGATGAACACACACAAAAAAAATACATACAGACGAACATAGAATCTCCTTCTTTTTGGAAGTCGGTTAAAAAGAAAACAAAAACGTTGCGAGTTGCCAGTTGTTTGTGTATATGACAACAAGAGAATACATTTTAATTACGGAACCTTCTCAATGCGTGAATACATACAGTCGAATAGAGAACCTCCCTTTATGAAGTCGATTAAAAATAGAATCTAATAGCACATTCTTTTGTTGGAAATTCTTCCTCTAGCAAATTTGCAGACACCTAATCATAATCGTATAAAATCCTTACATAGTATAAAATAAAGTCGCTATTTTCGTTTGTTTGTTTGTTTGTCTGTATGCTTAAATCTTTAAAACTACGCAACGGATTTTGATGCGGTTTTTTTAATGGATAGAGTGATTCAAGAGGAAGGTTTATATGTATAAAAATTCCCGAAATTCCCACGGGAACGGGCACAACGCGGGTAAAACCGCGGTAGTAAATCATAAAACAAAGAGCCGAGCAAACGTCTTCCGTCCTACGGCCGAGAGATCAGGTCAAGGCAAGCATTATTTCGGTATTTCGTAAAATAATGGTAAAATGGGCCTTGCACCTTCGGTTACCGACAATGTTGGTAGATCACATTCTTTGAACAAAACTTGATTATTTCTTAATATAAACTGTAATTTACTCGGAATTTGCTGGTTACGTGATAAAATTGCGTAATTTGTCTATATTTAACTTGACTTTACGGAATAATTAAGGTAAAACTTTGGAAATTAGATAATACGTTTTTATAAGCTTGTATTTAGTTTCACATGTCCCATTGTCTGTCGGTCTGTAATCAAAGTTAAATTTGATCCACTTCCCGGTTCCCGATTGAGCTGAAATTTTGTATGTGTAAATCGCGTTAAAATTAATGCAATACGAGGGTCAAACTGAAAGTTCTTAGAACTGGCCACTTATAAACAATATAATAAAAAAATAATTCTATAATTTGAAAATAGAACTCTTTGCCAATATTACTGAGTATATACTTCATTCATTTGTCATTTGTTTTACGATTTGGCGGCAAATTGAAAATTGTCTGTGTCACGTCAACATGAATTTAACACGAGAAAATTTTCGTGCAATGATTTTTTATGACTTTCGATGTCATTTAAGTCAACAAGAAAGTTATGATAGACTACGATTGGCCTTTCACGATGAAGCCCCATCTCGTGCGACTGTTTACAACTGGTTTAATGAGTTTAAACGTGGTCGCACTAATCTCACTGATGATTTACGTGAGGGACGGCCTTCTACGGCGACGACTGAAGATAACATCTGTGTTGTGCGGCGTATGATAGAGACTGACAAAAGAGTGACCTATCAGCAGATTCGGACAAGCTTAGGCATCGGTATGAGTCAAGTGCACAAAATCCTACACGAACATTTAGCGGTCAGGAAGCTTTGCGCCCGGTGGATACCTCATAATTTGACTGAGGCTCAAAAACTCCATCGTGTGGATTGGTGCCGTAAAATGATTGAAAGATTTAACGGAGGTGACTCAAATGCTGTGTTCGACATACTAACAGGTGACGAAAGCTGGATTTACTGTTATGATCCTGAAACCAAAAGACAATCTGCTCAGTGGGTGTTTCCTTTCGAGGAGTTGCCAACTAAAGTGAAGAGAGATCGAAGTGCGGGGAAAAAAATGGTGGCCTCGTTCTTTGGAAGGATAGGTCATTTCGCGACAATTGTGTTAGAGGATCAAAAAACAGTTTCTGCAGAATGGTACACTACCAATTGTTTGCCACTTGTCTTGGAAAAAGTTCGAGAGAAACGACCTCGCAGTAGGATCCTCCTTCACCACGACAACGCCTCATCGCACACCGCCAAGCGAACGATCGACTATTTGGCGACATCAAACGTTGAATTACTGGGTCACCCGCCGTATAGCCCCGACCTCGCGCCTTGTGATTTTTATTTATTTTCAAAAATTAAAGAAAAACTTAAAGGAAAGCGGTTTATGAATGCTGAAGAAGCGGTGGCTGCGTATCGCGATGCCATTGAAGAGACCCCTAAGGACGAGTGGGCAAAGTGCTTTTCCCAGTGGTTCCATCGCATGCAGCGGTGTATTGACGTGAATGGACAATATTTTGAAAAGATATAATAAAACTAATAACTGGCTAATGTAATCAGTTTTTGATTTTCTAAGAACTTTCAGTTTGACCCTCGTATTATGATGATATGGTGCTGATCTGATGATGGAGCTGAAAGGTAGCCAAAGGAGCTTACCAATGAAATGACACAACCTCATCGAGTTTGGGTTCATTTGGTCTTGTCGAGTTGTTTGTCTTTCAATGGTAACCAGGGTCTAATGAAACGACGCAACCCTATCGAGTTTTGGCTCGTTTGATCCGTCTTGGCGAGTACTTGTTCATCAAATGCTTGTTTTATGAAAAAAGTTTTCTTTTTAATATAATGCTTGTTTTAGCATGTTTTCTATGTTAATTTAGATAGATATATATAGATTTACTGGCTCCTGAGACTTTATTCTAGACTAGTTAAGGAGCCTATGGACAAAGTGGGTAATACTGTAAATCTTTTGCGCTTGGAGCATTGTAGTCTTTGAATCCATTGGTAGAAGTGGCAGATTTACTTGGCAAAAACAAAACGCAATAAATTGTAAACGCTATAGAAATATGTAGAGCACAGAGGTAGAGGTTCATCTTAGCTAAGCAAATATGTATGTAATTTATGCAATGGTCTCACAGCTCTGCTGTGATGTGAGTCTAACGTGTGTATACACAAAAAACAATCTCCGAAAATAGTAATGTGTGGAGCATTGCTTTTTTCGAAGAACTATAATATTTATGACGTCACGAATATGTCATAGTTAGTTCCACTCCTACGTCAACGTTTCGTTACCGCTACGTTACTACGTCACTGCTACAACTACGACATTGCTACGGCAATACCAAACTTACCATATGATTCCGTATCCATCCAATAAATCATCATGATCATTAAATCACCAAATCATAATATAAACGTCCACTGTTGAACGTAAGCCTTCTCCATGGAAATTAGAAATTTGGAAATCTATGGAGATTTCCAATAAGAATGCTTGGAAGCAGTTTGCATCTAGTGAGTCTAGAGCAGCCCAGATTTTTAATGTCACATAAATTTTCCTTTTTTAGATAGGGCTAAGTTTAGTAGTGGACTTTCAAAAAGTCGGTACAATACAATATGCACTCAAATAGAAAACAAAAACGTTGCCACGTTGTTTGAATCTATGACAGCAAGAGAAAACCTTTTAATTACGGAACCTTCTCAATGCGTGATTCAGTGAACTTGGTTTTTTATTAACATTGTAACATTAATTTACATATTAAACAGTTTAATACTTCATGACAAAGAATTTCGAGAATACGATCACTAGGGCAAGTTCATTAAGGGCGCTACCATAGCGATATAGAGAGGGGCATTCACTTTACTCCGCGCTCAAAACACATGTAGCAAATACTCTTATACCGCAAAACCTATGTTTAAGAAACATACTATTTATTACATGAATGCAGTATAGTGTGAGCGCATATTGTCTGTGACCTTCTGAGATCTTTTCTCTTCTACACTATAGACATATTTTACAGGAGGAACGAGAAAGTAAATTCGTTCTGCGTACTTAGCATAAGGACCATAAAATTATACTATAGACGAGTCAGAACGTGACAGAGTTATGTTGAAGTATATATCTGTCACCTTTGCACACGTCGATAAACTCTTGTCGTGGTCTTGTATGCTAAGCACACTGATGTCTGCAAAACATGGCAATAAAAATGGATTTTAAGGAAAAAATTAGAAGATAACGATTACGGAATAAGTGATTTGTAAGTAAATTGTGTAATTAATTAATTATTGGTTTCACGCGGTTTGTGATTTTATGCTGAGTTAAGTACCCTCTATAACGAGACAACATACTCAATTATTCAGTCTCATGAGATCTGAGGCGCCAACAGTTTTATTAACGTTACAAAACAATCATAATGTTTTTAATTAAATCTCAAATTTAACGAGTCATGTAATGTAAGATTGACAACGTACTTAAAAATGTTTCTTACATACGGGCGTTTATTTTTGGTAGCAAGATTAGAATTAATGATTTCCGAAATTTTGATTTAAATTATGTTCCAATTTTAGATAATGATTGTTTTTTTGCTTATGAAGAAGAGGAAATATCGTGTGTACACTGTGTGTCAATCTGAAATCTACGACAACAATCGATGCTCCCGCTATGAAATGAAAGCTAACGAATGGACCGATTTTGGTGCAGTTTTTTTGGAACTGGTATGATGGAAGTCGATGTTATCTGTAGTTCATTTAATCTGTAGTCGGTTTTGCATATTGTGCATTCAAAGAAGATCTTGCTTGGGACCAGACTGGGTACAGTAGCTCAAAAAATCCATTAAAATATGATAAATTAATGCGCAGTGTAAAACAGCCTAGCTGTATTGAATGCTTAATTTGAATGGAATTTCATATTTATTTGATTTTGTAAGGCCGCCATCAAGCCGCCATATTTTACATGCAATTTCAAAAGATAATGAGATCTGAAAATATGAAATTCCTTTACATGAAGATTGTTAAAAAATAAAATAATGGAAAAATCATTTTCCAAAACAAATAAAGCATATAATTGAATACTGTACAAGGTAATGGCCTAAGCTTGATATATTTTTGCATTTTCTCTTTTGCGTAGGTACGTCCGGAGATAAAATTCGATATCGTTAGTATGATAATTTCGAATCCGCTAACTGGCAACTGGAACAGTGTGATGCATTAGGCTTTATCGATTTGAGGGTAAACCTATGTTCAGCAGAAGATAACTAAGAATCTGAGACGGTATAGTGGTACTCTGTCAGTTATAAAATGCAATCTAGCGAAACTAGTCACATGAACCGACTGTCAATAGTGTAAGCAGCGTTGCCAGACGTCCCGATTTTCGCGGGACGTCCCGATTTTTATGTGTGGGGCGGGATGTCGCACGCGAGACAGAGACAGTCCATACCGCTTTTCGGTGATAACTCGATCGATAGGGTAAATCTGATTATATTTTTATTAAATTACATATTCAATGGCTAGCTATTATCATGTAAACGTAAGTAACATAAAACTATTACTTACAAAGATAAATATTTAAAAAGTTCAGATATGATGACAAATAATCAGCCAAGTGCGAGCCGGACTCTCGCGTGAAGGATTCCGTACCGTATGGAAGCCCCCCTTAATATATTTCATTTTAATTTAATTACTTATTTTTGAAGTGAATAATTAACTAAATAATTCTGTGAATATTTCAAGCATCTTCCTGTTGCCGTTATTAATATCGAGCTAAAACGGTACAAAATTCAGGTTTGTTGTAAGGGGGCCCCTTTAATTATTATTTTTTCTGTTTTTATTTGTTGTTACAAACGGCAACAGAAATACGTCATCTGTGAAAATTTCAACGTTCTAGCTACCACTGTTTATGAGATACAGCCTGGTGACAGACAGACAGACGGACAGCGGAGTCTTAGTAATAGGGTCCCGTTTTTACCCTTTGGGTACGGAACCCTAAAAAGCGGGATTCTGTCGTCGAAAGCGGGACATACAAAAACAAAGCGGACACAGTAAAAAAACGTATATATGTATATATGTCCCGCTTTCGACGAAGGAATCCCGCTTTTTTCACTCTAAAAGGTTCAAAGTCCCGCGACTGGCCAAAAAAAATCTGGCAACGCTGAGTGTAAGTAATGATTTTGTTGATAGCGCCATAGATATCAATCAGCTCGTCAACTCAATATTCTGTGGGTCAACTCGACTCATAAAATCGATCGTTTTAAATAATCAGTTCATTGCGCAACGGTAGCTCTTAGGCCCAGCTAGCCCGGACTACAGCAAAATGGAGTGGCACGGAGATATGTAGGTACTCGCTGTGGAGCAGGGCAGAGCGTTGTAGCGCGTTTGCAGAAATGCATTAATTTATAACTAAACTAGCGACTACACATACATAATATAGGTTATATGTTACTAGGTTTATATGTATAGTTATAGTTTACAGGTGTACTATACATATAAACCTTCCTCTTGAATCACTCTATTAAAAAAAAACACATCTAAATCCGTTGCGTAGTTTTAAAGATATACTCGTATGCAGGATACATGGGGACAGACAGCGGGAAGCGACTTTGTTTTATACTATGTAGTGACAAAAAAATAGACCCCTGTATCTCTGACGTTTTTGTTTTGTATATCTCTAAGCACAAATGGGATATAATATGCAGTGGACTAAGTCCCAAAATCTCAAATCAATCTCAATCCCAAAGTCAAAGAGATGGGCAGAGTGTTATATGTTGTACGTAAGCCCATATCAAAAAAGCGAAATTAATATGTATCTAATATTTTGCTAAAGTCCAAAGTGAGTGAAGGGAACGTGATTTGAACTAAGCATTTGCATTGTCGTGCAAATTGATAGTGACCACGTAACTTAGGCTTCTTGCAAATTACAGAGCTATTTTGATATATTCGCCTCGCGTTGCGTCGCATTAGCCTCGCCCACCTAGGAGTGACCCCACAACTGATTAGTATAGCATTTCTTCGTAAACTGAACTCCTCGATTTGGCATTTTTTTTATTGATGACTGAATTCAACAACGCTTCGTCCAGGGCCCTGGTTTATCGACATTACGTAACGTAACTTGCCAATATTTTTATTTTCGCGAATTATGCTTGCTATGTTTTGACATAAATTATCACAATACATATTAAATGAAAACTTTGAAATTGAAATCACGCGAAATTCTTGAAAAACAAACTTAATTTGGGGAACTTAAGGTACGCATGTTCATATGGAATCACTCTGCTGCTGCTGTTCCGCTCAGCTCCGTTTTGGTAGAGTGCCGTTATAATGAGCAAATACCACAGTAAATGCCATCTACGCCTTACGACATTCATACGATATGTTACCTAAGATATTTATTATTTTCTTGTAAATATTTAGCAATTTTATTACGTATTTTGACGTAAGTGCTTGGAACTGAACTTACTTATGTAAGCTCCAACGATGCATTGTATTCGTAAATTAGTCGAAAACAACAAGAATACATAAGTTCTAATTGTTTTGATTTAGTTCCGGAGTGAGCAATAAAAAAGTAAAAGGTTGAAGTTGTTGAAAATCAAATTAATTTATTGTTGTATATACAGGGTTATTTCTAATCAATTAGCATCCTTTCCTTTCAGGGGCTTATTCTATACATCAAAACTAACAACTTTTGTTCTACGACTTTTATTTTTTCTCAAAAAAAAGTTGTTGTTCCATAGAAAAATATCGTTCACTCGCGACCAAATGTATGGAAAGGCAGTTTTTTTTTTTAGTTTTGACAAAAGTCGTAGATTGAAAGTTGTTAGTTTTGATGTACAGAATAAGCCCCTGGAAGGATGCTAATTGATTAGAAATAACCCTGTAGATAGATACTAAATATTTTACTTCATTTCCACTTTAGACTTCTTCGTGACTGTATCGTCATTGCGATAAATTCTTGTATTTTCGTACACTAGGCTGCCGTAGAAGAACCAGTCACCAATATAACCCAACAGAATGACTAATTGAAATGGCAGTGAGCCGGTGGACTAGCACGAAGGAATGATGACCGCTGGGTTGAAAAGACCTCGATTGTAGTCCACGTAGGTACCTGCCGACATACGCAGCGTAGCACGTCCACCTATATGAGAGGTGTACATTAGACCTCATTAAAAGCTGGTTCGGTACATATGATTGCCAGTGACGGCACTGACACGGAACTGTGACATGACGGTGGCTTGACTGTTAAATGTGAATCGGCCTTAAAACCGCAATAGCGCGCTGGTTGTACCCTTTAGGACCCTTATTCTGAGGTAATAATGGTTGTAATTTGGTCTATACTTTGTCTTTTGCGATATGATCGGAAATTTGAACTGTCTAGTTCCATCAGAAGGTTTAAATCTCTGATCATTTTACCTTCCTACTTTCGACTGGACAGCCGAGATAGGTCAATGCAAGTTGATGATACTCTTCAAAATTACGAAAGTTCGAGTCTATGTGCATCTTTTTCTAGCACCTTTTAAATTTCATAATTAAAGTAGGACAAAGTGATGTATCTTCTTGCTATTTTAGTCAGGTTTCTATTACTTGTAATTATTCTGAGGGTTGAACATAGTAGTGCAGTTGTGTCCAAAACAAAAGAAATCGGCCACAGCTTCACCGAGCCGCTACACGTGCTGGCAGTGGCAGTTGTGTTACGAATAGCGCCTTTAGGCCTCATTATTTCCCATAACATCTTTCCCTAGTCTATTACTTCCTTAACAAGCGCTCTTATGTTTTTCTTAGCTAATGCTTTCCACACAATGGCGTCAAATGGAATTACAGCGGTGCTATGCTTCCCGTGTCATTAAAGTCTCACGACATCTGACACAGTGCCGTATCGCATCCGTGGCGATAGCATGGGACGGATTGAGACGGATTGACCAAAATCAGTATTTTAATACTTTTTCAGTATACTTTTTGAACATAAGTATTTTTGTGGGTATATTTACGGAGGTCGGTATTTTTGAGTATATTTTGGAAAAAAAATGTTGTAAAAAGGTATTTTTGGCTAAATTTTTTTGAAAAAAAAAGTATTTTTAAGTAAGCTATGTATTCGGGTAAGCTATACACTCTGGCGCCCCCACCCGCCAGGATTTGCGATTTACGAGGATTTTTAGGTGTAAATAGTGAAATATATACCGAAAAGTATTTTTGAGGTGCTTCGGTATTTTTCTGTAATTTAATCTAGTCACAATGCAGATAGCCCTTAGTCCGTCCACAACAGCATGAGAAGTATTACGTCACTTGAGGACAAAGACTCCGAGCTTAAATTGAGCGTTTGACGCTCGTCTCGAGAGAAAGCTCCTTGACTAATCAAATTAAATATTTCGTAACACAGCAATAAAATTATGATAGTTACACATATATTTATTTTATTTAAAACATCTATGAGATATGATTTTGGATGAGTGGCTAGATCCTTAAGATATGAATAGTGCCGATCACCGACTCACCGGTAGGTTGAATACGTTCGTATAGGCTAGCTATAGGTATAGGTCATAAGCAGCTGGGCGGCGGCGGGCCGTTAGTGGCAGGCGCGGGGCCACTTTAATTGACTTTCTGCACTGAAGCCAGGGCGTTCGAATACAGATGATGTCCGACGCCCAGTGCTGGTTGGTTCCGAGTGGTGGATGACGATGTGTCTGGAATTCCGACACATCGTCATTGAGGCGGAGAGGAGCGCAAGCTCCGTGGTAGAGCCCGAGATGGGCCAGCGCTGTCGGGTGCCGCGGAGGAGTGCGGAAGCGTGGTAGCCCTGACACCAGGCGCAGTGGTGGAACACCCAGGGTTTTTGGGGGTATACCGTCCAGTCGGCGGGGACTCCCACATAACCACCCGCCTGCCCTCAAGGTATGGTGGTATCTATAAAATATTTTCACTAGAAAAATAAAATTGCTATTGGACATAGTATAAGTTAGCTCTGGAATCCGTTTCTAAGCCGTCGTGAAAGCCTCTAAAATGATTTAATGGTTAAAACAACTGGTACCGATAACGCATCATCTGAGCCACGGCAGCGCTGAGTTGAAAATACTACCCGCAGACACCCATCCGATGAAAGTCACTGAAGACGTTGCTGACTTCGGCGATCGCTAAGAAACAGCTAGCCAAACTACGCTATGAGCGCTATGTAAGCGCATTACATAAGTATTTTAGTCATTTCCTATGGTAGTAGGAACCTACTTGTGTTTAGTAGACAAAAAGTACTTCTATGGAATCTTTACATTATGAAGAAACAAAATAATAACAATTTTATGCTCAAGGCTCAAGTACTTTTAAAATTAGTTTTAGACAAGCAATTGCAGATAATTGTAATGCACTTCAGATTGCTTTAGGCTGTATTCTAATTAGGTCATTATTAATATAATGAGCCTCATTTACCTATACCGAACACTCATACGAGTATGTTACGTTACAAATGGTTTAGATTCTTTAGATTAAGTTATTAATGTTTTAAAAGTCTGCTAAATAACAAAATTAGAGTGGTTGCATTAACCTGTATTCTAAGCTTCGCAATGTATCTAAAAACAATTGAATGAAATGTTTAGTCAAAAATAATCATTTTTTTAATCAAAATTACTTGCGGCCACATTTCGCAAGACAACCCTATTTAAATATATTCTCCTATTCATTCAATTACGTAAAAAAATGGTTTGAACCGTGTACGCTATGCGGTGGGATCTCGTACTAATACTTATCTCGATCTAGACACGCGGCAGCGTGTCTAGCCAAAGTGTTCAAAGAAAACTGGCGACGCAGCGGCCGTGTGTAATATTACACGAACCATTTGGAGATACTTTTGACCCCCTCACAACTCAAAAACTATTTAGCCCACATACATGAAATTTGGCACATTTACTAAAGTCTTTTAGCTTATCAAGAATCCAAAATTTCATAAATTTTGCTCAATCAGTTATTGATATATTAACGTTTAAAAACTCGTGTTTCATTGACTGATTCACTCACTGATTCACTCACTGACTTTTAGATCAAAAACCTAACCCACTTCCAGATGACCTAGAATCTTGATATTTGGCACCAAGGTAGAAGAATCCAAAATTTCATAAATTTTGCTCAATCAGTTATTGATATATTAACGTTTAAAAACTCGTGTTTCATTGACTGATTCACTCACTGATTCACTCACTGACTTTTAGATCAAAAACCTAACCCACTTCCAGATGACCTAGAATCTTGATATTTGGCACCAAGGTAGACTATCGGGCATAAATAAAGGAAAAAATCTAAAAACTGAAAATTATTGATAATTAGTAGTAGTACTATTAACAAAGTAATTGTAAAATTTACCTAACCAATACTCCAATAAATTAATAAATAAATAATAAATAAATATTTTGGGGACATCTTACACACGGCCTCTGACCCCAAACTAAGCACAGCTTGTGATATGGCTGCTAGAGACTGATATACCACATATACTTATTTTTAAATACATACTTATGTAAATAGTAACTAAATAACACCCAGACACCCGTGCCTCGCGACGCTACCGCCGTTTACACGTACAGACAAATGCTTATTTGCACTGTACTTATTCTTAAACTAGCCAAGTTAAATCACGAGCTTGAATCACATAAATAAATCCCTTTAGAATGTTGTAGGTATGATCTTGTAGCTTAAACTTAAGGATTTTCTACAGAACACTTGGCCCCCGTGTTAGATCTCAATTCTTTTGGTGGCGACACTTTGGCTCCCATTTCACATTTATGTTTTTGATGAGATAAAATATTACTGCATGGATGACACCATCGATTTGTGCGAACTATTCGAAATAGTATACGGTTGAAATCGATTGTACCATTTTTGGCGTAAAAAAATTATGTCTAAGCATAGACCTACCCTATCGGACCAATCCACCATGCTTGGTTACTAGTATTAGCAGGATTCACATACGCTATCGAATTTCTTCTACTACGGTCAGTAGATTTTATTTTGGAAACTAACATGGTTTTCACTTATTCTAATATTTTATATAACAGGAATGCACTTACATAATTTACATTAATTTCATAGTCATTACATAGTTTCGATCGTATTCGGCGATCTTAATCAAGTTGAGGCAAGTGCTAACGCGCGAATGCACTGCGGGCCGAGGGCTTCGCAAATAATATAATGTTGTATATAATGTCTTCCTGCACCGACAAGCTTCATCTACTATCCATCCATCAGCCACATGACGTCCACTGCTGGACTTATGCCTCCCTCTATGGATCTCCAATAAACCGGTTGGTAGCGACTTGCATTCAGCGTGATCCTGCGGTCTTAATGAAATCATCCGTTCACCTCGTGGGTGGACGTCCTACGCTGCGCTTGCCGGTACGTGGTCTTCAATCGAGTACTTTTCGACCTCATAGGTCATCAGTCCTCCGAGCTATGTGCCCTGCCCACTGCTATTTCAACTTTCCAGTCAGCTGGGTTATGCTGGTAACATTGGTTATTTTACGGACCTCCTCATACCTGATTCACTCATCTACAATCATCAGCACTTTATTGATTGATCTCATACCCACACCTGTAAAATCAGCGCTAAAAATATTCGGCGACATTTTATGAAAAATATCGACCGTAGTTTATTTCACACAATTAACCGTATATTTTAAAATTTTAGTAAATCCCACGCAACATAATTTCGATAATAATAAATTGGGCAACAACGGACGCAGTTTCAATTAGCGTTTCCTGTTGCTTTCAGTATTCTTATTTATGGACATGAAATATCTCTGAACTCTATCTAGGGACATAATTTTATTTATTTTAGTATCATAATATGTTTGTTTATTTGAAATCAATTTATTCCTTTCCCTTTAGACCTTATTCTTATTTCTCAAACATTTAAACTGACATTGATAAATTAGGACAGTACAGAAACTGTTATACGAATACACGAACAACAGCGAACTGTTACGGTTAGTTCAAAAAGTAAAATTATGTTTTTAGTTATTTTTTTTTATTAACCGCTTTAAAAAGTAATCAACAAAATTGATGACTTAACCCACCCTAAGACTTCCTGGAGCCAGCGAAAGAACTCGCCCCAGGGAATGAGTTAGCGTGGCTAACGTGGAAGTCGTTGAATCGGCTCTGTACCCAAGTTGGCCGCTGCAAATGTAATTTGGCCAAATAGGTTTTTCCTGGCGCAAACTCTGTCAAGAGTGACTGTGGAGCAGTGCAGACAATGGAGCACCTGTTTTTCTGCCCTTAGTGCCCAAACACCTGCACATTCAGCGACCTTATGGATTCAGCCTCTCCATTTGGGGTGTCAGTCGCTAACTGGTATCATTACCGTGACTGGGCTAAGCTTGTATAAATAGATCTCACCTATTTTATAACCATGGACACGAAGAAGAAGAAGACGCAAAAGACTAAGACTACCCATATCAGATCCGCTCTGCTTTGGTAGAGTCTGAGCCTTTGCGATAAGCTGCTCATCATACTTTAATGTTTTCAGGAATTCGCAAAGGCGCGGCCGCGGTCGTCGCGTGCGGGCACCCAAGTGTCATTAATATCGTTGCGAAAACACCTCAGCGGCCGCCGCGCCGCGGCCGGTGCCGTGTCAAAACCGGCGGTGTGCCGTGATGCAACCCTTGATTAATTTGTTTATTTTACTCTAACGCGGCTTTGATAGATTTTAGTCTGCCTTATGTGCGAAATTTGTACTCTCTGTACGCTTCGTTAAGGGCAAGCTCTGCATCTAGTATGATGCCCTAGTACATGATGGTCGTCCGACAGCAAGATGGGTCGACGATATCGTCAATATCGCAGATCAAACCTGGACACGATTAGCAAAGGTCCGAGCCAGATGGCACTAAAAGAGAGAGGCCTATACCCAGCAGCAGAATAAAGAAGACTGCAGATGATGATGATGGCTCATTATGCACATCTGTAGTACAATACGAACAGCGGAGGGCGATTTATCTTCCCCATTTCAGATAATTTATAAAGATGGAGCTCGCAGAAGATACCTATTCACTCAGACCTAGAAAAGCTTTAGGTTATATCTCTTAGGCAACATGAGCAGGAAGACTGTTCCATTACCTGGCGGTACGAATCAGAAATGTTGAGTCAAACCGCTTCGTACGTATCGAAGGAAAATCGACAAGTAATGAACAAAGTTTATATTTTGTATGTGCTGTTACAAAAATTGGTGAGTACAGAATATTTTCCAAATGTAATTAACTTGACCGCATTTTAGTGTAAATCACATGCACAGTATGAGTAATCGAAAATTCAAAAAAATCTCAAATATGTAGATTGGCTACCTCAAGTATATTTTTGTAACACTTGCACATATATGGAGAATGAGTAAGTAATCGAATATGTAAAAAGTTCAAAATATGTAGGCACAGTATATTTTTGTGAACGTAATTTTATGCAGTAACTTAATCAAAATGCCATACCAACAGAATTCGTCATTCCAAATTCTGCCTAGCCTCGAGTCAAATCGAGACCTTACTCATAAGATAGGCATGTTTTATAAGATTGACACATTACACGGTCAACATACATATTATGGTATGTAGGTACTTAAGGAGCCACTGGCCCAGTGGTACCCAAAACACAGTTATAGCCTCGGCGCAGACGACCACCGACAACAGCCAGCGACAACACGAGACAGCGACAGCGGTGGCAGTTCACGGAATTCCTCGTGGACCAACTGCTTTGTGCGATCTGGAATATTTTTTTTTTAATCTTTTCCGAAGGCACAACTAAATAAATGTCATTAATTTTAATTCCCGATTGCACAACTCAGCATAATTAAGTACAACCGTGTGCAACACTTCAAATGATGGCCTACTCCACGTCACACTAGTATTTCTTTTTCTCTCATAATCACACCGCTATTTTGAGTAAAATACAATAATAGTTATTCAGAATCACATTTTTGATTTTACACATTTTTACACATGTATGATTTTTATTTTACAAGCCTTTATTTAACTTGCAATGTACTCGTAAGCTATGTAAGTTCGGGTGGAATCTTGCAAGTTAAATTTGAACAATCTCCCGGTGACCGATCGAGCTGAAATTTTGCACGCATACAATGTATATATCGCGTGACAATGCAATAATATGGTACCACGGAGCTGATCTGATGATGGATGACCTCAACAAGATAGTCCCGTCGTGTTTGGGCTCGTTTTACTTGTCTTGGCTAGCACTCTGCTGCTACTTGATATCGCCAGGATCTCAAACGCTTGTATTTTTATATTTATAATCATTTATTCATACCTACATATTGTTAGAAGAACCAAAGTTATCGACATAGCCCAGCGGATTGGAAAGTTGAAATGGTAGTAGGCAAGGTACATAGCACGGAGAGCTAATGACTGATGGGGTCGAAAAATTCTCAAGTGGAGACCACATACCGACAAGCGCAGTGTAGGACGTCCACCTACAAGGAGAACGAGAATCTCATCAAGACCGCAGGATAGCGCTGGACGCGAGCCGCTTCTAACCGGTCTTATTGGAGATCTATAGGGGACGCCTATGTCCAGCAGTGGACATCCAAAGGCTGAAACGACGAACGACGACGACGACATTTTGTCAAAACGGCCGCCTCTCGTGACACAGTTGTCCGCGATACCTACAAAAATACCTATAATTATAGATGTAGCGGTATAGATAGAGGTATACTCGTAGATATACATCTATATGTATATCTACGAGTATACCTCTATCTAATCGCGGAGGTAGCCCGCGCGGCCGCCACCGTCTGCGCCGAGCTTTAGACTAGCTCAGCTAAGCTAGCATAGGCAACACGGCATAATTTTGTCAACGTGTCAATACGATACAGAGTTATGGTGGAGTAAGAGTAGGTACATATCTGTCACTTTTTCACACGTCGACTTAAATTATGTCGTGGTGCGTATGCCAGGATAGCAGGAGCCAGTAGAAGTGTAGATCACAGTAGGCACCTACTGTATACTTATGTATCCTGTAGCGGTCTTTGAATAGATCAGTGATGAACATAGGCCTACCCACAAAAATAAATTAAGCCTTATCCACAACACGGACATTGGATTCACAGACTAGTCACATTCCAAAAACTCATGATACGGGACTGGGATTTGAACCCACGCCTCATCTTGTAAGGCAAGCGTTCTCCCAGTCAGTCACCGCAGCTTACATGACATTAACGTAAGTGGTATAGGTACCTGCGGAACATTAGTATCAAAATCTTATTAATCTTTAGACCTTCAAGGGTCTGTGGATGATCCAATTGCTTATTATGTAGTAGTAGACAGTAGTAGTTTATGTAGTTTTAGATTAAGTATATAAATCTTGTATTTAGTGGTAGTTACGAGTAACAAAGGCAAATCACTACATAGTATAAAACAAAGTCGCTTCCGCTGTCCCCATGTCCCTACCCATGTATGCTTATATCTTTTACACTACGCGACGGATTTTGATGCGGTTTTTTCTAATAGATAGAGTGTTTCAAGAGGAAGGTTTATATGTATAATACACCTGTGCGAAGCCAGGGGGGGTCGCTAGTGCACTATAAAAAATATATATTTATGGTACCGGCCACAGCCACACAGCCACAGATTAGACAATAGTTACTATATCAGAGCCAAAAGGTCTCCAAATCAAGACGTTTACATAATAAATAAAGTCACTTGCCCAAAAAAACAAACATACAGAAGTCTCCAATGTTTATTTGCACGATCGCAACATTTGTTAACACAAAAATTAAATTTTAGAGTGTTTGTATAATTTTTCACACAGCTGAGGTTAATCCTTGTCTTGTAGAGATCTTCAAATATTTGCTAGCACGGACAGTTGATTTCTTAATGACAATCCACTTGGTTTCGATTGGCTTCAAGTGATTTTAATGTCAAATTGAAGAGTTTAAATTGAGTTACATGCTTAGAGTCATACTATATCTGTCTTTCATAATTCTGAGTACTGTATAACTACACAGAGTTATTCGCAAAGGGTAGATGATATACTAAGCCGAATAAGATGAATTCAGACCATTACACTTAGAACAACTAAATTTTAGGGTTCCGTACCCAAAGGGTAAAATCGGGACCCTATTACTAAGACTTCGCTGTCCGTCCGTCTGTCCGTCTGTGTGTCTGTCACCAGGCTGTATCTCATGAACCGTGATAGTTAGGCATCTGAAATTTTCACAGATGATGTATTTCTGTTGCCGCTATCAACAAATACTAAAAAACAGAAAAAAATATATTTAATGGGGGCTCCCATACAACAAGGTATTTTATTTACTTACTGTTATTATTATTATCTATATTTAACAAACATTACCTACTCTCTATTTAAGACCAACTTTTACTATGTAAACATAGGATCAACACAAAAATGTCTATTGCAATGGAAGAGCTGTTTTAATCCTTTATAAGTTTATATTAATTGATGTTGTTATCATAATTTTCGCTCTGTCTAAAGAATAATTTGCGTTACGTTTCACACGATTTCCATTTCTAGATCAGCATTATCTAATGCTATAAGAAGCTGGTGCACTTTCCTGCTACGTAATGCGAGATTACCTATAATTTGTAGAAAAACGTGAAGCGGAATCAATATGTACATACTGTAATATAGGTGACACGCAGTGCTTTGCGATGTCACATAAGCTAAAGGAAAGTAAAATCGTTCTTCATGTATTTTACCGACTTCCAAAAAGCGATAGTACTAGGTTCGTCTGTATGTAATGTTTTTTGTGTATTGTAGAGAAACTAACCTTTTTGTTAGCTTCTCTACATTCAGACTCTTTCAACGATAACACTGCCAACTTACAATTCTAGTTATGAAATTCAAATTTTTGAAATGTTTTTTTTTGACAGGATCAGCGATCCTTGTTTTGTAAAATTGGGCAGTCTTGAGTTGGAAGTCATCTTGGAGACACCTTTTTTTCCCTATAAAAATGTAGACTGTGTGAATTTGAGTTTGCGTGGACGAGTCCTGTAAACGGCATGAGCGTCGAGTAACAGTCAGGGTGAGAGGCTCCGGTCCCTTTGACTTTGGTTACAGGTGGATCTCTTGTTTTGGGGCCACTGACCCCCTACCCTGGAGCACTGGGCTGGCGCTGACTTCGAACCCTGTCGGCCAGTTTGGGCCGGCGCCTGTCGGCCGGTATGGGCCGGCGCCTCCACCTCAGTCGACGGATGTCTCCACGCTAGCGCTCACCTAGCGCTACCTTGCTGGCGCCACACTATCGGCGGGTCCAGCTCAGGCTATAGAAAATCCTCGGCCAGCCTCCAGCGTGGTTCTACGAGTGCTACCCTCTCCCTTTTTGGCTAACATTCCAAGGACTTTCTCAAAATTCTCCCTCTCTCTCTCTCTCCGCTTCTTGAAGACTTTATAGACGATAAGTGCAGTGTGTGTTAGTGTAAATAAATGTGTAAATACTAAGGTTAGTTTTCTGTTTTAATCTCCTCTCTCCGAACCGTTAGGAATCCTATCCACTAGGTAGGACTCTTTGGGTTAGGTTCTCTGAAGTCTCGTAACTTGTGGTGTGGCAACCGGCTCCCCCGCTTGCCACATTACGGGTTCTCTAATCCTCTTTTAACTTGTGGTGCTGCAAACGGCTTCCCCGTTTGCAACATTACAGTATGTTCATCGATATTTTCGCCAATTGTGAACTGAATTGAAAAATATTTTTTTTAATTTCTAAAGATATAAGTACTCCCGAGCTGGTCCCATTTAAATTTTATCGAAATCGTCTAGACCATTTTTGATAAATCTACAATAATGTACATAGATAGATGTCATATCGATTCGTGCAAACTATTTGAATTCGGTACACGGCGGAAGTCGGTGGTTCTTTTTTTTTGCGAAAAATAATTGTTTTAATATTACAAGATAAAAACGGTTCTTGGCGTTACACTGATAGTTGTTTTTGTTTTGGACTTTTGTCCTTTAGAAAAATAAAATCGAAAAATGAGCAACCCTTTTCGATTTGTTTTTCGCTCGCTGCGCTCGTGCTATATTTACGCCCTTGGTAACTCAGTTTGAAATCATTACTTCATTTATATATTGCGCGATATATTCCATATTTTGCTACGTAATTTTCCAATGTCGACTTTTAAACCAAATAATTGTAAAGTAATTAAAAATTAATGAGTTCCATTTCTTTAGTAAGTCGTAAATTCTTTAGGCTTCTACATTTTGTAAAGAAGTCATAAAATTTTAATGGCTGTTCTGACACAAATACGAAAATCAATTACAACAACGTAAGTAATCGTGAGTATAAACATATCAAAGTAGAGCGATAAAGATATGTTTATAAGCCTGGTTCCAAGTAGAGAACACCGGAAATGCGGTTACGTCAGATATGTAACTACAAATTAAGGTGTGTTTGACTGTATAGCTCTCTAATTCCGTCTTTTTCTCTATCTTTTTCCTCACACACTTCCTCTCTCTCTCTCTCCTGTTCACATATCTTCATACCTCTACTGAAGGTACGAATGAATCCTTACTAATATTATAAATCCGAAAAGTTTGTTGGTTTGTTGGTTTGTTACTCTATCACGCACCAACGGAGCAACGGATTGACTTGATTTTTGGCATGGACATAGTTTAAAAGGCGGAAGGAGCTTTAGGATACTTTTTATCCCGAAAAATTGCATAGTTCCTGTAGGACAGGACAAAAACCCTCGAAAGCGAAACTGTCGCCACTATCACAAAGACGATAAGTGATTAATTCCTCTATGACGCTAATATGGACTAACGAAACGTCACAGCCAAACGTAATTAGATGACAGGTGACATTGTCTGCAGACTTTTATAAATCACAAGTAGCGTGGCAAGGCGACAAATTGTTTTTCTACCATTATATCCCCTTGAAGAGGAAATAAAGTATGGATTGAAAATGACAACTGACATTAAAATTGGATAAAATGTTATTTTCCCTCTGCATGCTACATGTTACTATGACGTTTAATACCAGGCCGTCATTTTGTCTGACATTAAAAATATTTTTAAATATTCTATCATTAGAGGTTCAACATGTTTTTTTATTCTACCTTTATGGTACAGAATCATCATACTTTAATATTATCAATCCGAAAAGTTTGTTGGTTTGTTCCTCTTTGACGCAGCAACGGAGCAAAAGATTGAACTGATTTTTGGTATGGATACCTATGGTTTAATAGACAGAAAGTGATAATAGGATACTTTTTATATCTCGAGAAAATTTGTGATTCCCATGGGATAGGACAATAACTGTTTCTCAGCAATGGAGCAACGGATCGACTTGATATTTGGGGTGGGCATAGTTTGGAAGACGGAAAGTGACATGGGATACTTTCCATCCCGAAAAAATTGTGGTTCCCGTGGGACTTAACGATAAATTTTTCTCAGCAACGGAGCAACTTGCCTTGGCATATTGCATGAATATAGTTTGAAAGACGAAAAGTGACATAGGCCACTTTTTATCGCAAAAACTTTAACAGTTCCCGTAGGATAGGATAAAAACTAAGTGAGTGGGCTGCGGTAGCAGCCGTCTAAGCGCCAGAAATAACCTGTCATGGCAAGTTTAGGACGTTCCCACATATTTCGCACTCCTTCGCGGCACTCAACAGCACTAGCCCAGACTCGGGCTCCATAACGGAGCTTGCGCTCTCGCCATAGTGACGGAGTGTTTCGGAGCACAAGACACATCTTCATCCACCACTCGAGACTAACCAGTACTGAACGTCAGACAGCATTCCAACGCCCTGGTCCCAGTGCAGTGGGTCAGTCATAGTAGCCCAGCGCCTGCCTCTTCAACTGCAGAGGGCAGTGAGAACGGCCATCGCGATACCGACACTTCTCTTCCCCTGCAGCCCCACTGCGTCTGCCAACAGGTTGACGGCCTAGCGGAAGGTAGGGTAGGTGGCGGCACCCACACAACCAGTTCCATCCCACCGCAGCCCCTAATCCTCGGCTGTCATATCAGAGTCCAAGAAGCAACCTTGCTTTATGAAACTAAGAAAGGTTATTCCCAGCAAGTAACTGGAGATAGAGAGACAGAAAAGAAGCCACACCCAGCGCAGCAGGAGGAGCTGGAGTTCATATGCCTGGCAGACGGAGCAGCACTAGAGCAAAATCTTAACCGAGAAATTAACATATTTACAGACGGCAGTAAAATTAAAGGGAAAGTTGGGACGGCATTATCCATTTGGGATGATGCCGCTGAGATCAGTACCCGCAAGCTGAAATTGGCCGATTGGTGCTCTGTGTAACAGGTCGAGTTATTGGCACTTCTTGAGGCTACCGAAAAAGCAAAAATCTTTTGTGACTCCAGGTCTGCACTGGAAACGGTAGTTGGCGTATCTTCCCTCCATCCCTTAGCAGTAAATTCAAAGCTAACATAAAGTTACTACACGCACAAAATAAAATAGTGAAACTTTATTGGATTAAAGCGCACGCGGGGATGGAGGGAAATGAGAGAGCGGACCAGCTAGCAAAGGAAGCAGCACTGCACTCGAAGTGCAGACCTATTTAGGATAACTGCACCGTTTCATTCGTCAAGCGAGAAATCCGAAAGGACTCTCTTGACGAGTGGAACCGGCGGTATCAGGATGGACACACAGCGGCGGTAACCAAAACATATTTTCCGGATGCAAGGGCGGCATACAAGATCGTAAGAGAAATAGCACCAGTGGGAATCATAACTCAAGTGCTGACGGGGCATGGTGAGTTTCCCCAATACTTACATCGATTTAAGTTGAGGGAAAGCCCATCGTGCATCTGTGAACCCACAAAAGAGGAGACTCCACTGCACATAATCTTGGAATGCCCAGTTTATGGAAAGTAGAGATTTGATTTAGAACAAAAAATTGGAATTAATCTAACACGAAAAAACCTTAGAAACAATTTTATCGAATTTTTGCACAAATATTTGTAAAAAAGCAATACTTAATTAGGAACAAGTAGGTATAAACTTTGCTGTACCATTGTAATGTTTATTATAACTGCAAACAGCCAAAAACATTGAAATATAGGTATACTTAGTTTTTATTCATTTGTAATTAAGACCCCTGATCATGTCAGGGATATTTCGCGATATAATAAAAAAAAATCCTCGGCTGCAGCGTCGCAAGAGCGGCACTGCAGCCCGCCTAAGTTGCGACACTCCTCATAAGGCATGCAACCTACCGGCCATCCTCTCAGCTGCTTTAGTTAAAAGCGGCTGAAACTCGAGTGCCAGCCTCTAAGCTTCCTTGGGGGAAAAGACCCAAAGAAGAGGGAGACTTCGAGCGCCGCCTTTTCAGATGCCTCAGACCTCCCCCACGACAAGGCGGGAATACACGGGGGGGTTGTATATACACTCCAACCGTAACTTAACCAACAAAAGCATTCCTCTAAGGTATTTTGATATTTGTCAGTTAGGTTAGGTTTCGCAGCCGACATAAACATAAGCCAAAATCAAAATACAACGCGGGCGAAGCCGCGGGTAAAAGCTAGTTATGAATAAATGTGAATTTGTTTTTTTTTTAATATGTCTTATGAAAATTACACATTTTTTTCTTATTGTAGTTGTGTGTTGAGCTGTAATTGTAATTAAATAAAAATAGCAAGTTTTCATACGCGTTTTATCAAATTAAAAGGTAAAGAATTGAAACATTACTTTTAAGATAATTTTGAAACCATTTTATTGGTGGATTAGAGAGACTGAGTAGGTACCCAAACTTAAGTTATTAAAATTGTGCGAAGGAGATACCTATATAAGTACCTACCACAAGGCCATTAATGTTAACTTAGATCGTAAGTAACTTACTAAGTTACTGGCGCAAGTAGACCTGTTCGGGCTTTCCCGGGCGATAAGAATAAGAAAAAATCTAGTCTATTTTGTTTTGTAAAAGTAGAACTCTCTTAGTTAGAAAATTACCTCAGTCTTTGATTTGTAACCATTAACTATCTCTACTTCCCTTATAAATCGTGTAAAGTTAAAGCACGTTCAGCATGGTCAATTGGTCAGTCAGTTAAAATGTGGATTATGGCTGTTTTAACCATTTACCCAAGTCATTCAGGCCTTCAGACGACTTTGACACAGACATTTGGACACAGGGCTAGCCTCATGACCGATAAAAACTTATTTTTTAATTCTCCCCATTCCAAAGTTGAGTTGAAACACTAGGCCCAATTATGAAGGAGCCATAGTAAATTTAATAGGAACGTAAAAAGTGTTCTCTAATGCCTAAAGTGAAAAAGAAACAGAAATAGTTTAATTAGCTATTATGATTACGATGGCGCCTAATTAGCTATTATGATTACGATGGCGCCTTTATAATTGGGCCTATTGAGTACGCAAAACCGTGCGTGACATGGGCCCAGGATATGGAAGCACTGTTATTATTTTCTTCATTTTAATTTTAATGACTGTGCTGTGAGTGACTGTGATTTATATTTTATATGATTGTGATAGACCAAGATGCTTTACTGAGAACATTACCTTTCAAATCCATCAAACAAGTTACTGAAATAGCAAATAATAGTCAATCAAAGTAAATAACGATCATTATAATGTCGAAACCGACGGTGAGCAGTAAACTATGAGAACGGATGCGTAGGACAAAATCTCGAAGGCCGGAGAGCGGCTCCTGACAGAACAGACTTGATGGACGATGAGACTGTAAAGGCCTCGATCGGAGACCTCCTCACTGGTAAACGTAGTGTAGAACTCACAATGTGAATAGGATCTAATTATATGTGTAGAAACCCGCTCAAAAAATATTAATGTGGACAATAAACATGGATTTATTCCAACAAAAATTAAGAAACATTTCAAAAACTATAACTATTAAAATTAAACCTACTTATATTAAAAACTCATACTACAACTTATTCTTTAATAAAAAACTAATCTAAAAGACCCGTGGCAGAGGGTAACGTGGCCAGAATACTGGCAGCGTTGCATCGCTGAATAGCAATACTAATTTACTGGCCAAAAATAGATGCAGTCCGGCCCCCACGGACCTAAAGTCTCAACCCCAACAATAAATTGGAACAGAATTGATGACCGATAGGGCTGCAAAGTTCTCGAATGGAGACCTCGCGATAGCAAGAGCAGCACAAGACGTCTATACACGAACTTTGGTGGACGACTATCACGCTAAAACCGTAGAATCGTGCTCAAAACAATTTTTCCCGTCGTTGATAACGTCGAATAAAAAGAGCATACAATAATTGGCAGTACTGAAAATTCATTGGTGAGGCCTACGTCCTAAAAATAATCTTTAAGAAGTCCAAAATAAATAAATAAACAGCTGTTCTGTACAAAAAGTTGGCCTATTCTCGACCAAATGTATTAAATTGCTGATTTATTTTCGGGGTTGGCTTAGTGGCCGTTTTGCCAGCAGGCCAAGTAGGCGAAGCCAGGACGATTTTAGGGTGCAGCAAATTTCGGACCATTTATTTTATTATTGACGCAAATAAAAGATTAATTTGTTTAACTAAATTTTATAAGGTCTACAGAAAAAACGACATAATATTTATGATTCGTTTTACTGCTTAGAATCAAAGTCTGAGGGGGGAATTCAACAGCCTACTGACGGCAAATACGAAAATCCGCTACTGGGTTGGCTCCATAGTTAAAGTTGTTACTTATGATAAATACAATAACATAGCCTTGTGAAAATCTCTGCACTTTGCAAAACAAACAAAACCTTGCTCAACAATTTTTGTTTTATAAATAGATAAAATGAATAAATGAAACTCTTCACGCCAATTACGATGTTGTTTTATTATCACGACGGAATATATCACGGAAAAGACAACTGCTTTGTCAAAACAACTTGAGAACAAAAGCTACGAACATTGTAGTGCGTAGAACTCACCGTGAGTACCGTGACTAAATAGTTTATATGTTATCTTCGTATTTTATTATAAGTTCCACCGGTGTCACACAGAGTTACTGGTAACTAATGCACAACCGTACACCGATATGAACAACCTTTCCTATCGGGAATGCTTTTGCTATCGAGCTAAGATGTGTATATGTTACAGTCATAGTTATTAAATAGTTATTATACATAATGACTGGTCATTATGTATAATATCTACTCAATTTAGATAAAGTGATAATTGACACAAAATTAATCACATTAACTAGCTATTTTATATAATATCTTCGAAGACTTGGATAATGTAATAAAACAAACTCGTAATAAGGACACGTTGTTGCGTTGTTGTCACTGTTCAAACCTAACCTAACCTAGTAATAGTTTTCCTTGGACTCTTGATCTGCCTACTAGGTTAGGTTAGGTTTGAACAGTGACAACAACGCGCGAGCCGAGCGAGCGAAGCGAGCGTGCCGCGGCAGCGGCCGGCGAAGCGCCAGAGACAATCTGTCCTTATTACGAGTTTGTTTTATTACATTATCCAAGTCTTCGAAAATGTTATATAAAATAGCTAGTTAATGTGATTAATTTTGTGTCAATTATCACTTTATCTAAATTGAGTAGATATTATTTATAATGGCTAGACAGTATATATAATATCCAGATTTATTACTTTGGCTGTAACATATATACGAAGTAATATTTCTTTCGACGTGTCAGAACGAGGCAGCGTTATGGCAATGTATATATCTGTCACTTTTTCACACGTCAAAAAGAGTTCTTTTCGTGTTCGCATCCTGGATTAGTTGATTTTATAGTAAAAGTAGCTCATTTTTGCGATTTCAGCGCTGGCTCCGAAATCGCAATGGAAAGTGAAATCGAAAGAACTATTTGTAGAAAAAGTTTATTAAATTATCAATTAAATTAATCACATCATATCTATTAGAAACTATTATTCATTATCCAGAATTTATTATTCAGAAATTTAAACGCAAAGAAAAAATTGTTAACTTATAGAGGTTCCAAATCACATGGAAAATTCGTATTAGATTTCCGCGACACAGGCCTAGCCTAGTGCGGAAATCACGGTACCACGTTTTGTTTGCATATAACTGTGATAAACATAAGTAATATTGTTTTTATTATATGTAGCATGTGTGTAATTTTTTCCTATGTTTGTGTTAAATAAAATATTTTCATTTTCATTTTCAAATGTAGTGAACAGATACCTATATATTTTTATTGCTCTTATTTTTATTATCATTTATACCAGTAGGTAACTACTAAGTTTACACGTATTATACCTAAAACTATATTCATCATATCACTTCATAAATCGTCTAAGTTCATTATCAAATAATCGAGACGCGTCCTTGCCAGTTAAATTCCAATAATTCAACATAATTAACATAAGCGTCGTGTTGACATAATTACAGTAAATCAGATCTAATTACCGGTAGGTTACGACAGTGATAGATACGACTTGATACGAGTATTTAGTGGAAACCGCCACTACGGCCACACTCTGCTACAGAGAGTGTATGAAACTCGTTACGTTTGAGTACAGTCGACGACAAATGGCTTGGGAAATGGATGAAATATTTTGGACAGAGGGAAAACGCTGTTGTCGCTTGAGGCAATCCTCAACCACGAAAATGTATGGAAAATCTTGCCCAGAGCTGTCAAACCTGGCAAATATGAATTGGAATTTGACACGATCGGGAGAAAAACACGGCAACAGCCACATAGTCGAGTTATTATTCAAGTTTCTTTCTAACTCTTAAAACTAAACTAAAACTAACTCAAAAATAGCATGACCGACTTCAACCGTGTAGTCCGTGTACAGAATTCGCGAATATTTCGCAAGGATCAATGTAGCATTTTTCACATTATTGTTGATTTATCAAAAATGGCTCAGCTGATTTCTATAAAAACGGCTATCTAAACCACCGTACCATTACGTAAAAAGTTGTGCGTGGTTATACATTAAAAAAAATATAAATTCGAGTCGAATTGAGTACCTCCTCTGTTTCGTCGGTCAACAATAACAGCCGAGGTCTATATGACATTCATCCACAAGGATCAGTGACTATACTCTAAAACACTGGTTTCAAGACGTCTCCAACGGGTCCTTTTGATAATTTCTACCAGAGTACATTGTCCAAAAGTTTACGTCGCATAGCTCATAATTATAATGATTACGTAAGCAGCATATATTAATCACAAATACTAGTTAGGTCATAAGTGCGCGACAGTACTGGCAGGCTGTAGTTGCCGCAACACACCGGCGGCATTGCCCGCGGCAAGGCAGCCTGGCGGTCACTGCGCCGGCGCACCGCGACCATCTGCCTACAGATACTTGCCAACTTAGCGCACTTAGTGTGAGGTCGCTTACTGGCATACTTTGGAGACTTAGCGCACCTATAATACGCACTAAGTTATCGAGTAGTAAACAGTGTGTTTACAAAGTTTTGTAGACTTAAGGTATCAACCACTGAACTAAAATAAATAGGAATTAGCTTTTTTAGGTTAAAAGAAAGAAAGGCTAGTCTATAAAAACAAAATGAGCAATTCACAGTGCCTATTAAAAGTAGATAGATTACTCTCAAACTCTAGGGATTTTTTATCTAGATTTTCACTGTAAGATTTGGGTCAGTTAAGAGACAACTTAGGCTTGATGTGTTTGTCATAAAGGGCATGATGATTAAAAAAATACAATAATATTAATAAGTCCGTCAGATAGATTTATCAAAAAATATTACACACGTATTTTTTCTTTTGTCAATTAAACAAAAATTGATCAAGATATAGCCCGTCAAAGTTTTGATGACGTCACAAGTGATATAGAAATGTCTAAACTTTTGTAAGAGAGGTGACTTCACGATCCCCACTCCCAAACTTTGACAAGGTTTATCTTTGTCATTTGTTGTTTGCTTGACAAAAGAAAAAATACATGTCCAATATTTTTTGATAATCTAACTCACGGATAAATTATAATAATGATTTTTTTTATCCAGTCATCATGCCTTGTCTACTCTGCCATTTAGGGGGTTACGCTCAACCAGTTCAAATCCGAATTTAATTTCTTTGAGTTATCTGCAAAAATTGAATCAGCTTCATTGCGGATTCGCGAAAACTGGTGTTGATGTTAGTGAGTTATTTATTTTTATGGTAAATATAGGGACCTATTCCAATGTGTGATTACTAAACCCGATTTCAATAAGCGCTTAAAGTTTTAGACATCTGTGACAGGGCAAGCAATGTACATACAGTCCAGTATTACCAGTTGCCCAATTCTAGTGTAAAATAATTCCAACATCGCGAGTGAATGTACAAACTATATAGTTCAAGACCACTTTGGCAACACTCAGATTTTGCATATCAGCTTGACCGCCGAAAAACTAGCAATCTCCGCCCCTGTCGCTATTGAAATAAGATTGATTTTGAAGTGTTCTTATTTGGGGTGTCAAAAATACAAAATTGATTTTGCGGATGGCTTGATCTTAATTATAAGGTGTTAGCGCGGATAATTGGTCATGATTGATTATTTTGGCTACCGGTTTTGTTTTTTGCTGTAGGACTTGTATCACATCCAGTTTAATATGTCCTTCTTTGAGACCATGTCGTTTTGGTCAACACAACACAACACAACACAAAATATCATGGACCAGCATAAGACCCAGACTTTACTAAAGCAAAAGTTGGGTGGAGGTAGATAGAGCGTTGTTCTTAGAATAAGGAATAAAGCTATAGAAACCGCACTAAAAGAGCAAGAGATATACATCACTTTGTCCCATTTTAAATGTGAAATTGAATATGTGTTAGAAAAAGATGCACATATAGACTAGCTATAAACAATTTCTGATTCTGATCTCGGCTGTCCAAATTCAAAAAGGTAGAAAGTAAGAAGGTAATATGAGCAGAGATTTGAACCTTCTGATGGAACTAGAGGGTTCGAATTTCCGATCATTTCGCAAAAGACAAAATACACCAAATTTCAACCATTATGACATTCCAACTTGTGATTTTAACGTATAACAAGAGACAATGGGTTTTATTGTTCCACTCACTCTAGCGTATTCTGTATAACCAGATTTGAATACGACTTTTGTAACGTTGAGTTTGAGTAAAATTTAGCAAGGTTTCTATTACTTGAGTACTTATTCTATTTCTGAAGTTGTACTCATGCCATAATTTTATATGCTTTGGAAGGTTTCGCACCATCAATATGAAATAGAAAAAAAGGCCAATTCGCTGTTCCGCACATTTCCGCTGTGTTTTGTTTTGTCACTATGCAAATATGTCATTTATGCAGTGCAGAAATAGTAGTTTATGCAACTGTCATATAATGAAGGGTATTAAAACACGAGTGTGAGTTTATGAAACGAGCGCAGCGAGTTTCATAATAGTAACAAGTGATTTAATACCCGTGTTATATGCAGTTGCATACACTACTTTATCTTCACTAATAAAAATAAAAAAAAACATATTGCGAAACATTAAATT
Organism: Hypomecis atomaria; assembly: GCA_964007245.1. NCBI lineage: Eukaryota > Metazoa > Arthropoda > Insecta > Lepidoptera > Geometridae > Hypomecis > Hypomecis atomaria. The sequence goes on from OZ023297.1 coordinate 16,149,994, forward strand.
CACGCGTACGTGTATTGTCACAGTGAACTTGCCGCCATTAAAATCTAAACAATGAGAGCGCAGCTGCGCGCGCAGGGTCAACCAGGAGCGAGCGCGCGCTGTTCTTTTTTTATTTCATTGGCACAAGATCTTACCAAAGAGTTTTGTGTGTGTAAGTTTAGTAGTTTCGACGAAGTTTTCACGTATAACCCAACTGTTTTCAAAAGCCAGCCTAATATCAAAATTTTATACAACTTGTATGAGGATTTTGACATAAGGCTCGCCAGGTTAATTGGTCGCGTTTTATTGATGCTATAATGAGATTTTACGATATCGATGTGGATATTATAACATCATGTGAAATTGCTTAAATTGAGTGTTTTGTTGTCTGCGCTATAACAGTAGTCATTACAAGTCAAGTATTGGAAACATAAGTAGAATGTTACAACATTAGAGTAGATAAAAAACTATTCCATATAAAATTCTTCCTAAACATAGACAAAATGATACATAATACATCTGATTATTTCGCGTATTATCCGGATTAGCTCCATAGTAAAAATTGTCAATAATGATGATAACATGAGACTTGATAACAGTTCCATTTTATTGTGGTTTATTTTAGTCCAATTTGACATACAGAGAACTAACAAAATTATATTACTGAAGATGCAATAGAAACAAAAGTTGTTTGAGTATATTTTTATTTGTCTATAAAAAATTTAAAATGATATATTATGGTGATGATTATGCAAATTATTCATAACATTAATATTCAAGATGTTACGAGTGGACACAAATAAATATGCAATTATAATACCAAGGTCTTTATGCATAAAGTTTAATGTTTTACGAATACATAGACTTAACATTTTTATTTATTTAATAAAAATAATATAACAAAAGTTAATATTTTGTCCCGATTATTTTCTAATCTCGCGAATCACATGTACATATTATGTATATTTCAAAAATATTAATATGTATGTCCATACAACAACTTGAAAACATTGATCTGATCAGTTGATTATTACACTTCTGGGGCCTGATTCTGTATTGACAAAACGTAATGTAAGTAAGCCGGGCATGGAAGCTTTTTACAAGCTTTTATTTTAAGCCACATTGCCACCCCTACACTGTCGATTTTCCTTCGATACGTACGAAGCGGTTTGACTCAACATTTCTGATTCGTACCGCCAAGGAATGGAACAGTCTTCCTGCTTTCCTGTTTCCTAATAGATCCAATCTAAAGTTTTTCAAGATCAGAGTGAATAGGTATCTTCTACGTCTGCGTGCTTCATCTTCGAGAGGCGAGTTGGTGGTCAAGTACGGACCTATTTGCGATATAAAAAAAGATTCGTGGAATCGCTAAAGGAAAATTGCCATATTATGAGGGAGGTTCTCGCTGTCGCTCGATCGACAATAAGCTTTACGTATAGGTATTTAGTGCGTAGGGTGCGGTGTGCAAAGAGTGTTAAGTATATCGCTAATTTACAATACTAAGTTCAAAGTTCTCTCACGTACCAATGTGCGAACCTCAGCAATGACCGAGTTGGCAACGTGCCCTGGGTGCACAATATGCACTGAATTATACAGGTCTATCTGCTTGCCCTGTACTGTACTGTACCAGCCTTTTTTAATCGTCCACTGCAGGACGTAGGCCTACCCACGAAGGGTGATTGGGCCATATCCACCACGCTGGCCCAATGCGGGTTGGTGGATTCACACACGCCATCGAATTTCTTCTACGGACGTATGCAGGTTGCCTCACGATGTTTTCCTTCACCGAAAAGCCAGTGATGTGATATTCCGTACATAAGTTCCAAAGAAACTCATTGGTACGGGACCGGGATTGAACCCACTACCTCAAGAGATTACCAAAGAATGTTGGACACGTAGGTATGATTTCTTTTGTCAATCAAACAACAAATGACAAATATAAACCTTGTCAAAGTTTGGGTGTGGGGAACGAGACGTCACCTCTCTTACAGAAGTCTATACATTTTGTATGGCACTTGTGACGTCACTCGTAACTTTGATAGACCATATTATTATCTTCATAAATTTGTACAAAAATTTGTAACAAAAGAAAAAATATGTGTATAATATTTTTTGATAGTCTATTTGACGGACTAATTATATTATTTTAGTCATCATGTCTATTCAAGAAAAATAAACAGCTGTTTTTTTTTTCTCGAATTCCGGGTTGTCCCCTTAGATTTGGTTTGGATTTGGTTGTTCATAATGATGGTTTTTTTTTTTTTTTATTCCATATAGGTTTGCGTTTGACTACATACTGCCTGATGTTGAGCAGATATGCGGTCTAGGATGTAGCACGCTTACCTAGAAGATACCTATTTACTCGGGATTTGAAGACACCCACGTCGTACTTTAGCGGGAAGACAGACCCAGGCAAAGCGTCCGAATCACTTTCTTTCGGCTTAGTACACCAGGGGCCTTACTGTGTAAGCGCTCTGACGTTCGGCTTCGCTTTCCCTCCCGCTCGCTCTCGTGGCGTGAGTAACTAGCACGAGCAGGAGAAAAAGCGAAGCCGAACGTCAGAGCGCTTACGCAGTAAGGCCCCAGTTCTGGATAACCCTGTATCACGTATACCTACACACTGTGTTTAATTCTCTAGCCCGGGAGGTAAGCGCAAAAAAATACAACTACTTTCTAAAAGCTGAATTTATGGTATTAGGTACGTAGTTATGGCGGTGAACAGCAATACCCCGGATTCAGTTAGCTGGGATACTTAGCGTTTGGTGGGGATACCTGATTGAAAAAAAAAATTGTATCTTGCAACTACTTCTAAAAGCTGAAAATTGGTTTACGGGTAGAAAAATAATTTGAAAAAAGTTGAACCACAGCAAATTACCTAAAACAAGTAACAAGGCCTGTCAGTCAGACAGGCTTTAAAGCAGCGCCGCGTTAAAGCCTGACTGACTCTCTTACATGTTTTGGGTGATTGCCTGTGGTTAAACTTTTTTCTAACTATTTATCCACCCGTACACCAATTTTCAGCTTTTAGAAGTAGTTGTAAGAAATTTATATATTTTTTAAAAATTTAATCGGGTATCCCCCATCAGAAGCTATACATCCCAACAGATTGAATCCAGGTTATTGCTGTACACCACCATGACAATTTAATACCAAAAATTCAGCTTTTAGAAAGTAGTTGCATTTTTTTCGCTTACCTCCCGGGCTATTGTTATACATTCTCCGATATGTTCAATATATCCGTGGTCTATAATCAAACACAGCGTATATTTTACCAAAATAAAATCTTTTGAGACTCAGTATTTTGAAACACTATTGTGTTCGGAAAGTAATCTCAAAACATAATAATCAGTGTTATTTCAAGTGTTAAAACATGTTTGATATTGTTACCAATATATACAAAGATCATATCACTTTATACCACAGATATTGTTCTCTATGATTATAACAATTAATTATTACCATTAAAGAAATTTCATTTAATGGACCTTAAAACATTAAATGGTCCATAAATCGTAAACGGTAAGTTTTACAAAAAAGTTTATTGGAAACAAAAGATGCGAAATTTTATTTTCTACAATAATGATCTTGATGTTTTTTGCCCTTAAGTACATAGTTTCCGAGATATCGGCCAAAAACATTTTTTCAAGATGACGTGTCAGGAACGCATTCTCTGAACGGCCGAACTACAATATTCATCATTTAATTATTAGTGTTATAAGTTTGTCGTGTTTGTGTGTGTGTGTGTGTGTGTGTGTCTGTGACATCGCAACTGATCCCGATCGGATGAACCGATTAAGGTTTTGTTTTTTTTTGGTCCAAAGGTGAATTATTATTATTCACGTTCTTAGCTATGTTATTCATCTAAAAAAAAAAAACTTACAGATCAACATAAAACCTCCTCGTTTTTGGAAGGTGGTTAAAAATTGCACAACCGACTTCAATCGTGTACGAAATACGAATAGTTCGCTCGAATCGATGTACAATATTTTTACATAATGCTTAAATATTCAAAAATGGCTCAGTCCATTTTGATAAAAAATTAAATGGGAAGTATAACCTTTCGAACCAAAAAAGATATTTTAAGTCAAAAATATCGATGAACATACACAAAAAAAAGAACGTACAGACGAACATAAAACCTCCTCATTTTTTGAAGTTGGTTAAAAATTGAAATGTCAATGCCCCCTTACTTTTTCAACCTGTACCTATTTTTACTTGGCTACCGATTTTTATTCATTACATTATTGCTCTTGGTTCGACATAAATGCAAATTCCTTAGCAATTGAAGGTTTATACTTACGTTAATTTAAAACGCGACTCACATTAAACAACGTTAATATTCTTATTTAAATAATTTCCAGTCACTATTATGGTTCATAAAAAGGTATTTACTATAATTGGAGTTACTATACCTATGCAAATCAGAAATACTTATATAATCTAGCATGTCGCATCTCTTTCATGCTACTTTTAAAGGTTGCATTTATTCACATTAACTCACAAGCAAAGCTTGGTCCTTTGGTAGGCATCAGTGGAGCCGAAGCCAACACTGAGAGGCCCTTTTACATCACTTTTTATAAAACATATAAAATGCTGTGTACAAAAAGTAGAATGAAAATAATTATAAATAACTATTGCTAGATATGTGACTTACAGGATATCGGGCTATTATGATGTAGTGATCGATGACTTAAAAAGATGGTCTATGGAATGAGGTACGGCACCCGCCAAATAATGCCTCATTTCAAATATCCAGGCGGGTGGTGACTTGCCATCCACTAAATGGGCCCCCCGTAACAGCTACCGTATATTGGTGGCGGAGGGGCAAAGGTTGCATTTATTATTATGAAGATATTATGGGTCTTGAGATTTGCTTCTCGCTTTTTTGAAGTGAAAACTTATTTAGCTGGCGTTGTGCACTTATTGGGATGGGTAAAAATGTTAAATTCGCGTCATGAGAATATGTAAGCTGATCGTAAATTCGTAAGACGATGAAGTGAAAACTTGCTTGCTCGAGTGTGCTTGTGTGATGTTGTATTAACCCACATAAATTGATAGTACTCTTCTACTGATAAATAAAGCAATTTGTGAGAAATTATTCCCTAACTATTCCAAAATATTAAAAAATGCACAACGTTAATGTTCTAGTTTTCACTTCTACCGGCACGCCCGGAGTGCAACCTATTGTTTTTTTGCATAAAATAGAGATACTCATTTTAGTGGACAAAAAAGAAGCAAAGTACATAATCATCATCAGCCATGAGACGTCCACTGCTGGACATCGGCATAGGTATGTGCCATAAAGCAGTCATTGTACATATGCCTACATTTTTCGCCGAATGGATGTCCAGTGCGTCAACACACGTTCATTATAAACCAAACACCACCGCGAATCTGGTGAAAAAACGGTACGTTGCCGATGAAACAAATTTCCGTGAATAGACTACTACCTATATTATAATTATTTTTCGCAAAAAAACGCTATACTTTACTTCCACCCTGTACACAATTCGAATATGTTGCACGAATCGATGACATCAATGTACATTATTGTTGATTTATCAAAAACGGCTCAGCAGATTCCGATAAAATTTAAATGGGACCAGTTCCTTTCGAACCAAAAAATACATTTTTAAACCAGTTCACAATTGGCGAAAATAACATAACATACACAAAAAAGAATTCAGACGACCATAGTACCTTCTCCTTTTTGGAAGTCTATACCAATATTATAAATAGAAAAGATTTTATTGTTTGTTTGCATCGAATAGGCTCCGAAACTACTGAACCGATTTGAAAAATTCTTTCACTGTTGGAAAGTTACACTATTTCCGGTGAACATGGTCTATATTATATTTGCAAAAAAATAGGGATCCTTACTATTGTTCTTTAGCCAATCGTACCCAGGCGAAGCCGGGACGGACAGCTAGTCACTACATAGTATGAAACATCGGTTCCCGCTGTCTGTCCCCATGTATGCTTATATCTTTAAAACTACGCAACGGATTTTGATGTCTGTACCAGCCTTTTTAATAGTCCACTGCAGGACGTAGGCCTACCCACGAAGGGTGATTGGGCCATATCCACCACGCTGGCCCAGTGCGGGTTGGTGGATTCACATACGCCATGGAATTTCTTCCTTGGACATATGCAGGTTGCCTCACGATGTTTTCGTTCACCGAAAAGCCAATGGTGTGAAATTCCGTACATAAATTCCAAGGAATTCATTGGTGCGGGACCGGGTTTGAACCCACGACCTCACGATTGTCAGGCGGGTGTCATTAACACTAGACCACCACTGCTTATTTGATATTGATTTTTATGTAGTTTTCTTCAATAGATAGAGTGATTCAAGAGGAAGGTTTAAATGTATAATACACCTGTGCGAAGCCGGGGCGCGTCGCTAGTTGGTAATAAAGAGAGAGCGCTGTTTGTTTCTTTGTTTGATGTACGGGCAATCTTCTTAACCCGATTCTAAAAATCAGTTCCCAAACTATCAATCACTTTAATATCCATACGATGCCGTAATTAAAACAAGAACGCAACAACTCATCAATCTATAATTGCCTCAATAGGAAATATTAAGGGCATAGGAAAGGAAGGACAAACCTATTGAAGCCAACACATAGCCCTTCCCTTAATAATGGATATAAAGCCTCTTAATTTACCTGTCGGAATCCTTAATAGGCTATTAAATACAAATAATAATCATAAAATCATTACCGGCCTACGCAAGATGCATAGAATTATCGTATTAGTTCGTGTAGACAGGGCGAATATAAACAATGTTTATGATAAGCAAACACGCAATACATGTTAATTACTGACAATGCTTTGTTCATTATTTTTATCATTGTATAGGATTTCTAATTAAACAATATCTCTCTCATAAGAGCTCTGAAACTAAGAAAAATACTTTGAGTAGGTGTACCCCACGTTTAGATACTCGTATGCTGTATGGTAATCTAGTTACTTAGACGTAGTGAAGAATTACCAAAAGGAAATAATCGGAGAAAATCTTGATTTCCATTATATCATCTATCCATCAGTCATATGACGTCCACTGCTGAACATAGGCCTCCCCTATGGATCTCCAATAAGACCGGTTGAAAGCGGCTTGAATCCAGCATGATCCTGCTGTCTTGATGAGATCATTTGTCCACCTTGTAGATGGACGTAATACGCTGCGCTTGCCGGTACGTGGTCTCCAGTCGGGGACTTTTCGACCCCAGCGGTCATCAGTCCTCCGAGCTATGTGCCCTGCCCACTGTCATATTAACTCGCCAATCCGCTGGGATATGTGGGTAACTTTGGTTGCTCTACGGATCTTCTCATTCCTGATTCGATCTCGCAGAGAAATTCCGTGCATAGCCCTCTCCATAGCTCGTTGGGATACTTGGAGCTCATTAATAAGGCCCATAGTGGAAGACCACGATTCAGTGCCATAAGTAATCACTGGCAACACACACTGGTCGAAAACTTTCGACTTGAGGCACTGATCTATGTCGGACGAGAAGACTTCACGCAGTTTTCCGATCGCTGCCCAGCCGAGATGGATTCGGCGATTGACCTCTTTCTTGAAATTTTTTGTAAAACGTAATTTTTGGGTATATTTAGATAAAATTGTGGTGAAAAGGTTTTTTTAGTATATTTGGGTAATTCAAGCTACACACTGGCAACCTAAAATTTGCGACTTTCGGCGAACTTTTGGTGAAAAATTATGAAATACGAGTAGGTATACCGAAAAGTATTTTCCTAAGGTGCTTTGGTATTTTTCTGAAATGTTATCTGGCCACACTACTTAAAGGCGTTCTCCGGAGCCTCTTACGCTTCTTTTTAAAGAGTTTGCCTTGAAGCTCTCTTCATTGAAATAAACCTGAGAATGTTCGCAATTTTCAAAAAATCCAGGACCACATTGTTTGTCCAGGAAAGCCTGATCAAAATGATTTCAAATTAAGACCTGTTGCCAATTCTACAAGTTTATTAATTCTGGATAAGCTTACATAATGAAAACGCAAAAAAACTAATCCTGGAAAAAACTGATGTAGTAACCCTTAGTTACATGAATTTTGATGAGCAAAGGCATCATCGACTTTTTATGTTTTCCATCAATTCATCAATTCCATTTCATCAAATGAAAGGCACTGACTAACACGTACAGAGCGCAATGTTAAGTTTAGATCACCACTTCTACATACACATCTCTATTTCAAAATAAATTGAAGAACTTCACGCAAATCATTGTACAACGAAACTGATAGCATCAAACAATACAAAGTCGAAGATACAATCTTCATAGTTCAGTGCTCGGATTTTTTATGTCGGAAACGTATGTGCATGCTAAATGCAAACGTTGGATGGTGGTCATATTGCGTAAGTTTACGGAAAATAAGTTTTGTTGGCTAGACGAGGAAGGGTCTTTTTGCCCAAAGATTTTGAGACAACATTAGAATACGGCAAACTGCGCTCCTTATAATTTTTATTCGCAAAAAATGGCAAAACCGCCTTCCATCGTGTCATTTCAATTGACAAAATTCGATATTTCGCTAGTATTGTTTCCATCCATCAGCCATAAGAAGTCCATTGCTGGACATAGGCCTCCTATGGATCTCCAATAAGACCGGTTGGAAGCGGCTTGCATCCAGCGCGATCCTGCGGTCTTAATGAGGTCATCCGTCCACCTTGTGGGTGGACGTCCTACGCTGCGCTTGCCGGTACGTGGTCTCCACTCGAGAACTTTTCGTCCCCATCGGTCATCAGTCCTCCGCGCTATGTGCCCTGCCCATTGCCATTTCAACTTGCCAATCCGTTGGGCTATGTCGGTAACTTTGGTTCTTCTACGGATCTCCTCATTTCTGATTCGATCGCTAGTATTGTTTACTTTATTGTTAATTTTTCAAAAACGGCTTAGCCGATTTCTGCATAATTTAAATGAGACCTCGGGAGTATACCTTTTCAAACTTAAAAAGAATTTTTCGATTCAGTTCACAATTGGCGGAATTATCGATGAACATACACAAAAACAATACACACAGACGAACATGGAACCTCCTCCTTTTTGGAAATCGGTTAGTAAAGAAAACCGTATTTAAAAAATTCCTCTAATCTTTGCTGCACTTAGATGCAACGATTTTTGTCAAAATAAGTCGGTACGAACAACAGTTTTCTTAAAAAGGGCAGAATAGAAACTAATCACTATAATGGTTTAAAGCAAAGACTCTATTTTTGTCTCTGTATCCGCTTATTTCTTGTAAACAACACAAGATATTAAAATACGGTTTTCCGCATCTTGTAGAATATTTTCTCTGAAAGGTAGATAATGTATACGTAGCTGGGTGAAAAGCTAAGCAGGGACCAGCAGAATATCTAACAATATCAATGACGTTTGTAGTTTAAAAAAATACATATTTGTAATTATGTATAAGTACTTACTTAACACGAGATACGAGTATAAACTGGATCCTATACTATGGCGACCTGAGTTGTGGTATCCAGGCTTTTTCCTTATACTTACCTACCTACATACTAAATATTAATGTGATCCGACTAGTTTCTTTAATACCATGACTTTGCAGTGGTTTTGTAAGTATCACTATTCCAAAAACATAGTTATAGGTAAAATTATCAATTAGGTGTCATACTTAAATTTTTTCGTAAAAATTGCCTTCTTTTCTACTTATATCACTGTTAAAACCCTGAGCAAACAAGAAACTCAAAAACCAGGAAGGACTTACCAAAAAGGCGTGGAATGACGTGTTGTGTAGGTAGTTTACATTCTAATAGGAGGCTCAAGCCCAAGAATTTTTTACCCAAGGTTTCACAGTACCGTCTGTCCACATAAAGTCCTTTTACTTTCATGTCGAAGGTGTCGTGGTCCGGGCCCTACCCCAAACACGGAAATAGGTTATCTAAATAGAGTTGTTTGTAACACTCTTTGTCTTCAAAGTGGAATTAAAGGTGTTGTTGATGTCATTTTTGGACACTGCGCATTTAAAACTAGATAGTCCTTCTTATTTTTTCATGATCGATTGGTTGGTTGACAGTTTTTTCTTTCAATAATTATTTTTTGCAAAAAATAGCATGACCGACTTCACCCGTGTACAGAATTCCTGAAAATTTCGCACGGATCGATCTAGCATTTTTCACATTATTGTTGATATGTCAAAAATGGCTAAGCCGATATCGATAAAATTTAAATGGGACCAATTTCGAAGTATAATCTTTCTAATAAAAATAATTGTTGAAATTGGACTACTATGAAAAAAGTTATGCGTGGTTTTACATTAAAAAAAATTAAAAATATACGCGTCGAATTGAGTACCTCCTCCGGTTCGACGGTCAAAAATAGGCTAAAAGTTGATAGCCTAGTATTCATTGTATCTACAAAATGTTGACCTTATTTTTTCCATAGGTACTTAATTATATCCCTATAATTTTGCTGTTGCAGAAAAAGCATTCATATCATACTCTAGAAAATATGTTACTATTGTATTTTCGTGATCCTCCTGTTTCGATTTGTGTCTATAGATTTAATTTAATAAAAAACTTACCAATAAAGACATCTCCGTGTTTTTGGGCATCATGGTGACGTCCCCGGGGCGTACGCCAGGGCCGCAGTAAGGCAGCGAGGGGCCGCGGTTGGGCACACGCGGCGGGGGCTCGTGCAATGCGAGTAAAGCTGCGTGTAGCCGCGCCCGCGCCGCTGTGATGCCTCCTGCCCCTCGTACCGCTGCTTCCACTACGTCGCCTACATCTTTCTCCCATCTAGGATTTAAAACGACATGAATTCATGATTATAACTTATGTTTCTAATAATTATAACTGAGAGTCATATAACTAGCCTTGATTCATAATTTAAACTCAGAGAATCTGTCAGTTCAGGGCCGCACTAAGGCAGCTCAGCCCCGGTTGTCCTCGTGAAGTGGGAGCTTGTGCGTGTGCAGCGCAAGCAGAACTATTTGGAGCCGTGCCCGTGCTGCGGTATTGCAACTCGCCCCGCGCAATCCCGCTCCTGTTTTGTATCTATTTTACTATTCTTAACTGAGGAGAGGAGCTTTTTCATCCACATTCTGATAGGCAGGAGTGTTTATTTTTGAGAGAGAGAGAGAGAGAGAGAGAGAGCATATACTCTCATTAAAGACCGAAGCGTGAGATCCATATAGAAGAAATTACACATAGCAAAATCAGTGAAAGGCAAATGTTTGTCTAAAGGCAAGTTATAAGAGAATCTCTCTATCTTACTTGCATCCTCCTAAAGAGGAGCGTATAATATCTCGCTTGAAGCTTCTAGAAAGAGTGCAACCAGAGTTCCTTATTGGAGTCCGACGCGTAAGATCCATTGTTCTTGTCTGCTTGCTCAGCTAACCGCTTGCTATTTGAACCAATATGATGAGGGGTGTTTTACCTGCATTCTCCTTAATAGGAGCGTATTTCTTCCTTGAAGCTTCTAGAGGGAGTACAACCAGGGCTCCTTATCGGAGTCCGACGCGTGAGATCCATCGTTCTTGTCTGCTTGCTCGGCTAACCGCTTGCTATTTGAACCTAAGTGATAAGACGTGTTATACCTGCATCCTCCTAAACCGGAGCGTATATCTTCTTAGAAGCTTCTAGAGGAAGTGCAGTCAGGACTCCTTATCAGAGTCTGACGCGTAAGATCCATCGTTCTTATCTGCTTGCTCAGCTAACCGCTTGCTTTTTGAACCTAAGTGATAAGGGGTGTTTTACCTGCATCCTCCTAAACAGGAGCGTATATCTTCCTTGAAGCTTCTAGAAAGAGTGCAGCCGGGGCTCCCATCAGAGTCCAACGCGTGAGATCCATCGTTCTTATCTGCTTGCTCAGCTAACCGCTTGCTTTTTGAACCTAAGTGATAAGGGGTGTTTTACCTGCATCCTCCTAAACAGGAGCGTATATCTTCCTTGAAGCTTCTAGAGAGAGTGCAGCCGGGGCTCCCATCAGAGTCCAACGCGTGAGATCCATCGTTCTTATCTGCTTGCTCAGCTAACCGCTTGCTTTTTGAACCTAAGTGATAAGGGGTGTTTTACCTGCATCCTCCTAAACAGGAGCGTATATCTTCCTTGAAGCTTCTAGAGAGAGTGCAGCCGGGGCTCCCATCAGAGTCCGACGCGTGAGATCCATCGTTCTTATCTGCTTGCTCAGCTAACCGCTTGCTTTTTGAACTTAAGTGATAAGGGGTGTTTTACCTGCATCCTCCTAAACAGGAGCGTATATCTTCCTTGAAGCTTCTAGAGAGAGTGCTGCCGGGGCTCCCATCAGAGTCCAACGCGTGAGATCCATCGTTCTTATCTGCTTGCTCAGCTAACCGCTTGCTTTTTGAACCTAAGTGATAAGGGGTGTTTTACCTGCATCCTCCTAAACAGGAGCGTATATCTTCCTTGAAGCTTCTAGAGAGAGTGCAGCCGGGGCTCCCATCAGAGTCCGACGCGTGAGATCCATCGTTCTTATCTGCTTGCTCAGCTAACCGCTTGCTTTTTGAACCTAAGTGATAAGGGGTGTTTTACCTGCATCCTCCTAAACAGGAGCGTATATCTTCCTTGAAGCTTCTAGAGAGAGTGCAGCCGGGGCTCCCATCAGAGTCCAACGCGTGAGATCCATCGTTCTTATCTGCTTGCTCAGCTAACCGCTTGCTTTTTGAACCTAAGTGATAAGGGGTGTTTTACCTGCATCCTCCTAAACAGGAGCGTATATCTTCCTTGAAGCTTCTAGAGAGAGTGCAGCCGGGGCTCCCATCAGAGTCCGACGCGTGAGATCCATCGTTCTTATCTGCTTGCTCAGCTAACCGCTTGCTTTTTGAACCTAAGTGATAAGGGGTGTTTTACCTGCATCCTCCTAAACAGGAGCGTATATCTTCCTTGAAGCTTCTAGAGAGAGTGCAGCCGGGGCTCCCATCAGAGTCCGACGCGTGAGATCCATCGTTCTTATCTGCTTGCTCAGCTAACCGCTTGCTTTTTGAACCTAAGTGATAAGGGGTGTTTTACCTGCATCCTCCTAAACAGGAGCGTATATCTTCCTTGAAGCTTCTAGAGAGAGTGCAGCCGGGGCTCCCATCAGAGTCCAACGCGTGAGATCCATCGTTCTTATCTGCTTGCTCAGCTAACCGCTTGCTTTTTGAACCTAAGTGATAAGGGGTGTTTTACCTGCATCCTCCTAAACAGGAGCGTATATCTTCCTTGAAGCTTCTAGAGAGAGTGCAGCCGGGGCTCCCATCAGAGTCCAACGCGTGAGATCCATCGTTCTTATCTGCTTGCTCAGCTAACCGCTTGCTTTTTGAACCTAAGTGATAAGGGGTGTTTTACCTGCATCCTCCTAAACAGGAGCGTATATCTTCCTTGAAGCTTCTAGAAAGAGTGCAGCCGGGGCTCCCATCGGAGTCCGACGCGTGAGATCCATCGTTCTTATCGGGCGAGAGTCGCTGCTCCGCGAACTGGTCGCTCTTTGGTAAGTTCGGCGACACGCGCCCGTTGCTGCCGTTGCTGCCGTACCCTGGGACAGTGCTTGGTTATAGATATTCTTAAGTATGAGCAAAAATAAAGGAAAAAATCACATGAAAAGGTAACCAAAGAAACAAATTAATGACATGAAAAAGTAAGCCTGGAAGAAATCACTTTCAGTGATAAGTCCGGTTGCTTCACATGTTGTAGCATCTATTTTTCTGTTTTATGTGTGTACGTGAATTAAAAAAGAGTATATCTATCTATTTATCTATCTACTATCAGGTATTGGCGAATAACATCTTCAGATTCTTGGTGGACACCACGTACGAACAGTTGTAGCGTACAAAGGCAATTACAAAGTAGCCTAACGATTGGATTAAGTTAAGACCAAGGCCATAACAACTTGCTGAATACCAGTGAATATAGAACCTTCCAATCGGATCTATTGGGAAGTGGACATCTTGCGGTTGGAGATCTACAGGAGAGTTTTAGGCGCAGTAGTGGCCGTCTTACTCCGAATCTAATCTAATTCCGATGTCTTCCTGACCCTAACGACCTGAAAAAGTGCTCGGTACCCGCAGTGGAGTACCCGCAGCGGTTCGAGCAACAGGTCCACCATTAACACTTTTACTTTTACTGTCACTACCTAGTTATAAAATAAGCTATTGTCTCCTTGACTCCACCGACCTGAAGATGTGCTCGGGGCGCGGCGCGGCACCCGCGGCGGCTCAGGCGCGGGCTCCGGCTCGTCCAGCGAGTCCACCATTATCACTACCTCTTGCTCCTCTTCTTCCGTGAATATTGGGTTCGACCTGCAATCACACAATAAAAATTGTGCGTTAAAAAACGTGAGCACTATATTCTAATTCCTACAAGGAAATTAACTGTCTTACCACAAAAGTTTTACACACGCTTTAGACAATGTTTAGCAGTACAAATTGCACGGCTAAACAGTATTAAAAGCGTGTTTAAATCTTTTGTGATAAGTTTTTATTAACTAAATTTACAACAAATCATGGCCATTCAGCGTGGTAATCCGCATGACGACTGGCAAATTTTTTTTTTTATATAAATCTGTCAAACAAAAAAATAATGGACACGTATTTTATATTTTGTTAACTAAACAAAAAATAGGAAAGATAAAGCGAGTGGACGCACGTGACGTTACTACATGTATTATTAAAGCAAAAAATCTATCTTAACCGGGACGTCACGCGAAACTTTGACGGGCTACTTGATATTTTTTTGTTTTTTTAATTATATTTCTAAGTCATCTATAAATCTTCTGGTGCTATCATACACGGCCGTGCAGTGCCGGATTAAGCAAGCGCGGGGCCCTTAGCATTGTATAGCGTATAGGGGCTTATAATCATAATATTTAAAGTGGGAAAAAATCGCTTTGTTAGAAAATATTAAAGGTAATAAGTAAGTTCTTTGAGCAACGACTTAATAAGTTTCAACCTAGAAATTACAGGTCGGACAGAGGCGGGTCTGTAAACGAGGGGCCACTTTTATTTGCGGGGCCCGTACCGTTTCAAACAGTTAGTACTTAGATAAGAGGGTTTTCTAAGAGACCCCGTCATTAAGTGTATCAAGTTCCTTTAGACACTCACTGGTATAATAGTAGGAACTTCTTAGAGGTATACTGTACTGTACTGTACCAGCCTTTTTAACAGTCCACTGCAGGACGTAGGCCTACCCACGAAAGGTGATTGGGCCATATTGATGGATATTGGTGGATATATCCACCACGCTGGCCCAATACGGGTTGGTGTGGCTTAGAGGTATATTATTACTACAATAATAATTTGTAACTTTTAAAGATGACTACTTAATTGTGTAAATTTTCCACACCCCTAAAGGATCATAAATGAAACTGTCAGAAACATGTCACTTGTGAACTGCATGTAATATCTACATTTATGTTGCAAATAAATGATTGAATTGAATTGTGATCCGAAATAATTATAAAAGCAATTAACGGACTACTAATGTCCTTCGTGTATACCTACCTGCACTTGAGGAGTTTCGTACTAGGGTTTCATAAAATACGAGTTGGTATAACCCAAAACTTCAAGCTAGATATTAAAAAACTTAACAAAGCCTCTGCTACTTCATTTTTGTGTCAACAATCATAAAATAGCACGAAATATTTAGTCAATACATTAACCGCAGACCTCAATTTTGTATTTTAAGATTACTTCATAAAGTGGTTAAGTGACCACCCACATGACAATGGTGGACGATGATTGGTAAACAATGTTGACAGTAGCCAGAAAATTCCCCGAGTTTGTGGGAAATTTGACTTTTAAATAAAAGATGCGGTGCGAGACCTTGTTATGTCTTAAATTAACTCATATTGTATATATGCATAATATAGAACTACTGTAAGATGGGCAGCAAAGTTTTCTAGGTTAACGATGCCGCGGCAGTGATCATTTACTACCTTCAATTATTCTCTTACCAAGCATGGGGATTATATCAAACTCTCATTATTAAGGAAATGGACTTTATCCAGCAGCGAAGTTTCTCTGGATGTTGATAAGTACCTAAGTGGCATTTGAGTAAAATAGTCAAAACGTCCGAAAGGGATCTCGTCCGTGCGGGCGATTCATCCCCCTCTAATTTACTTATTTTTGTGTGAGTTCACAGTAAACTCGGAGGGGGGCGAATCGTCCGCACGGACGGGATCCTTCGGAAGTTTCGATGAATGAGCCTGTAAAATGCGAGTAATAAAATACTGTGTTGGAAAATTCACAAGTACTGATAAGTATAGTTGGTAACACCGTTGGTAAGTATTATTACCCCCATCGACCACACAATGATGCGAAATCGGTCAAGACCACCAGAGTTACTGCATGACGATAAGATTACATGTTTTGTATTGTTGCTAGAAATGCAATAAGTGGTACGAGTAGAATACTTATGTCATGCGAGTACCTAAGTTTTTTTCTTTTCAATCCAGTACCACTCAAGATAATTGCGAAAATACAATCGAAATGTCTGAGGAGGAAATGGGGACATCCCAGCACCCCTAGCGTGGCAAAGGGACAAAACCATTTTATCCACTTTAATGTCAGTTGACAATGTCAGTTCATACTTTGTTTCCACTCTGAGGGGATAAATTAGCGGAAATACAATTTGTCCCTTTGCTATGCTAGGGGTGCTGGACCAACAAAAGCTATCGATGTAGCCCAGTGAATTAGCAAGTTTAAATTTATAGCAATGGAACTGATGGGGTCGCAAAATAATAGTCATTGATTGTTAGATTATAGAAAAAAATATTAATATTGATTAATCTTAAAAAAAAATATGATAATTGGAAAAGCAATTGAGCTCAAGAAAATGAAGCTCAGTTTTTAACCGACTTCCGAAAAGGAAGAGGTTCTATTGCCATTTCCAGATCAGCATTAGGTATCTAACGCTTTAAGAAACTGGTACACTTTCCTGCTACGTAACGCGAGAATATAATTTGTAAAACGTGACGCGGAATCAATACATACTGTAATAGAGGTGACGTGTAGTGCTTTGCGATGTCACATAAGTTAAAGGAAAGTAAAATCGTTTATCATGTATAATTGCCGACATCCAAAAAGGAGATGGTACTATGTTCGTCTGTATGTTTTTTTTGTGTATGTTCATCGATAATTCCGCCAATTGTGAACCAATTTAAAAAAAATACTTTTTTTATGTTTAAAATAGTACTTCTGAGGTAGTCCCATTTAAATTTTATCGAAATTGGCTGAGCCATCTCTGATAAATCAAAAATAATGTACATGGATGTCACATCGATTCCTGCAAAATATACGAATTCTGTACTTGGTGGAAGTCGTGTGTGTGAATGTTGCGAATTCTTGCGAAAAATAAATATATATTAGTGAAGCATTGTATTTCAAAACCAAAGACTGAAAGACCTACCTTATGTTTGTTATTTCAAATCGATTTCAAATTATGCATGCATCACAGATTTTCGATAATAACTACGAAAAATGTTATTAACCTCTCACTTTGCATTCAATCTTATTTAAGTTATATAACTTCCAATACCTCTCTAACACAGTATTTACTTAAATTATATTTGAACACTAGAAACCCAACTAAGTTACGTAACTTAAAGCCTTGCACTTGACCAATTTGTTTCGCCGTTTATTGCGTTTTTCAAGTCAATGTTAAAAATTGCACTTATGGATTCTGATCACGCATAAAAACACTATGGAGTCAATAACCTGATCTACACTGTTGCTGAGGGTTTTTAGACTTTAATTAAGAAATGGTAAGGTTTATTTTGCAGATGCCAAGAGTTGTGGCTGACAGGAATGTCAAATGAATCACTTCCTTGCTTTTTGGTTTTGTTCAAAATCGTCATAGTCTGAATTGTTATGATTGTCAGATAATGCAACCGCATATTTAATATTATGCAGTAGTGACTAATTTTTTAACCGATAAGTAATTCTAACAATTTTATTTTCGGGAGTTGCTTTTTCTTGGACTGCATAAATATACTAAAAAAATTAAAAGGTTCCTATGTAATAGCAAAATAAAACATCACGCGTCCAAAACCGAGGCCTGTGAATCAGGGTCTTTAGAGACTTTAGAGTACTAGTGCCCCAAAAAAGGCAATAATTAAAGTATGGGGAACGTTCTTTTAAGTTTTCACTTTTTAGGGCTCTGGAACCAACAGGTAAAAACGGGACCCTATTACTAAGACTCCGCTGTCCGTCTGTCTGTCACCAGGCTGTATCTCATGAACCGTTATAACTTGAAAGCTGAAATTTTCACAGATGATGTATTTCTGTTGCTGCTATAACAACAAAATACTAAAACAGAATAAAATTAATATTTAGGGGGGGCTCCAATAAACCTGAATTCTTAGCCGTTTTTCGCTCGATATTAATAATGGTAAAAGGTAGAAGCTTGAAATATTCACAAAATACATTCACTTCAATAATAAATAATTAAATTATAATATAATAAATGTTTAAGTGGGGCTCCCATACAGTAACCCTTCGTGCCCCTTCCCATTCAGAAACCCTTCGTGCGCGAGTCCGACTCGTACTTGGCCAATGATTTGGTTTTTGTCGTTTTAAGGTAAGGCCTGAAAACTTACCTACTTTTTATCTCTATTATAAAACTTATGCGTGGGCTGAAAGTTTTCTCTCACCTGAGAATAGGCGGCATGTCATCGAGGGCGGAGAGGGGGTGCGGCGCGGGCGCGGGCGGGGCGCGCCCTTCGCCGCACGCGCACGCCGCCTCACAGCACTCGCGTCGCCCTCCACCCTGCAACAACCACGCAACAACCACTTTACAAGCTGCTTGCTGATACGATGATAAATTGGCCAACCCTACTTCATACTTTAAAATTGAAATCCTTGAAAAAAAAACTTAATTCGACATTACAAACACAGGAAACAAAAAAAAAACAATAATGATGTAATAATAAGAAATTTAGAAATGTCGAAAAGGGCTCACCTCAGCATTATGCTGAATGCAGGTAGGAACCGAACACTCAGCGCTGGTTTTCAGGTTAGCCATTTTTGAGGGTAGGTAACACAAAAACATAAAAAAATACATAAACATAAAACAAACTTTAAGCGAGATCGAATCAGATCAGAAATTAGGGATTTCAAGAAGAACCAAAGTTAAGGTCACTTAACACGGAGGACTGATGACCGATGGGGCCGTAAAGTTCTCGAGTGGAGACCACACTCCGGAGTAGGACGTCAACCCACGAGGTACCTCAGGTGACCTCATTAAGACCGCAGAATCGCGCTGAATGCAAGCCGCTACCACCCGATCTTATTAGAGATATTTATGTGGCCTATGTCCAGCAGTGGACGTCCTATGCCTGAAACGTCGATGGTGACGAGGATTACTTACTTTTGTCCATTCCAAAAAAAAAAATGACTTTAAAGTCTTCGGGGGTGGACAAAGAAATGTCTACGGTGGTACGTCCATTAAAGGGTTGCCATTGAAAAAGAATTCACTTCCTTTTTTCGGATAATAATCGACACAATTGCAAAATTGCCTTATCTCATACATTTTCACACTTCATTCCTCTGATTGCCGTGTTATGATTCGGCAATTTCGGCATGTTCTGCCATTTACCTACCGTATAACCGTATAATATAACACGGCAATTACAGTAGGAATGACAGCTCTGGCCCATGGGCCCAATCTCATCCATACAAGGCCCACAAAGGCTCTGATACGTCTAAACTGAACCATAGATTAATTATAGTAAACAATAATTGTTTATTATAGTTTACTATAATTAATCTATGACTGAAACGCTAAATCCCTGAAATCATATAGTATCTTAAACATAATTGAGCATAAGGTTATATCAGTAGAAAAAAATCCTTGCCATTATTAATATCTTTTAAACTTACGTAGGAATAAGAACCAAATCTTGATATCCCAAAGAGGTTTCAGACCTTGTGTTTCAATTCGCTTTGATGGATGGCATATGACTATTGAACGTGATGACCCATAGTGATACTACCTACTGAGCCTTTTAGGGATTTGAAGATGTAAATTATGCGTACAATTGTGAATAAGATGCAGATTATGAATACTTTGTCAAGTTACGGTAAGTGGGTAGATAAGTAGGTACTTTGTTCTTGTCCTAAAGAAGATCTTTAAAAGTGGGCTCAGACTATGTACAGTAGCCCAAAAAAAGATTTACAATCTGGTAAACAAATTCACAGAAAAAAACAACGGTATTTAAGGCTTAATTAAAATGGAATTTCGTAGTTTCTAGTTTGATTTTTGTTTAAGGCCGCCATTACGCCGCCATATTTTACAAGTCACAATGTCAAAATATAACAAAATCCGAGAATCTGAAATTCCTTTAATATTATAAATTTATTGTGTAAATTATAGGAAAATCATTTTCCAGAACAGATAAAGCAAATCATTAAATACTGTTCTAGGTAATGGCCTTAGATTGATATATTTTCGCATTATCTCTTTTAAACAAATACAAAGGAAATTACATACCTATAGTCGTGTGTGATGCTGACGTAGGATAGATAATACAATATCTCTCTCTGCATATACCTCGTTATACTCTGTATATACAACATTAATTTAATCCATTTTGGTAACTACGCACTCGAACCCCAAGATACAAGCCTTGAGCTTAGTTTGGGGTTCATCGTCTAAGTTTATTTTGTTTAGTACATTAGTTCTTGTGAGGTTAATATTTTTTTTTAGTTTAAGGATCTCAGTATTGTTTTTGAAGTCGATGGTTACTCACTATCAAGTAAATTTCATTTAGTGTCTGACTTCCAACTATGTACATTTCTAGTAAATAAAAATATTTGTATTTGTAAATCATTGATGGGAAGAAAAGATTGAAAATTATTGCTTAGCTATCCGCTAACGCAGCGTAGTACTTGTTTATATTGTGCAAGACGACCACCGCATGATCGCCGTGGACATCAAACTTTTGATGACTTTTAGAATCGCGCACTATGAAATCCCGTTCGCACTAAAAAAACAATAAAAATGCCAATGGTACTGTTACGAGATGGGTTCTTGAATAATCAGTTAAAATGCCGATTAGTCACTTTATGCACACAATAAATAATTATACCGGAATTTTGGTAACATGCGATGATAAATAAATATTAGGAGACATCTTACACACGGTCTCTAACCCCAAACTAAGCATAGCTTGTGATATGGCTGTTAGAGACTGATATACTACATATATATATATATTTTTATATACACACTTGTATAAATAGTACCTAAATAACACCCAGACACAGAGCAAACACCAATGTTCATCACATAAATGCTTGCCCTGGGTGGGGATCGAACCCACGCCTCTTTGATCCAGAAGTCATGTTCGCTAACCACTGAGCCACCGAGGCAGTCAAATCGAGAATGATAAATTGACCTTCCCCAGGGAGGGAGGCAGGAGCTGAATTTTAATCTAAACTACGCTACGTATGTCTGAAAACTGTTTCCATTCGAGAAAAATACATGTTTTAATACACTGACTGACCTACATTTTTGTTAATTTAAACCAAAATCCCATAGTTTATTTCATATCTGTATGTTAATCTGCAGTCTAGTTACATAATGCACAACAATGGCTTTGTTTGCAATTAAGAGTAGTTTTGCGATAGAAATCTAACGAAGAACTATTAAGAATGGAAGTGGTTTTGTTGTATGAACAAGAGAAACAACTGTGTTTTGTAGGTATTTAAGCATATTCACCTTCGATTCAAAAATTGAAATTGGCAAATATATTTTCATCCCCCCATCACGTGCCCTCATCTCGAAAAGAGTATTTTTGCTCTTCGATATCTGAGTGCAAAAGCCGTTTTTATCCGTTAGGATAAAGTAAAATTGAATTTAGAACATCGAGTGCACTAAGTTTTTTAATTCAAAATATGATTAAACCTATTTATTTCTACCTCCATGGTGCCGAATTTATCATACAACCTTTTTTAATTTGTTAAAAAACTCAGACTCTGAACCGACGAGAAAATTTATTTGACGCTAACAAAAATGACTGAAACTGTTAACAATGCGCAAATGAGCTTTCTCCCCCAACAATCACCCGATAAGTATTTGAAAGAGATGTAGACGACTTTTAGTCATTTCCTTGCTGAGGTGGGATGAAAAGTTACGTGTTGCACTCGAGTGCAAAGATTTTTCGCCTTATCTTCTTTTGTTTCCCTCGCTAACGCTCAGGATTCTAATTTATGAATCACGAGCACTCGGTCATAAAAATTGAGCACGCGGTTAAAAAGCAACTTTGTCGTCTTGTATAACAAATAACTATTGCCCTCTGCTTTGGCCTCTATCTTAGATTTATTTTCTTTAAATGTTTCTTTGGTTAAATAAATTTTTTGATTGCGAAATCTTACAAAAATGAAGAAATTCTTATCTATATTATTTGACTAGACGACCCGCCCCGGCTTCGCACAGGTGTATTATACATATAAACCTTCCTCTTGAATCACTATATTCATTAAAAAAAACCGCATCAAAATCCGTTGCGTAGTTTTAAAGATTTAAGCATACAGACAAACAGACAAAAATAGCGACTTTATTTTATACTATGTAAGGATAAGGATAACTTATTATTTAATCTTTCATTACAGCATTTTTTTTTATTTCGAATTGGTTTGCGTTTGACTACACACTGCCTGATGTTAAGCAGATATGCGGTCTAGGATGTAACACGCTTACCTAGAAGATACCTATTTACTCGGGATTTGAAGACACCCTACATTGTACTTACAATAATTTTATTACAATACTATATATATTACTATGAACGATACAATGTACTCGTATATCAAACTTTTTATCACTAACTCTACATTGCCTCTTCTAGATAAAACACTTTCTTTGACCATTTTATTTGAATAATACGCAAATTCTGATGAGTGAGCGGAAGTCCGCTGTTTTTGATCATAATTGTAAATCATAATTACAAAAATATTCCTTAAATACAATTTTAACATGGCTTTAAATTTTTAAGAAACTAGCAATTTTTGTCCGAGTTAAGTACTAGGCTATAGATACTAAGATGTCATCAAAAAAATTCACTCTAAAAGTGTATCAGATGTAGGTACCTACAAATAGTAGATAATAATATATAGACACGATAAAGAATGAAAAAATATATACATTGTGATTTATTATGTTTATTATTGTCAAATTGTGTGAGCGCTACTTTATTTGGTGTAACAATGATTTGACCACCTTGACAAATTGTTAATTAGCTTATCTTACGCTGCGTGTACTTGGTTTCCATTTGATTATTAGCCATAAGCTCAGTGTACTATGTGCCCTGCTATCTGGCATTTCGACTTGCTAATTTGAGAGATATGCTATTTTTTTTAAAAAAGATTGGTTTTCTGTCAGTAGTACCATTCATTAGTTCCATTGATGGTACTAGTGACGTAGAATTTATATGATTTACGTCGCTAGTCCCACTGATCAGTACCATTGAAGGTACAATTCACATACATATTATTATGTGACTAGTACCATGTATGCCTTCAAGCCCGGGAAATATAATTAAAAAGGTTTACACTATTGCTTGATTCAGCCCAGCGTACTATGTGCCCTGTCATCTGTTATTTCAACTTGCTAATCAGCTGAGATATTATGTACATCTTCGCCATACATTCCAGCCTTTCACGACAAGTATTACTTAACACGAGACATGTGGACAAGTGGCACGAGGGCGTCGTGCCTTGTTGCGCCCTCTAACGACCGTTATAACGAAACAATCGTTATCGTTATAACGTAACGACAATTTATAACTGCTAAGATAACAGTTTAGCGCTGTCCTCGTTGTTCGCTAGAGGGGTAATAAGGTTAGTAAGATTTTTTCATCATCATCATCTCAGCCATAGTAGCTTGATAGAGTTTTATAACTTAGGTACGTGAGTAGGTTAAAACCCGGGGCCTTATTGTGTACGCGCTCAGACGTTCGGCTTCGCTTTTTCTCCTGCTCGTGCCAGTTACTTACGCCACGAGAGCGAGCGGGAGGAAAAGCGAAGTCGAACGTCAGAGCGCTTACACAATAAGGCCCCTGGTCCTGTATATACCGAATCAAACTTCTTGGCGGCTGTGCAGTTAGAGAGCTACAAGCTGCTCGAAACTCAACCCTCGCTTATTTAGTTAGTTAGTTAGTTCGTATAGGCCGGGTGGCTAGCCCTGGTGTCAGAGTTTTTAGGCCGCCTGAAGGCCTCTGACTTGGCGAAACGGCTAAAACAACCGGGACCTACAATTTAACGTGTCATCCGCGCCACGGTAGCGCTCAGTTGGAAAATGCCACCCGCGGTCACCCATCCAAATACTGACCGTGCGGAACGTTGCTTAATTTCGGTGATCGCTGACAAACACCTAGTTAAACTACGCTACGAGCGCTACTGCTACGGAAGAAATCGGTAGTAGCTTAACTATTAATATGTGAGCTTCAGTCAGGATTGGGTTATTTAAAAGTTATCAACGAATTTACCTGGCTTTTGCGTGTAAGAAAATAACACGAGGGCACAGACCTGCATATTTCCGTAGAAAGCATTTGATGGCGTATGTGATTTCAGTAAGCTGCACTGGGCCAGCGTGGTGCATATGGCTCAATCGCCCTAAATCGGTAGGCCTATGTTATGATACCTATGGCCTATGGCAGTGGTGAACTACTAAAATGTCGATACAGTACAATACGAATAGAAGGTAAGTGTAAGTATGACATTGATGAAAATACATAATTTAGTTAAGTAAAAGCTATCTCGTCTAGGTATAGCTATACCTATTTCTTGTCGTCTAAACGTTTCCTTGCATCCAAAGGAGGTTGTCTGGAAGAAATCGCTTTTAGCTATAAGACCGCCTTTTTTGACTGTCTTTGTTACTTTTGTTTTGTTATCCTATTTGTTGGCATCAATAAAGTGTTGTATTGTAATCTATTAAGATGGTGTTCATTACGGTTTGTTTAAAAAAGCTTCCTGCTAGGAAAGTTAATCAAGAATAGCTATGACAAACAGCTCTTGGCCTAATTTTGAAAAAAAAATTGCACGATACCAATCGATCACGGCTAAACCAAACATGAGCGAGTTCTACATAAATAATCAATCCGCTAATATTTGCTATCAATTAGATATCGAATGTAATGGCTCGGAACAGAACAAATAACTTAAATTCACTTAATCAAACACTTAATCAATTGAACGGAACAAACACTCCATAATAAAATAATTAATCCATATTGAATTTAATTTCACGCGGTTCTGCTAATGAGATGATTATTCAAATATGTGGATTAGCATATATTACTTTGAAGTGTTGATTCCTTGACATTATGCCTATTTGGGGAAAATCTATTAGTTGTAATAACGACTATAAGGCGTATAAACTTGACCCGCTCTGACTTCGTCAAAAAAGATTCACTGTACCGTACCAATCAATATGAATAACTTTTACTATGTGACCAATCCGTGGACATCGTGGAAACAAAATCAGCTGTTCCATAAAAGAGTTTATTGTCCATCAAATAAATAAATGGCCATTTGACCTTGATTTTTAGGGTTCCGTACCCAAAGGGTAAAAACGGGACCCTATAACGCTATAACTAAGACTCCGATGTCCGTCTGTCTGTCACCAGGCTGTATCTCATGAACCATAATAGCTAGAACGTTGTAATTTTTACAGATGACGTATTTCTGTTGCCGCTATGACAAAAAATACTAAAAACCAAAAAAAAATAATATTTAAGGGGGCTCCCATACAATAAACCTTAATTTTCAGCCGTTTTTCGCTCGATTTTAATAACAGTTACAGGTAGATGCTTGAAATATTCACGGAATATTTAGTTAAATATTAACTTTAAAAATTAAATAAAAATAATAGAAATATTTAAGGGGGACTCCAATACAAAAAAAAAGTGATTTTTCGCTCGAAATTAATAAAGGCAATAGGAAGATGCTTGAAATATTAACAGAATATTTAGTTGATTATTCAAATAAAAAAAAAAACATAAAGAAGGGCTTCCATACGGTACGGAACCCTTCGTGCGCGAGTCCGACTCGTACTTGCCAGATTATTTTAAATCTACAGGGTAGGTATATACATACCTAAGTAGGGACGTCCTAGAGCTGGTGATGATGATTAATAAACGCATTCACAAAAAAAAAACTCTTTTGAAAGTTCATATAGAATAGAGAGCAAAGCCTAGTAATGTACAAATGCCTACCAGTAATTCCAAAACTAAAATTAATTCCTTAGGCCTTGGCCATAAATTAAAAAAATATTCCACTGTATGTAGACTAAGATTTATTAACACTTTTAATAAATAGACAGCCAGTTAACAGAATATTTAATCAAATCCCACAAAAGGATCATTAGCACTATTCCGATTGCACAATCCATGATAATACGATTAATTTATAAGCATTAAATTTTAATTGAGATGTTCCATATTTAGAACAATTAATTTAATCGTAACCTCTCGAGCGAGAGGTGCTTTTCGATTCGTGTTATTCGATCTTCGCTCGATTCTAAATCCGAATGTACGAGTATACCTACAAGTAGTGCGTGACTATTCATTTTGAAATACAATACGATTGTGCAATGTAGGTTTTGTTACCAGTATATCCGATTAATTCAAATATCGATTAGAGCTGGTGTTAATGTCAGTGAACTGTCAGATTGCAAATTGCTTTTGCAATAAAACTTAATCGGAAACTAAATAATCGTAGTTTAGTTCAGATTAATGGATATCGAATCAAAAGCTGTAATCGTCTAATGAACATTTCAATGTTAAAAAATTTAATTAAAATCATGTATTAAAGATGATATAAGTCTAACTAACATCGGATACACCTAAAGTGGAGTCATTTTAATAGGTAACATTTGACAGTTCATTTCCATCCATCCATCAGCCATAAGAAGTCCACTGCTGGACATAGGCCTCCCCTATGGATCTCCAATAAGACCGGTTGGAAGCGGCTTGCATCCAGCGCGATCCCGCGGTCTTAATGAGGTCATCCGTCCACCTTGTGGGTGGACGTCCTACGCTGCGCTTGCCGGTACGTGGTCTCCACTCGAGAACTTTTCGACCCCATCGGTCATCAGTCCTCCGCGCTATGTGGCCTGCCCATTGCCATTTCAACTTGCCAATCCGTTGGGCTATGTCGGTAACTTTGGTTCTTCTACGGATCTCCTCATTTCTGATTCGATCTCGCAGAGAGACTCCGAGCATAGCCCTCTCCATAGCTCGTTGGGCTACTTGGAGCTTACCAATAAGGCCCATAGTGAGAGACCACGTTTCTGTGCCATAAGTCATCACTGGCAACACACACTGGTCGAAAACTTTCGACTTGAGGCACTGAGGTATGTCGGACGAGAAGACGCTACGCAATTTTCCGAACGCTGCCCAAAAATAAGTGTACACATTTATTTCAATGTTCTTTTATTGTTAAATGAGTCATCTTAACATATACTCCCATTACACAAATCATTGATAACTGAAATCGTGAATACCAACCAATCGACATTGAATTCTAAACGATTGTGATCATTCAATCGCCAATATTTTATCCTAATGTGTTGGTGTAAGGACATCTCTATCATCTCGGACCATTATTATGCTTTATGCACCCATTACAGATTCGAGATTGTCCATATTCGGAACAATGTACCTCATTACTACTGATATCAACTGTTTTTGTTATGTCATTGACAAATTCGGGACTATATTTTGAGTTACATTCTGAACTCTACTCTCTTAGATTTAAAGTCTAAGAATTTAGAATGGTTACGAGCATTACATTAGAGTAAAGAAATAGAAGTGCACCAATAACTTAGTTGCGATTTATTCGTTTATGAAAAACGTCAGGCGTAGAGGTTGGAGTTTAAAGTCATTGTCGTTCCGATATAATTTATGACGTGTGATTTTGACAGCGAACATTCACAAATGCTTTAAGATTGATTTATTCGGTTTACTGTTGTAGAGTTGTAGACTATAACCGAAAAAAATAAGCATTTAAATACAAATCAACGTTATTCTCTTGAACAAATACCATCGAAAAGGCCACTAAATATCGGCCATAATAAATGTAGGCGTCACTACTGAACATGCAAACCATTAATTAAATTCACTGAGGCACTTTTGGCGAGATTAATACTTGCAATTATTATGAAGGACTCTACTGTTACTGCAAAGATGCGGAGAGTTCAGTATTTACATACAAAATAAATGTAGATGTATATAGGTACGTAACGTCTTTTTAGGGTTCCGTACCCAAAGGGTAAAAACGGGATCCTATTACTGAGACTCCGCTGTCCGTCTGTTCGTCTGTCTGTCTGTCACCAGGCTGTATCTCAGGCTTCGTTGATTCGCCCCGCGGGCCGAATAGCTTGTGGGGCGAAACCACGAAAGAGCCCATGAACCGCGATAGCTAAAAAGTTGAATTGATGTATTTCTGTTGCCGCTACAACAAGAAATACTAAAAATAGAATAAAATAAATATTTAGCCGTTTTTCGCTCCTATGCAGTGCGGAACCCTTCGTGCATGAGTACGACTCGCACTTGGCTGATTATTGTGTAACATATCTCAGTGCCTCAAGTCGAGAGTTTTTGACCAGTGTCCAAGTAGTCAGTGGTGATATATGGATCTGAAATGTCTTTCACTATGGGCTTCAAGTGAGCTTAAAGTAATCTAATGTACTATGGAAAGGATTATCCTCAGAGTCTGCGAGATCATTGTCCAGCGGATTAGCAAGTTGCAATGGCTGTGAGCAAGGCACCTATAAAGCTCATAGAAGGGATGAGTGTTGGGACTGTAAAGTTCTGCAATGCTGTTTAGGACGTGGACCCACGAATTAATCAAGACTGCATTAACACGCTAAAGTAGAGTAAATTTTATTGCTTTAAAATGTGTCAGTACAACGATGTTACAAGTAGATTATTGGTATCAACAGTTTGTCCTAGCGAACATGCAATATAATGCAATATGGTAGCCATCCTATTGGAGACGTAATGGATGGGTACCATAAACATTACTTACATTTAATAGGTAATAATAATGTCTATTTACATCAAAGGAGAATGGGCATTTTTGTATGGGAGGTGTCCCCAGAATGTATCAACTGAAGACTTGTGTTTGTAAATGGTTTCATACTTCATAATCATCACGGTGAAAGAAATTTTGGTCTATAGGTGCAAGCCGCTTCCAATCGGTCTTATTGAGATTCTATCACTAATATCTATGTCCAGCTGTGGAAGTCTTACTGTTCGGCCATGATCGCCGCTATATTATAACGGGGCGAGGCGAGCGGTAAGAAACCAACGTACTAAAATGTTCGAACGACGCCACGTTGTGCCCCTCCTAGTCAGCGTGGACCCCGCCGCCGCCGACGCTGTCGCCGCTGCTACAGTTCGAACTCGTGGCCGAGCTGTTACGGCATGTGATAGGTAATGATGATGACAGATTTTATTATTTCTGATAGAAATAAATCATAATTTGGAACCGGTTTGTTGGACATCCCCTCATCACGTAACACTTGACCCCTACTTCCGAAGCTAATTCCGAATTAACCTCTCCGATTATGATTACGATTTAACTTATTACGTACGGAATAGTACGGATTAAGTAACGAACACGAAGCGGATAATTCAAAAATATACAGCGATTGACTACCACACTACTATAACCACATTAAAATATTCTGTTGGATATCTCAGTACTTAAATTGGCCTTACGCCTTCAAAATTTTAGCGAGTCCCGAAATTCACATTTCCAATTTCAAGTGGAAGGTGGACGCGAAGTGTGACGGAAATCTTGGTTTTTATTTGGCTCAACTTATAAGCATTGCCATTCAGCGTGGCAATGCTGCCAGCATGCTGGGCTCGGCACGCTGCCAACTGGCAGTGGGCTCGAGCATTTGGATTAAATATCTTTGGACCTTCAAGGGTCTGTTGATGATCCCATTGCTTTTATGTAGTAGTAGTGCATTTAGTTTTAGCCTAATATTGTATTTTGCACTTGCCATTTATTAAATTTCAAGTCCATATTGATTGCATTTATATTAACATTAACATTATTATTCAGAGGACAGTAAGCTTGATAAAACTAGGGAGCGAAACAATTAAAAATAACAAATTCTGACATGTTAAATAAAAAAATATTGTTAGAAAGGGAAAAATAAATGTTATTAGCATCAAATAATTGTAGACAGAATCAAATGAGAGTTTACCGAACCGGGCACCGTAGCCAAAAACAAATAAAAGTTAAAAGAGGCATCGAAATGTAGCGGTATGGGTTAATCGTCACCATAGTTTTGCTCTACAATGAAACAATAAGACTAACATTAAGCATCTTTAAAGTACTATTTACTATACAATATAATGTTTTTTTTTTTTAAATGAGTAAGTCTATCCATACCATCTATACCAATACTTATTATAAAGAGGAAAGATTTGATTGTTTGTTTGTTTGCATTGAATAGGCTCCGAAACTACTAAGTAAGTAAGTTCGTATAGGCCGGGTGGCTAGCCCTGGTGTCAGAGTTTTAAGGCCGCCTGAAGGCCTCTGACATGGCTAAACGGTTAAAACAACCGGGGCCTACAATTTAACGTGTCATCCGAGCCACGGTAGCGCTCAGTTGGAAAATGCCACCCGCGGTCACCCATCTAAGTACTGACCGTGCGGAACGTTGCTTAATTTCGGTGATCGCTGACAATCACCGAAACTACTGAACCGATTTGAAAAATTCTTTCACTGTTGGGAAGCTACACAATCCCCGGGGCTATATTATAAAAAAATTATGGAGTCTGCTAGTTGCATATAAAAAAAATTGTGTCTGAGGAATCTACCAATCAAACACGTCTTTCTTCGGGTTCGCGCATAAATCAAATAAAATGAGCCATATTATGTACGTAAGCAAATCTGGAATCAATAAAACATAATTTTATGACTTGTACCATACCCCCATATTAATTTATACACAATTCACAGCAGATTTATACAAATTATACAATAATAATGTAGTAAATTTATTTATATATACGATGACCCGCATATTATCTCGTATTTACCTATTTATACATTTTGTTTGATTCGTAAAAACCTTGACTTGAAGGCGTGTTAAAAATCTAATCATCGTTGACATTTAAAACGCACCTCTGTCCTTAATAATACATAATAACTCATTTATACATGCATTATTATTGATGATAATAATGATATAGACTCTGCCAATATTTTGAGAGAGTCATAAATCTTTATTTGACATTTTATCATTGAGGTTAGGTCAACGGTTATTGTGTTACATGTACGAGTACGTATATGCAATGGCTGTAAAAAAAAAGAACTATGGAATTTTAGATCGATTTGATTGTGGATTAGACAAGTTTTGGAGTTCCTTATCCAAAGGATATAAACCGGACCCTATTACTAAGACTTACGTAAGTAACTATTTATTAATCTGTGCTAAGACTCCGCTGTCCGTCTGTCTGTCTCTCACCAGGCTGTATCTCATGAACCGTGATAGCTAGAACGTTGAAATTTTCACAGATGATGTATTTATGTTGCCGCTTTAGCCACGAATACTAAAAACAAAAAAAAATGAATATATAAGGGGTCTCCCATACAACAAAATTAGTTACGGCGACAGGTATCTACTTGAAATATATTACACATGATATTTACTTAGTTTAATACGGCCTTAAATATAAATAATTAAATTAAAATAAAATAAATATTTAAGGGGGGTTCCCATACAAGTAACGTGATTTTTTTGCTCGACATTAATAACGGCAACAGGATAAAGCTTGAAATATTCACAGAAATTAATTTGTACGTTCCTTCAAAAATAAATAATTAAATTAAAATAAAAATATTAAGGGGGCTTCCATACGGTACGGAACCCTTGGTGCGTGAGCCCGACTCGCACTTGGCCGATTATTAGATGACTCTAGTTTTACGGAAAAAACCTACTTTTTAACCTATTAGGTAGCTACTACGAGTATGTTATTTTAGCACCTACTATGAGATGTTTTATTGACCCAGAAAATTATGGGAGTATTCCCTCAAAAAGGGGGGGGGGGGGGGTTGGGGGGAAGATGTAGCGCCAGTTATCTAATTTTGACAATATTAACTTTAAAATGCTACAATTCAATACTCGCGTCTATTGCGTTTGCGTAGCGTTTGAGACCTAGTGAAAGGTCCAAATATTTTAAAGGTACTTTTGCGACATTCCACCGCACCTTATTTTTAAGATTATTATTTGTAAGTACCTCCACTTTTTGTAATACCTAATAAATGTTTTTATTTTTTATTTATTTTTTATATTGTTCAGATTACTACTATTGATAATATTTATTACATTAATTAAAGTAGACAACAGTTTCTATTTTCGTTAATTGTACTATGTGTTATGTAGTCATAATATTATTCACGATCATCGATAAACAATACTTATCCATTGTGTAACTACACGCGAGCGTTACGGACAGGACTGGTCATTCTGGTAACACAGTCTTTACTTTGATTGCATTATATGTAGTAACATTTACTTAGTGTTGTGCTTCGTAAGAAACTAGTTGTACAAGCCTTTTTACACTTAGTACAGTTATTTATAACGTCAATGGTCAGTACTTCAATTGTGCTCCTTGCAGCAAGAGTTTTTAGGGTTCCGTACCCAAAGGGTACACACGGGACGAACACGCAATGGGCCGTGATATTTTTAATGGAGAAGTCAATGTATGTCATCGCGTAATGATTTGTCATGAATAAAGAGATGAACATCTTAAGCTATGCTTACTGGTCTGTAAAGCTTGCCGTCTTAATTGACCGTCAGTTATGCGTCCTACCCACTGCTACTTCTACTTGCTTATCTGTTACACATATAAGTAACCCAGAGATAACAGGCTAATTTTATAGAAAAAATATTACTAGAGAGCGACTGAGCTGTGCTTGGACAAAAAATTTAAAGAAACAACCAGAATCTCATTTTCTTGGAAATACAACCTGTACAAATAAACTTACAAAAAAACCGGCCAAGTGCGAGTCGGACTCGCGCACCGAGGGTTCCGTACAAACCTGCAAGGTTTACAAAGTTCGTTTATTACGACAAAAAAAGTAATAAGTTTATATTTATTAAAAAATATATATTTTGTAATGTAACTAAAAATTTAAGGTTTTCGGAATTTTTCCTTTATGTGTGCTATAAAACGTTGCTTCATGCCAAATTTCAAGATTCTAGGTCGACTGGAAGTACCCTTTAGGTTTTGATTCCCTTGCGAGTACTTGCAAGTGTCGAAAATTTGCGGCATAAACGGCTGTATCTTTTGATTGCGTTGGCTTAGAAGTTTGATTTTTTCACAGCTTCAAGGGACAGTAGACCTGAGTAATTGATATAAATTTCAGCTTCATACCTCCACGCGTTCCTGAGAAAAAGGGTCTTGACAGACGGACAGACGGACAACAAAGTGATCCTATAAGGGTTCCGTTTTTTCCTTTTGAGGTACGGAACCCTAAAAACTATCTCCATGTAACGTCTACCATGTGACAAAATAGATTCATTTTTTATATAATTCCTAAGCCAGATTTTTGTACAAAATATGCAGTAATTCCTCATTTGAAGGCATAAGAAGATACAACTATAATTATTTTTCACAAAAAATGGCAAAACCGCCTTCCATCATGTACAAAATTCGAATATTTCGCTCGAATTGTTAAATCATTGGGTCTTAGATTGGGAAAATTTTAATGGGACCACCCATTTAAATTTTAAAGATGTCGGCTAAGCCGTTTTTGAAAAATCAACAATAATGTAAACAATTCGAGCGAAATTTTCGAATTGTGTACACGATGGAATGCGATTTTGCCATTTTTGCCAAAAAATAATTATTATTCTATTATTTACTTAGACGCTTATTACGTGTGCTTAATTCTTCACAAGAAGTCAATAATTTTGGCATAATTGTCGTGCTCAGACAATGAAGAGAAAGCTGAACATACTCTGACCGCGCGGCGTCCGGAACCAGTTCATGCAATAAGCCATAATTATTATGGAAATTAACGTGGTTTTCACACATTTTAAACGATATAAAACGGGACTCACTCACGTGTTCGTATAGTCATAACACGACTATAGTTTCGGTCGCGTTCGGCGACCTTTCTCAAGTTGGCGAGTGCTAGCACGCGGAGCCGATATAATAGTGCATTGCGAGACGGCTCCGCGTGCTAGCACTCGGCAACTTGAGAACGCCGAACGCGACCGAAACTATAGTCGTGTTATGACTATACGAACACGTGAGTGAGTCCCGTTTTATATCGTTTAAAAAGTCATAATTACCTGCTGCACGTAGTTTGATAAGAATATCTATTTGATTTCTGAACTGACTACTAAATAAATGTTTTTTTTTTTGCAAATATATCGTAACATGTATTTAGGTGTAGATATACTCATTATAACAAGGTACAAAACTAGACTCAAAAAGTGTGTGTAATTGTAAATGTATATAAAATTATAAATAGAGTAAGTTAATTTAGGTAAATTAAGTTAGTTGTATAATAACTGGTTACGGGTTTCAGTAAATAAAGGCTATTTTATTTTATTTTATTTTATTTTATTTATACTCATTATAAAGAACATATTTTACTTTACAATCCCTGATTCGCAATAGAATTTGTTTTCATAACAAATATAGTTCATTGACTATTCAACAAAATGTATGGAACAAAACTGTTATTTTATTGCGATTTCATTCCTGTATCCTGTAGAAGCTGTTCACAATGATGAGTAAAGCAGACTGCAGATTATGGGAAACTAGCGTGGCTTTTGCATGTTTTCATCAGAATATGTATAACACAGGTATTACTCACGCGTGGTTTTTATGGCAGACAGCAAGTCTACCATGGTTTCGATCACATTTGGCGATATATTTCAAGATTGAATACTAATGCACGGGGTCATCTTGCTTATCCACTGATCAGTGCGTAAAATGAGTAAAATTATAGAGCACCTCACAGTATTGCTTATTGTGACTCATGTCTATTATCTGATATGAGTACTTCCAGGGAATGCAACAGTCTTCCTGCTTTTCTGTTTCCCAAGAAATATAATCTGAAGAATTTTAAGATCAGAGTGAATAGATATCTTCTAAGTCTGCGTGCTTCATCCGCGACCACAACGTCGCTTACCATCAGACGAGTTGGTGGTCAAGCGCGGACATATTTGCGTTAAAAAGTACCTTTATAGAGACAAAAATGCAAGACAACAAATTGGATAACAAAATAATAACAATTGCTGGAATAGACAACATGTTGCATGCCGCTCTCCAGCGGTGACGCAACGTCGGTAAAGCACTTTTCACCGTGTTACGGCGTCTTATGTAGCGACCTTGAATCCCACTGACCGCGATCTGGTATCGCCCTGGAAACCACTAAGTATAGGCCGAATCATACAAGTCGGCGGATGTGAAGTTATACTAAGCGCCACACAAGTCGGCGGATGGGAAGTTATGCGCAGAACGCTGCGCAAAAGCCGAAATATAGGTATGCGAAGGAGCCAGAGACGAGACGCCGGGGCACAACCGCCTGCCAACCTCATGCCTCCCGCGCGCTCCCTACGCCCGTGCTCAACACAACGACACGCGGCGTCGACATTGTGCACATATGCGTTATAATTAGCGAATCACGGCGAAGTGTCATCTGCAGCTAACTTCTCATCCGCCGTCTTGTGTGGCGCTTAGTATAGCTACAAGCTGAGGGAATCCTGACTGAAGCTCACATAAAGCTACGCATTGATTGGGTTTTACGCAGATTGTAGCTAACATCACATCCGCTGACTTTTATGATTCAGCTTATAGTCGAAATCATCCAACTTAATGAACCAAGCTGTCCTTCCTTACTTAGTACGTAGACTTAAGCAGTTGTATTCGTAAATATTTTGTATCTTAAAACTTTTGGTGTGCTAAAACATTTAATTTTATTTTCTTGCCCTAATGTCCTGTGAATTTTGGAGAATTATTTACTCGAGATCTTAAGAAAGCTACCTTGTACTCTAGTGGAAAGACACACTTAGGTAAAGCGTTCCACATTCTGGCTGTTTGAGTAAAGCATGTGGACTCAAAACGCTTAGATTTGACGTGACAAAAGGGTGGTGCTTTGGTCGTTTTGTCCTGTTAGTACGTGTGTAGTCTCCACTCAATTACTCTACGACCCCATCGGCCATCAGACCACCGTGACATGTGCTCTTCCCACTACCATTTCCACTTGCCAATTTGCTGGGCACCATAGTCACGGAAATGCCACTGTGGTGTATTATACCACACCACAGAAGCGAGATATCTTCTTTCCTGTTCTATGTCCCACACCACTACGTCGTCGCAACATAAGGAACTTCGAATAGGTACTCAGCAAACATTGTAAGATATTTGCCAGTTATGAAATACGACCTCCTTTACGTAAAGAGGTGTACGGGTCAGCCGTACAATGTCTTATATCGCTTTCACATCGCATCACCTGTCTTTTGTTGTAGGTCAAAGCTCTCGCACCATAATAATAAATTTATTCGCGGTTGAATCATATCCAATTGGTAGTCTTTACAATAATTCAGGGGTATTTATCTGTGGTAACTTGATCGCGTAACGCATATATGGCACACATACCAATGCATTGGTTTCAACTTTAGAATTAAAGCTAGCTATCAACTTCGTAACCCAACGGATTTACAACTTAAAATGACAGTGGGCTAGGCACAAAGCACGGAGGACTGATGATGGAGCTGGAGTGCAGACCGCGTATCAGTGAGCAAAGCATGAACTATCTTTCAACTAGAACGTGGATACAATACCTTATTTAAGAACGCAGGATCGCGTGGGAGGCAAGTCGCTTCCAACTGGTTTCATTGGCGATCTATAGGAGAGACCTATATCCAACAGTAGACGTCCGGTGGCTAAGAAGAAGAAGTTATCAGTTTATGATTTAAGAAAAAATGAAACACCGTCATGCGTGACTCGTTCTTACGAAATCTTCGTGTAACGCGTTGTGTTATATAATGGGATTAACGGGCATGTCATCAATATTTAAAACCCAATATATTTTTTCATGTCGATGGCTCAATATATTATACACCATCATTATTACACGCACTGTGCCGACCCCACCTAGTGGGACAAGGGCAAGATGATGATGATTATTACACGCACTATACATATAGTGTAATGTACACTGCTGTACATTTAATCTAGATGTTTTGAATTAGCCGTTGTTTATTTGATAAAGTAGGTACTTATTTATTTATTCATTTATTGCAAATATATACATAATTCAGTCAAAAACTAAATTTTTATTTAATTTTTAAGCTATTTATAATAATGCATAATGCCATGGCTTCTATTTTTGTCTTCACTTTTTTGTGATATGTATTATTTTAAAAATACTTGCTCTAACAAAAAGTCGATGGCCCTCTAGAATTTAATAAATTAAAAACATTAATCGAAATCGGTTTATCCATTTGGGCCCGTAAGCCAAGACCCGCAGATTATACCTACCTACCTACTTCTCTAGGTAGTATAAGTTACATATTTTGTTATATGTTACAACTAACAATTAAACACTTATTTTTTTTACAAAAATAAGTAGGAACACATTTTGAATCATAAACATTATTTATATGCCAACCTCCAAGAGCTAAATTATTTCTGATGGTAACCAGCGTAACTACTTCGTAACGCGAATTTATTCGCGAGGTTGCGTGGCGTAATCATAAAATATTTGCTTGTCAACGACCGATGTAGAGTCTTGACTTGTCTTGAATTTGTTAGGTAGAGTTTTAATGTTAAATGTTTATAGTAAAGCAGTAGCGCCGTAGCGCTTGATTATCGTAGAAACCTCTCTTCCCACTCAAAAACGTAAAAGTCAACACATGAATGTAGCAGCTGCTCCCCCTAAAATATAACGAAGCAACTGCCCCCCGATGAAAATCTATAGCTACGCCAGTGGGATTGATCTTTATAGTAAAAAAAAAAAAGCGCGAAGCACCTTCTAAAAAACTGGAATAGATCGGTGGAATTCGATGAGTGCGCCGGCGCCGAAATATCCGGTAGATTACAATCATGTAACACAACACGCAGCAACAAAGCCAAGAAGTGAGGAGTGGTACTGTGTCAACCTTTTAATAGCCCACTGCTTAATGCCTACCCATGGGTTGGTAAATTCACATACGCCATCGAATTTCTTCTACGGATGTATACAGGTTGCTTCACCATGCCTTTCCTACCCCTTGGCCTACACGGCTTTCTTTGGGCTAATTTTTAGACTCCCAAAAGCGCGAAGCATCCAGTGTTTCCACTTTAAATATTTTTTTCGCCCTTTTATGGATATTCGTCCATAATCCCTAAATATAAATCGGGGAAAAAGACACAGCGCGGAGCCTCGGTCTACCAAAAGTGGCTCGGTTAAATCGAATCTTTGGCAGAGGGGCGAGGGTGCCAGTGCAGTGTCTGGATCATTTTACCCTAAAAATTCCCTAAATTCAAGTATTTCAATAAAAACCTAAGTACTACGTGAAACATGTACTTTTGCCCTAAAACAGAGCGAAATCCCTAAATGTGTAAACACTGGAAGCACCTTCCAAGAAACTGGAATAGCTCGGTGGAATTCAGTGAGCGCAGCCGCGTGCGCCGGCGCGCCGGCGCACGCGGCGCCGAAATATCGGCAAGGTCGGGTGTCGTAACGTGTTGACAACCGAGCCCGGCCAGTTATTGACACGGTCAACGAATGCCTAGAAATGGTGGAAAGGAGAAAGAGAAAGACGTTAGTTAACAATATTTTTTTTTGTTATTTGTATCTACTGTTTGTACCTATTAGATAAATTGCTTAGTTTCTTTCTTCTTTTTAGGCATAGGACGTCCACTGCTAGACATAGGCCTCTCCTAACGATCTCCAATAAGACTGGGTGGTAGCGGCTTGTATCCAGCGCGATCCTACGGTCTTGATGAGGTTATCCGTATACCTTGTGGGTGGACGTCCTACGCTGCGCTTGCCGGTACGTGGTCTCCACTCAAGAACTTTACGACCCCATCGGTCATCAGGCCTCCGTGCTATGTGCCCTGCCCACTGCCATTGAACTTGCCAATCCGCTGGGCTACGTCGGTAACTTTGGTTCTTCTACGGATCTCCTCCTTCCTGATTCGATCTTAGAGTTCAGTTACGCTCTATTTTTATCTAATACAGCTCTAGGGCTATGATTTAGTGGCGTTAATGATCACCAAAGTTAAATAACTATCCCTTGGCCAGTTGGATGGGCGTGGGTGGCCTTTGCTACTGAACGCTACGGTGACGGGGATAAGACGTTAAATGGTAGGACCCGATTGTTTTGATCTTTGGCCAATGTTGTCATACGAAGTCCCGTAATGGCCGTTGATGCACTTAGGAGCATTCTATGCAGATGGAATTAGGTTCTCGTCTGGAAGTTCCTTGGGGCACCGTAACTTCTTTCTCATTCAAGGAAGTTGGCCATATTAAGGTTAGCTACACAGTTTAGAATTCTGATTCTGCATTCAGATCCTGAATCGGGATTAAAAAACCTGAAAAATGCGCGTCTTTTGGATTTTTTGTACGTAGATAAGTTGGCTTTTAGAATTCGGTATATGAACTCTGAACCTGGATTCCGAATCACAAATTTTTCTCGTTTCTGTCTTTATACCTATCACTATTTGGCTTACGAAGCGCTGCTGTAGTGATATCTCATTCAGACTTTAATGACCCAACAACTCAGTTTAAAATGACCGTACTATACACATATAAACCATACTTTCCAATGAGGTATAAGGAAGTAGAATTTGGAATATGAACTCTGAACCTGGATTCCGAATCAGGATTTCGTTCGTACTAAATCTGAGTCTGAGTTGGATCACAAATCATTCTCGTTTCCGTCTTTATACCTATAGACACTTTATGACTTACCGAGCGCTGCTGTAGTGATATCGTATTCAGACTTTTATGACCCAACAACTCAGTTTAAAATGATCTTACTATAAACCATACTTTTCAACGAGAAATAAATAAATAATAATAATAAATAAATATTAGGGGACATCTTACACACGGTCTCTGACCCCAAACTAAGCATAGCTTGTGATATGGCTGCCAGAGACTGATATACTACATATACATATTTTAAATACATACTTATATAGATAGTACCTAAACAACGCCCAGACACAGAGCAAACACCTATGTTCATCACACAAATGTTTGCCCTGCGTGGGGATCGAACCCACGCCTCTTTGACCCAGAAGTCAGGGTCACTAACCACTGAGCCATCGAGACAGTCAAAAATAAGGAAGTAGGTATCATTGCATTCCTGATATTTCAATGTAATTCACCCGCTAGTTATTAAACATCGCCATTCGTTAGGTACATATCATGAGAATGTAGTTGAAATTCGATAGACGTGGCATATTTCACTTTTCCTAAATGTTATTGAAATTCAGTGCTTGTTTGAGAAATTAAAGACTCTACTAGTCTATTGTGTTCAAACATCTTGTGCATTAAATCCATTAAAAACGCATCGATAAGAAATGGTAAATATTTTATTGTATGAAATGCTTATTCACTAGGAATATTGCTTATTAATCTACATTAATTACAATATAGGTAAAGGTAAATAATGTAAAACTGCAATTTTTAGTAGTCACATACCTAGTATAAATCTTTAATTGGCCTTAAGTTTAGTTTATAAGTGAATTTATTGTTTCTTAAGGGCTGTGGATTTAATAAAGAAATAAAAAAAAGTATTTTTGAATTCATTATGATCTATCAATTGATTAAGGGATTTAATCACTGGAAATTATAACGTTACCTACTTCTCTTGGTGAACTCTACAAAAATGTGCAAAGTGTTACACAGGCTAATAACATAAATGTTTTCAGGTAAAAGTTAAAAGGCCGAACCGCTAACGCACAAAATATCGACAGTACAGAAGATATGCTTAGAACAATATTTGTATACATAGCTCATGCCCAACATGTGCAAGGCTGCAATCGAGGTTAATATTTGGAGGTAAGACTGCGAAAAAAATTAAAAAGAAAACAGCGTTTATGATTTACATACACATAAAAACCAATTTAGTTGTCCTCAGTTTTTAGTTAGTGGACTCTTGAGCATACACTGTCTACTATTTTAGTTTTTCTTCTTCTTCTTGAGGTGCCAGCTCCTACCGGAGGTCGGCTATCATTAGGGCTATGCGGACTTTGGAAACCGCTGCGCGGAATAGTGATCTTGTGCTCAGATTGAACCACGTCTGAAGATTTTTAAGCCACGAAGTTCGTCTTCTTCCGGGTGGTCGTTTTCCCTAGATCTTCCCTTGCATGATTAATTGGAGCAAGCCATATTTGTCATTACGCAATATGTGCCCAAGGTACTGTACTCGTAGCTTGCGCTTTTTAATTGTGTTCAAAACTTCCACCTTCTTGTTGACCATCTGCAAAACTTTCTCATTCGACACTCTGTCTGTCCATGATATTTTTAAAATTCTTCTGTAAACCCACATTTCAAAAGCTTCCAAACGCTTACTCATAGTCTGAGTTAAGGTCCATGACTCGACACCGTACAAAAGAACCGAAAAAACATAACACCGTGCCAAACGCACTCTTGTGGCTATTCTGAGAGAGCGATTGCAGAGGAGATGACTTATTTTGAAAAATGCGTTCCGCGCTTGCTCTATTCGGCACTTAATTTCAATGCTGTGGTCACATTGGTCATTTACTATACACCCAAGATATTTCAAGTACGAGTGAACCCTTTGCACAATTTGATTTCTGACGACTATATCGGCCGCTGTAAGATGCTGTGACTTGTTTTTTTTTTTTTAGTTTTAGTTTTTGGGTATAACTATATGCCACGTTAACACTATTTAGAAATTTTAGTTTTTGGGTATAACTATATGCCACGTTAACACTATCTCTTCATGTCCGCTAAATAAGTTTTTTAAAACTTAAAACGAACTGCTTAGGTATCTGTAAATGCCAAAAAATAAATTAAATCCTGCGGTCACAGCAATTTGACTTTTATATCACAAAAATAACTCTTTGACGATCTTAAAACACGCAGTGAACAGGTACGAGTGCTCCGAGATTTCGGATCTGTAAGCGATTTCCATGTATGCGTTGTTTTAATAGCACATTGTAAGAACCTTTACTTCTGCCTTCTCGGTGTTTTGTGCCAAAGGTAGTTGCAAGTCGTGAAGTCGAACATCTCGGCGTTTGTGCAACTGGTTGCGCAAGCAGTGCATCGGGTGCATCGCTACTGCGTCTCCTGGTGCCTTACTGAGGCACTAGTTTCTATTTACATACTTGCTAAAGTAAGTTCGTATAGGCCGAGTGCTAGCACTGGTGTCAGAGTTTTAACCCGTAAATGCTTAAATGTTGTTGCCAAAAGTCTACATACCCAACGTGTTTTTTGAAGTGAAACTTCTAATGCTACTTCCAACAAGGTTGCGTTCAACGTTTAACGCTACCATAGAGGGGGTATGAAAGCACTGTTGCGTCGAAGTTTCACTTCTTCCGCGCGGAGGGACTCCACTTGCACGTTTTTTTATGTGTGGACTGAAACCAGTATCGGCAATAGGTACATTGATTCTGTAAAATAAATAAGAAATCGAAATTTTGAAAAGTCATGCATTTAAGGGTTAAGGCCGCCTGAAGGCCTCTGACATGGCTAAATATGGTTCTGACATGGTTAAAACTACTGGGACCTACAAT
Organism: Hypomecis atomaria; assembly: GCA_964007245.1. Classification (NCBI taxonomy): domain Eukaryota; kingdom Metazoa; phylum Arthropoda; class Insecta; order Lepidoptera; family Geometridae; genus Hypomecis; species Hypomecis atomaria. The sequence goes on from OZ023297.1 coordinate 16,192,673, forward strand.
TCAACGTGAAATCCGAGCCACGGTGGCGCTCACTTGTAAATGCCACCTGCGCTCACCCATCCAAAGACTAACCGTGCTGAACGTTGCTTAACTTCGATGATCGCTAACGATCACCTAGTCAAACTTCGCTATACTTGTAATAATATTGTAATGCGTAAGGTCGTATTTTTGGACGGATTTAACAACAGGTTCGGTAGTTTTAACCGACTTTCAAAAATGAGGAGGTTCTATGTTCGTCTTTATGTATTCTTTTTTGACGTGACAACGTCTTATAAATTGGTTTGCCGGGTGACACTTCAAGAAACTGCGTTACGCTCCGCTCACACTTTTCTCGAACTACCCCCTACTTAAGATTTAATCAGTTATTGTCAATAATAATTACTAACACCTAAGTAGCCTAAGTAAGTTATGGAACAAATAAAATTATTATTTATTTTATTTTTATTTATTATTATGATGTAACTTTTAAAAGGCGACTTTAGCCTGCAATACGAATTATTATTATTAAGATAAATTGTTATTTACTCACTCCGTTTTGACGTGACAACGTCTTATAAATTGGTTTGCCGGGTGACACTTCAAGAAACTGCGTTACGCTCCGCTCACACTTCATGCGCTCACAATGAAATAGAAATAGAAATAGAAATAATAGAAATAGAAATAAACTTTATTGTTCAACTGTGTGCTGTGCTTACAAAAGCGGTCTTATTAACTAGAAATGTATCAACAGTCGTATTCATGCAGAACGTACAATAGAATTTTACTTATATCTACTTATTAGTTACCTACTTAGGTATAGGTTATAAAGTTATTTTATTACTAATTATTGACAACATACTATATTACGAGTATTAGGTGCTTAGTTATTAATTATTAAATGGAAGTAGGTACTATAAAGTTGCGAATAGTTATTTGTTGTAGTACTCCTTCAGATTGTAATACACTTTATCTAGTAACCAATTTTTAAGAGAAGTTTTAAATTTATGCCCATTTAGTGTTTTTATTTCAGTGGGCAAATTATTGAAAATGAGTATGGCATTTATATATGTACTTTTGTGGTACATGGTATTATTAACCTGGGGAATCTGCATGTTGTATTTATATTTTGTCCGTAAGTTTTCATTTCTATTAGATTTACTACTGAAGTATATTTTTTCGTTATTTTTTACAAATAAACATATCTCTAATATGTATAAACTTGTCAAGGTTAGGACCTTATGAACTTTAAATATATTGCGTACAGAGTCGGTGGGTTTTAAATTGAATATTGAGCGGAGACATTTCTTTTGCAATATAAACGTGTTCTCAACATTTACAGAGTCACCCCAAAATATTATGCCATATGTTAAATGAGGGAATACGTATCCATAGTAGGCGTTCATTGCTACTGATTTTGAAGCGATGTTACTGAGCACTGATAAAGCGTAGATATGTTTAGAGATTTTGTTATTTATTTTTATAATGTGCGCTTTCCAGTTCAAGTGTTTATCCAAAGTTACTCCTAGGAAATTGGTTTCATTTATTTCCTTAATTCTGGTTCCGTTGTACATGACGTTAAGATTAAGTGGGACAGTTTTATAGTTAGTAAATTGCATCATATTAGTTTTATTAATATTAACTTTTAAGTTTTTACTCTGTAACCAGTCTGTAACTTTCTTTAACGTATCATTTACTTCTTGTTCGAAATCGGTTTTACTAGCGTTTTTCTGAGGTATAAATATAGTGATGTCATCGGCGTACATAACACAGAGATGGTTGATGAGTTGCGGTAGTTTGTTCACATATGAATCAAATAGGGTTGGCCCGGCAATACTACCCTGCGGGACACCTAAATCAATATTTTGGAATTCAGAGAGTTTTTGTTCTATTGTTTTTGTGTCTTTATTGTATGCATCTACAGCTGTTGCCTGTGTTCTTTTACTGAGATAGGACTCTAGTAAAGTAGACAATGTACCGCGTAAGCCCATCTCTTCTAATATATCGAGTAAAATTTTGTGCTCAACACAATCGAAGGCCATTGACAAATCTAGAAAGAGAGCCACACCAGTTTGTTTGTTATTAATTTCTTCCCAGACCTGTTTCAGCATTTTAAAGGTGGCATGAGTAGTGGTTTTTCCCTTACGGAAGCCAAACTGGTTGCAATTGAGAATTTTGTTCGATTCAAAAAATGATGTGATTCTATTACATAGGACTTTTTCAAATACTTTTGAAAAGCTTGGCAGTATGGCGATCGGCCTGTAGTTGCTCATTTCTGATTTTGAGCCCTTTTTGTGTATGGGCTTTATGATTGCCGGTTTCATGCCATCTGGAAATTGACCGGTTTCAATAGAGAGATTGATTATGTACGTCAGCGGTTCTAATATAAATTGTATAGTTTCCTTGATTACTTGTACAGAAATTCCGTCGTAGCCAGCGGTTTTTTTGTTTTTTAATGATTTTACTATATTGTTTATTTCGTTACAGGTTACTGGTGAAATAAAAATGCTTTTCGGATTTCTTTCAGTAATCGTATGTTTTAAAGAGTTATTCAAATCAGTGGTTTTATTGCGATTTATGAAGTATTCGTTCAGTAATGAAGCTATTTTATTAGGTTCTCTAATTTCTTTATCGTTTATTTTTATCTTATCGATTGAAGTTTTAATACTGTTGGTCTGTGAGGTTTGATTTTTTATGATGCCCCAGGTGGCTTTGTTTTTATTAGTGCTGCTATTTATATATTTTATATTAGATAGTTTTTTTGATACACGGATAACTTTTTTAAACGTTTTTGTGTATTTTTTATATAGATAATCATTATTACAAGTTGTGTTTTTTTGCCATTTTAGAAAAATGTCTCTTTTGGTTTTACTGGAAATTTTGATACCTTTTGATTTCCAATTTGCAGTTTTATTGTATGTAACTCTTACTTTTTCTACTGGAATACATAAATTAAGTATCAGGCAGTAAATATTTATAAATTCATTGTAGGCTTGGTTGGGGTCATCAAAGGCATATACATTCTTAAAACTAATTTGCGACAAATACTTTTGGAAAATACTCATATTTGTGTCTACTTTTCTTTTGTAAACGTACCAGTATTTTTCTCTAAAACTTAGGTTAACACAGAGGCTTATTATTTGGGCTGTATGGTCAGATATATCTAGGTTCATAATTTCAGTTTTAAAACGTTTGACATTTGTTAAGATATTGTCTATGCAGGTTTCAGTGTGCTGCGTAATTCTCGTAGCACCAGTAATAGCTGGCTGCATGTTAAACATTTGAAGTGTATTTAAGAATATTTCTCTTTGTCTTGTCTCTTTAAATAAATTTGTATTAAAATCTCCGCCAATTATAATTTTGTTCTTATTATTTTTGAAGTTAGAAGTTATTTTTTTAAGTAGTATTTCTAAATTTTCGATAAAGAGATTAAAGTTGCTTTTCGGAGATCTGTATATACAAATTATGACAAGGTTTAAGTCTGGTATTGCTACCCCACAGCATTCAAAGTGGCGCTCAATAGAAATGTCTTCAATCCAGTTCAGTTTTTTAAAAGTGATGGAGTTTTTTATATAGATACTTACACCGCCCTGTTTAGCTTTTTTTCTACAAAAATGTGCTGCGTTTTGGTACCCATTAAGTTTAATTGATTCTAATTGTTCATTTTTTAGGTAAGTTTCACTAAAGCAACAAATATCAATATTTTGTTTGTCTTCTAATAATAATTCTAATTGTCCGGTTTTATTTTTTATTCCTTGAACGTTGAGATGAAGAATATTTAGATCGTTGGAATTTTTTTGTTCAGGCTCGAAAAAGCCTAGAAGTGGGAGTGGTGTCAGATTCAGTGTTGGGTGTTTGCGTTATATTGTTGTTGGTATTTACTATTTGTTTCTGGAAATAGAAGGGAATTGTTCCAGGGCGAGGCTCTTTATTTGAGAGATTTGCAGGGGGACCTGTTTTAGATTGTGGATCTGTTTTAGGGATCTTAGCTTTTCTTATTTTGTCAAAGAAATACGGTAATGTGCCTTTTTTTAATATTGGGTCTCTTTGGTTTTTTATCATTTTAGTGATATTATGTCCTAGGTAGCAGGACTCATAGTCATCATTGTTTATAAAAGCATTAAGAGCTTTGTATATATATCTGCCATTTTTAGGATACGACTTTTGAACTGACAAGAATTTGCAATGCTCAAAGTTATTAACAATAATTTTTAACTCGTGGTTCAGTTTTCCCTCATTTAGATAGCAGTTATTGGCAATTCCTATTACTAATATTTTAGTTTTTACAAATTTCTGCAAGAATGCAGAGAGCTCGATAAATAATCGAGTTGGGTTTGCGTCGTTTGAGCCAATGGATAGAACCAGCCAATCATCTTCGAGAAAATCTGCATCAGAAAGTTTGAAGTTTCCGAAAATGAAGTCTGATGGTGCATTAGGATATGAATACGTACATATTTCATATTCTTTCGCATTTATGTGTTTAGATCTTAGCATCTTAAGTAATGTTGAAAGTTCCGAGCATGTTTGGTCTCCTATTATGGTGATTTTAGGCTTTCTAGATGTGCTAGGTAGGTTTGACACTTTGAGTGGTTTTTTAATAGGTCTCATTACGTTGTTGTCTACTTTAGGCTGTGATGACGGCTTCTCGGGTTCTAGTCCAGCTTGTACGTCAGACTTTTTAGTTGATTGAGTGCCAGTTTTCAAGTTTTGGTGGTTCTCTTGGGTTGTTGACGAACTTTTAAGTAATAAGTCTTCTGGCATACTGGATCTAGATTGCTTTGGAGTCCGGGTTTGTGATAATGCATCTTTTATTTGTTGCTGTTGATGTAAGTAGTCATTAGTGCTTTTTTCTTCACGAAGTTTTTCGATAGTGCTTTTGAGTTCGGTGTTTTCAGATAGTAATTTGTTGATTTCTGCTTTTGCTTTAATCAACTGTTCTGTGAGTTCTTCTACTTCAATTTTTAGATTTTCTTCGGAGCTGGGATATAATGACGTTTCTTCGGCGCTTTCATCTAGCGCATTGCTTGAGAGGGAAATATTTTCCAAAGATAGTCGGCGACGACGCATATTGTTCGGCTTTCTTATCGTTACATTGTTCATGGGGCTATCATCTAACTTGAATTCGAGGATGTTGTGACTACCAACCGGTGTATCTGTGTTGTCCCTTTTTGGCTTTTTAGAATAGCACGGTGTGCATCTCCACGCATTCTTTTTATCTTGGCCCATGATTTGGAATCGGGTAAATGATACATTTGCGCAAATTAGGTCATAGGTGCAATTACAAGCTGAACACAACATATATTGTCGGTTGGTAATCTTGTTGGGACAACCTGCACAGTCCAGATTAATAGCTGAAGGCGCGGATGCATTAGTCGAATTTATTGGAAGCGCCATTTTATATTACAGTTAAATATTACATTCGCCGGGTGATCGGTATTATTATTCCGCTAAAAACTTAGCATGGAATTTCGAGGTTGCGGTGATTTACAGCGGCTAAAGCGCTTGATAGAATTAGATAATAACAAAATCAATCAGCGGCGTTGTGAGTCATTATCTTTCAGCGCGTCAGCGGTTTATTTACAAGTTCACCATCCCGAATCACAATCACACTTTTCGACAAAAAGGTCTTAAGCGCCGCCAAATCCGCGTCACTTACGCGTTTACACAAATCACTGCAATGTTATGATAAAAATGGCTGAAGTGATAAAGTTTTTGGTTAGATTTCAATGGAATATCACTATTTATCGAATGTTTTATACTTTTATGTCACTGTTAATGAGTCACTGGTTGCCTTATACATTGAATTATTACATATGTTTTGAAAATACTGTACTGCTTACTGCACAAATTATTATTTTTGTCGGGAGCAATTCAATACGATGTTGACCGACTCACACATCGGCTGGGCTTTCAAATGAGAGCGAGTGAGAGGCACTTACGTGCCTCTCACTCGCTCTCATTCGTCTCAAAGTCGTTGTCACGTAAAACTTTCGCCCGTATACCGACTTTACAGGCAACCAACCAGTTTTTGTATGGTTTTCGATATTTTCACCTATTATGAACCGAATCAAAATAAAATATTTTTTAGTTTGAAAGGGTATACTTCCGAGGTGGTTCCATTTGAATCTTATCGAAATCAGCTGAGCTGATTTTGAAAAATCAACAATAATGGAAAAATTGTATACCTACAACTATTCGATACAATACAATAGTTCGCTATTCGTAAATGCCTAACCGAGACAACGAGCAAAGTAATATTTGAACGGATTTGATTTTTGCGGGGCGAGATCATATTTAAAAATTGGCTTATATTTCATTTTATTACTGATGCATTTTATCTTATAAAGTGCAGTTATTTATAATTTTAAAATAACTAAGCAGATAATAGCGTAGTAAGGCTGCCCACAAGTCGAAAAGCATTAGCAGTGGTTGCGAAACCCGGGCTTAACTCGATAATATGATCGAAGGTCACGTGCAGAAAATCTTTAAGTAGGTTCGGTTTTAGGCAAGCCGATAATCCAGTCCCGGCCTCCAACTGCATGGAATACCAGCGAAACTTGTACTGCGGTTTCAAAATTATACGCCGATTCAAACGACTTGACGGCTGTGATGTTAGCTACAAACTGCGGATGACCCAATTCTGGGGCAGCTGTTAAGTGAGCTTCAAAGCCCAATTACAGAGGCGCCATCGTAATTATATTAGCTAAATAGCATAGTTCTGTTTCTTTTTCACTTTAGGCATTCGATAGAGAGAACGCTTTATACGTTGTTATTAAATTTACGCTGGCGTCTCTGTAATCGGGCTTTATGTCATGAAATGAAATGAAATAATTTATTGCTTAAAACTGTGTACAGTAAGATCTTCACATTTTTTTAACACCAAGCACTTTAATACAGTTTTGTCTTTACAGACATGCAATATAGTGTTATTAGTACTTTAAAGGTTACTAACACAGTTAACTTACTACGAGTATTACTATGATTAAACAAAACTTCATACAGGTCAAATTTAAGCTAAAAATAATTATTTAATTAAGTTAAAATCAAATTCAATGTTAGACAATATGTACTCGTATATGTACAAAAATCAATATAAACCCAAAAATTCATTTATTGAGTAGAATCTTTTCTCTAACAGCCAGGTTTTCAACTTATTTTTAAACTAGACGACCCGCCCCGGCTTCGCACAGGTGTACTATACATATAAACCTTCCTCTTGAATCACTCTATCCATTAAAAAAAACCGAATCAAAATCCGTTGCGTAATTTTAAAGATTTAAGCATACAGACAAACAAACAAACAAACAAACGAAAATAGCGACTATATTTTATACTATGTAAGGATAAGGAAGGACTATGTAAGGATTTAGATAAAGGCAGCACTTTAATATCTTCGGGTAGTTTATTAAAAACAGTAATTGACATCGTCATGCAACATTTTTCGTAACGAGCAGTTCTACATGTATGAGTTCTGACTAACGTATATCTTCTTTCATGATTGGGTCATCCGCAGCTTGTAGCTAACAGCACAGCCGTCAAGTCGATTGATTCGGCCTTTACATTGCAGCCACCAAATTTTTTGATTCGGCATTTATCATGGCCGATACAAAAAATTTGGTGGCTGCAATGTTAACTACAACCTGCCGATGACCCAATTCTGGGGCAGCTGTTAAGTGAGCTTCAGTCATGTTTGGGTCATCCGCAGCTTGTAGCTAACAGCACAGCCGTCAAGTCGATTGATTCGGCCTTTACAATGCAGCCACCAAATTTTTTGATTCGGCATTTATCATGGCCGATACAAAAAATTTGGTGGCTGCAATGTTAACTACAACCTGCCGATGACACAATTCTGGGGCAGCTGTTAAGTGAGCTTCAGTAATGTTTGGGTCATCCGCAGCTTGTAGCTAACAGCACAGCCGTCAAGTCGATTGATTCGGCCTTAACAATGCAGCCACCAAATTTTTTGATTCGGCATTTATCATGGCTGAATCAAAAAATTTGGTAGCTGCAATGTTAGCTACGAGCGTACTTACTCGTACTAGCTGCGATTAACCCAATTCTGGGGCAGCTGTTAAGTGAGCTTCAGTCATGTTTGGGTCATCCGCAGCTTGTAGCTAACAGCACAGCCGTCAAGTCGATTGATTCGGCCTTTAGGAAATAAATAAAATAAATAAATAAATATTAGTGGATATCTTACACACGGCCTCTGACCTCAAACTTAGCAAAGCTTGTGATATGACTGCGAGAGACTGATATACCACATATACATATTTAAAATACATACCTAAATAAATAGTACCTAAATAACACCCAGACACAGAACAAACACCTCATCATGAATAGGTGTATCATGGATGGTGAAGTCAATGCTTTACCTACTACACAAATCACTGCCTACCACGGGCGAGTTGGTGGTCAAACAGATTTCTTCATCATCGTTTTGGGCTCTAGCCAAGGTTCTCCAAAGATTGGTTAAAAAATTATCGCTACCCAGGTTATTTTGCAATTAATCAAAATATTGCCGGATGGCTGATGAGCAACAAACTTTTTTATTGGGATGAACTTTAAGATCGCGAATAAAACATCAATAGTTCCTTACAAAATGTTCACCAAGTACACGATAAAATGTTTGCAAGAGTTTTCTTCAACAACGCACTGTGTGTATACCTACAACAAACTGTGTTAGTCGTTTAGACAAAGGTGGTCATAATGATTAGAAGGTATATGCACCTTTTTAAATACCTTCACATCGCTTTACAAAGCAACAACCTGTTTAAGTACTCGTTTTAATAGGGGCTAGTGAGATAAGAACGCAAAATTCCCACTACGCAAAGTTCGATAGATACCTATCTAAGTACGTACTCTTTATTGTGCACACTGAAGAAAAAATTAAAATAACAACCAAGATATAAGTAAGCAAATCATTAGTAAGTAAGTATTTTGTCCACTACAGTACAAAATATACAAACAAAATTAAATAATGTCTAGTCATTGTTCCTGAGCTAAGAATGCCCCGAAGCGTGTCAGCCACGGGCGCATCTCCGCCAGTGTGACCAGAACCAGTATTAAATAATACTTTTTCGGTATATTTTAATGACTTTAACGAGTATCAATATTTTTGTAAGTATATTTGCAGAGGTCGGTATTTTACGTACTTATATATTTTGGAAAGAAAAATTTTAAAAAGCTATTTTTACAATTTTTAGTATGTTTGATTTTTTTTTTTTGTTCAAGGGTATTTTTTGAGTATTGTTGGTTAATTATTGAGGATAATTACTTCGACATCAGACCCATAGCAGGTTATAAAAGTTCGGAGTTCGGGATGCACCTTCCGCTGGGTCGTTTAGGAATAAATTAAAATGTTGGTTACATGAGCAACTATTTTATGACGTAAATGACTTTTTAAAATTACCTGAATTGTATTAAGATTTAGTGACTAATTTGGAAATTGTCAAGTTTATCAATTTTTATTTCGTGCTATATTGTATAGTGTCCTAATGTAATGTTTACTTTTTGACTTGTAACAAATGGTGTTATGAAGAAATGACTATATGACTAAATGACTATACATGGATGAGATTAGCCCAAAATAGGGAACAATGACACATAAGAGAGGATGCCTATACCCAGCACTGGGTCAACGCAGGCTGATAATGATGATGATGATGATGACTCAGGCCGATGTGATGATGACTTCTGGTGAAACCTGGTTTCGCGCTGGGTTTATCATAGGATTTGCGAGTTTAGCGAGGAACTTTTGGTAAAAAAAAATTGGTTGCCTGTAAAGTCGGTATACGGGCGAAAGTTTTACGTGACAACGACTTTATGTCTGTCTCTCTCGCTCTTAGGCGGGCTAACCATGCCCGAGTGGAAGGGACGCGTGCCTCTCACTCGCTCTCATTGTGAGCGCATAACGTGAGCGGAGCGTAACGCAGTTTCTTGAAGTGTCACCCGGCAAACCAATTTATAAGACGTTGTCACGTCAAAAATAGTGAACTAATATACCGAATCAGTATTTTTATAAAGGTGCTTCGGTATTTTTCTGAAATTGAATCTGGCCACACTGCGTCTCCGCCAAATCGTCCGAGACTCCAAGTAAACTCTTGCGCAACGCAATTAACCCGAAGAAAGTGTTTTTGTGCTTCGCCCGATTTTTTATGGTCGGTACTTGGCTATTTTACTAGCGCTGGTTAGAATTGATTCTGCTGGGTTAATGTGGCTATGAAATTAGACCTACTGCTAATTTTTCACAGATAGATTAACTGCCTAACTATTGCAGGTAGGAGTTGTTACCCGTGTCCCGGTGGGTCGACCCATTACCGGGTCCACGGGTAATAATCGGAATCGGGAAAAATCAATACGTACGTAAGAACCATATTTTTAGGCGGAGATTAGTTCACGGTGATTTTTTTACTAACATGATCCTTAATAAACGGACTACTAATGAATAATATTACTAAGCTATAGAGGGTGTACCGGTTGGGGCCACTGTACCGGTTGTGGCCATTTGGTGTCAAAATTATTGCATTAATGATAATTATAAACAATTTAATACCATAAATATTGTTAGTGTGAATCTAAAGGTTTGAAAATTTCTTTAACAATATTATTTTAACATAAAGTTGTCTTGTTAATCCTTAAAATTCAAAGTGGCCACAAATGATACTAAGATGGCCACAACCGGTGCGTCTACCCTATAGTTGTAGTGTAACGAAGCGTTAGTTATAGCAGCATTTGTCCATTTGTCTTCATAGCGACACTATAGTCTGCTGCTGCGTACAGTCGCCTACAAGATTGAACTTTAATTAATGTAGAAGACCTGTGAAAAATTATCATTATAGCAACAAAATGTCTAGATATGCACATGCATTTATGTTATGTTAAATACGAAATTGATACAAACATTTTGGGAAAAATTGAGAATTATTTTAGAGCATAAGATGAAATTTGCATTACTACCGCTTCAATAATTACGTTAGCATAATACACATTAGCCAAAAGCTCTACATTATCTCTCTTATGATTTTTTTTAAATACGTCAAATCGACCGTGATCCGAGTAATACCCGGGATCCGGGTAATACCCCCGGGTATCCCGTAGGTTGGTATCGACCGGGATTGCATTCCCTAATCACGACTTATTACTTTTGTTTATAAACCCCCTTTTGAATGGGATCACCTTTGAAGTGTGATCTACTAAAAAAAAGACGTGTGGCACTCGGGGACTGCCGCGGTAAAGCTATTGCATAATTTTACAATACGTCTAATCGCACACAACGCCGTGTCGAAGACTGCCAAACTGAAACGACGTTAGACGATGCACGGCCTTCAAGCCACACCTCCTTGCCCGTCGGAGTGGGGAGCGTGAGGTTTTTTCGTTACGAAATTTCTGGATTCGGTCCCCGCGCTCAAGGCCCGCGATAGAAGCTATGCAATAGCTTAAAAAAATATCAAATTCATCCATCCATCAGTCATAGGACGTCCACTGCTGGACATAGTTCTCCCCTAGAGATCTCCAATAAGACCGGTTAGACATACATAATTCCATTTTTTTTTTTTAAATTTGAACTCTTTATCGTAACTAATTTTCAAACTGGATTTTTATTTTTCTCCTAGGGCAGTGCAAAAAAGTGGCACTATACACGCGTAATTGTTTAATTTTCATAACTCTACCTAAAGTTCTTCAACAAACTATCTCTACACTTTGGAATGCCCAAACTAATAAATACTTGCCTAATCGATATGACCTTAAATAATCGCAAACAAAATTGAAACTGGTTACAAATACTTTACACTTTGATTTAATTTACAAATGGCTGTGTCCATTTTGGTAAAGTCCAGACGGATTTGACAGTGGATCGGACGTTTTGGGCGCACGTGGGTGTCGCGTAGGTCGACCTAATTTTTGTTAAGTTACCCACAAAGTTCACTCAAATAAATGGCTGCTCATTTAACTTAAATGACCTCAATATGTGTGTGCTTTTTTAAAATAATGGTTCGATTTAATAGCTGTAAAATCCCACATTTTTATAAATACAAAAATCTCTGTAGGTGCTGTAGAGTTTTTATTTTCCGTTAGATACTTTAAGTAATTTTCTAAGAGCGAATAGATATTATTTATCTAAGTAGCTGTATGTATAACCGTAGGTATTGTACTTTATTAAATTAAAGATTGCCTCATTGCGTCAAATAGGGAAGAATTCCAGAAGAAAATATATACGAGTAATATTATGAAATAAGCTTAGGGTATCTCATATTTAGGTATATAAGTACGGTATTTATTATTCTACTTACTAATTCGTTCTGAAGCAAAATGCTTAAATAAAATTATAGAAATAAATATAGGCAAGAATCAGAACATCCTAAATAAGTAGGTATATACCTATGTCGCCGTAGTCCTGAAACCAAATTGCACTGAATCATCGAAAACCTTTTTTACCAATTCTTCTAAGGAAGTGTATTGCTTAAGTAAAAAAGATAACTTTATAAAAGCACACGTAAATTAGTAAAAAAAAATACAAGCACGTTGTCACAGACAGTGTTTAAGCTGATTTACTGCGGTTATTATGCCGTAGCTTACGGTAACATTAATTAGACCCCGAGTTAACTGTTGGTTATCTTATCTTAACTTAAATGTAACTTACTTTTCGACAGATGGTGCTTTCTTATGTCAACACTTCACAAAACGAGCACGCCACTACAACACTTATTCAAAACACACTGCGTTCCACACATTTTTAATTAAATAAAAAGGGGAGAACCTACAGACACTTAAAACACCGGCAAAACAAAGCGCGCGAATCTTATTCGAATGCAATAAAATCGTATTGAAAGAAGATTGAATTTTAAAAGTCAGAACACAGAATCGAATGAAAGATTATGTTATTTTTACAGCCGACAATTAAGTTTGGTATTAAAAAATCGTTTGTATGATAAAAGTGTGTCAGTAAGATGCGGGTTACCGCGCGCGCGTTGCGTAATGCAAATGCGTGTTCGCCAGCCGAGCGACTGGTTGAAACTGAAAGTAGTCTCCAGAGTCTTGTAATGTGGTGGATATCCTCAGTTTGGCGCCAAAACTGACAATAATTTGTCCTTTGTTTCGTTTACTTTGCATGGAATGCACAAATCGCACGTAGCGTATACCAAAAACTTTGACAAGGTAAAGAATAAGTCCGCGAACGCTTTACCTTCGACTTCGCCATTTATATGCGACGATTTTATTCATACAATAGAGTGATGAGACGAACAGGTCATTCGTTTGCTATTAATTAAGCTTAACGTTTGCCCATAACAAGTCAGCGCTACAGATAATTTTGGACACTACTCCACAAACGCAGAAAGTCAATATAAAGTGCAGGGAGCTTCGGTGCGTCACGCTGAAGATCTCGGAGCTCCCAAAATACAAAACAAAGGCAGGTCACCGATTTTAGTGGATGCAATACCACATACCCTGGCAACCCCGAGGCAGCCGGGTATATTGCAAAGATTTCGCCCCCTTAAAAAATGGTCCATATCATACTCTACAACTGCCTGCCTACCTACTTTATCTCACTGACGACACTTCTGGACCTGTGTTTTCACCGACACGCAAGTAACTTTGAAGAGAGAGCCTGCTATGTGGGATCACATCACAAGACCCTCGAATGGAATCTGCAATTTGGGCCACCGCCAATTTTGTGCTCTATAAAATTATGATATTCTAAAACTGTTTTTTTTTAACTGGCAAAAGTGCCTTTATTAACTACAACAAAACTACACTACTATTACACAAAAAGCATTGGATCACCCTCAGACCTTTGAAGGTCTTAAGATAATCCAAATGCTCAAGCCCACTGCCAGTTGGCAGCGTGCCCAGCATGCTGGCTGCATTGCCACGCTGAATGGCAATGCTTATGCGTTGAGCCAAATAAACACCAGCATTTTGGTCACGCGTCGCGTCCACCAGACGCCCAGATAGACTTTTGAAAATGATATGAGCTCCCGGCCCCCACGGACCCAATGTCTCAACTCCAAATGGCTCAAATATGTATCCACTACCGAGGTTAGCATATTTGCGCCGCTTGTGCTGCTCCGCCGAATTGGCCGCAGCTCCAGCCCTACTCTGAGTCTCAGAAAGATGTGACGGTGCCAAAGTATCGACACAAGTTGCGTCCCATACTAAGGGCCGTCCACACTTCCATGGGACCAGCGTCATGCCGTCAGGCCTTTTGCCATCACCACGCGCGAGCCCACTCGGTTCGAGTACGGCTGCGATATTGGCGGTGGCAAAAGCCCTGCGAATGACATCGTTAAGGCTGGCGTGGCGACCAATCCGACCAGCGCTTCTTGAGCAAGAGAGACCGTGGTGACCGAGCTGGTCAACTGCAGTACCACACTGACAGCGATGGGCCTCACAACACCTTGCACCCAAGCGTAAGCTGACAGCTAGACGAAATGCAGTTGGGTCTAAAAGGTTACCAGTATTGAAAGAGGGCAAAGCTTGCAACCAAAGACCGGACTCCCATACAGAGACCGCAAGGATACGAGCGCGATCCGCGACGCTAGAACACGTATCTAGAAGAGATTTCCGCGCTAGTTCGCAGATCGGCCGATCCCACAGTCTCTGCGACGACAAAGTCTTTGGAAGCTCGGAATTTGGGCTAGCGACCCTCCAAGCATTCGTTGCCTCATTCAAATGAGCTACATCTACGCCGGAATGGCCTAAAGAAGGTGCGAGGATTTTTTCAACTAATTTATGTGTACTATGAATGGAGGACAAGAAAGCTGGTAAAGCAACACTTGAAATTTGGCGGACCCCTAGCCCTCCAAGCCTAACAGGCAAGGAGGCTTGTAACCACGCCCTTTCACTCATCTCAATATTCAAAACCGATACTAGGGTCTGCTTTACAACATCGTCTAAGCTCAAAAGGAGCTCATTGTGTTTCCACAATGGACTACAACGTAAAGCGTACATGAATTTTGGAATAAACAGACAACATCTTATAATGGTAAACGCCATGTGGGCGTTAATTTTGAGTAGCCTATCAGAGGCACTCAAAAAATTTTGAATTTTTTCTTGAACGAAAGGCGGAAAAGACTCATCTAGTATCGGCGAACCCAGAAGGCGAAGAGAACACTTGTCTACCGATTTGATATTAGGTGCCAAATCATTAAATTTGTTAATTACCAAATCTTTATCTGGACATGAGTCGCAAACGAAAAGTTCGCATTTCGAAAAATTTAGCTCCAAACCAATTTGACGAAACTCGTCAATAAGAATTTCCAAATCACGTAGGACTGTGTTCGCATCGCCACCCAAAGTCCCGTCATCCAGATACCAAACGTTGAGTTTTGAATGGAGACGTTGAACAATTGGATGAATGGCCAGGCTGAAAATGGCTGGTCCGAGAGGGTCACCTTGTTGACAGCCAACGGAAGATAGCAGAACATCATTTTTGTAAATTAATTTAGTAGGTTTGCCGTAGCATTGCCAAAGAAAATTGAAAAGAAAAAAAACTTAAACTTATTAGTGATTTTGTTCATATTTTTGTAGTAGGTAACCAAAACCAAACGGAGTACCTAGACCTTGAGTCCACAAAGTTCTTAGCTTGTTAAAAACGAAATTTAAAAACGAAACTTAGGTAAAAACCTAAGTTTCATTTTTAAGGTTCCGTACCCAAAGGGTAAAAACGGGACCCTATTATTAAGACTGCGATGTCCGTTAGTCCGTCTGTCTGTCACCAGGCTGTATCTCGTGAACCGTGATACTCGTAGCTAGAACATTGAAATTTTCACAGCTGATGGATTCCTGTTGTCGCTATAACAGCAAATACTAAAATCATAAAATAAATAAATATTAAAGGGGGGCCAAACCTGCATTTTTAGCCGTTTTTCGCTCGTTTATATCGGTTGACAGGTAGGTGCTTAAAATGTTCACAGAAAATTTAGTTAAATATTACTTTAAAAATAAAATAAAAATTTAAAATAAAATATACCTATTAAGGGGGGCTTCCATACGGTACGGAACCCTTCGTGCGCAAGACCAACTCGCACTTGGCCGACTCTACAAGAAACGAGTTGAACTCTTGACCAGAAGAGCTGGCGGGTAAACAATTAATTGCAAAATGAAGCTGTGGAATAAAACATTTGGCGAGTCATTCATGACCGGTGGAGTTACGTCGGTGATCCGACGTGCCCAAAGTCACTGGGTCGAGTGTACAGTCGGCAATCGTGTTAGATCAACTTTAGCTTTGCTTCGTCATTACCGTATTTTTTAGATTTTATGGGCCTTAAGTTTACTAAGTTCGTGAAGGTTATATAAGGGTACATATTTCGGCTATTCTCCAATTTGGCGCTTTTTGCCTAATTACCGTACTGTACCAGCCGTTTTAATAGTCCACTGCAGGACGTAGGCCTACCCACGAAGGGTGATTGGGCTATATCCACTACGCTGGCCCAGTGCGGGTTGGTGGATTCACACACGTCATCGAATTTCTTCTACGGACGTATGCAGGTTGCCTCACGATGTTTTCCTTCACCGAAAAGCCAGTGGTGTGAAATTCCGTACATACTCGTAAGTTTAAAAAAAAAACTCATTATCCAGACTATTAAATAAATTACTCAGACCGGGATTGAACCCACGACCTCAAGAATGACAGGCCAGCGTTACAACCACTAGACTACCACGACTTTTACTAATTGCCGTACGTACCCTTTATTACTTTTCATGCCATTCTCCGATAACGAAGTTTTTACGTATTCCGGCTTGCATAATCAGTAATACTTACTATCAAATTAAAATTTTCAGTTTGAGCCAAATCAACGAAACAAAAGAACGGTAAGTACGGTAATTAGGATAAAACCGCTAAATTGAATGAAATAATTGGCCAAGTGCGAGTTGGACTCGCGCACGAAGGGTTCCGTACCCTATAGGAACCCTCTCAGCCCCATTTCAAGCGTCTACCTGTTGCCGTTATTAATACGTGTATGGAGCAAAATATGGCAAAAATATTACATTTGTTGTATGGGAGCCCCCCCTTATTATATTTATTTTATTCTATTCATATTTCATTATATTTATTTTGTTTTATTCTGTTTTTAGTATTTGTATTATATAGCGGTAAAATAAATACACCATCTGTGAAAATTTCAGTTTTCTAGCTATCACGGTTCATGAGATACAGCCTGGTGACAGACGGACGGACAGCGGAGTCTTACTAATAGGGTCCCGTTTTTACCCTTTGGGTACGGAACCCTAAAAATGACTGATTTATTACGTTGGGGTCAAAAAGTTTCTGGAGAGGAAAACTGCAGTAACGTCCAAGCTGGACGGATGATCTTATTATATCAGCAGGATCGCGCAGGATCGCGCTGGATGCAAACTAGGTACTTTCAACCGGTCTTATTGGAGATTTCTAGTAGTCTTGTGTCTAACCTTAGAATTAAGAAAGACGTTCATGTGTTTATCAGTGGGCGTCCCATGTCAGAAATAATGACATGTTTTTTTATTTATCTATTTATACCTACAGTCTAATTTTTTGACCCAGTATAGATAGAAGTTTTAGAAAATCCATACAGTCCGCTTACATAACAATACATACCCATCGTCAAAGAATTTGCATAGTAGATAATGTGTTTTAACTCACAATGCTACTGCATTACCTGCTACCTACTACCTACGACACACCTCCTGCTACCTACTACAATACCTAGGTACGTAGGTACCTTGTAAATAGGACGCTAGAACAAGGCTAGAGCTAACATCCAAGTGAGCGTTAAAAAGCAAAGATCCACCGATCGAGAGAGATAATCATCTTCATAATGCTATAACAACATCCGCCTCGTAGCGAACCGGCAATGACGGTCGTAATATAGACAATCTCGGAGATTAATAGCACCCTTCCGCGAGGAAAACGCGGCGCCGCGCCGTAGATATAACAAACTATACCTACTATACTAAGCGCCACACAAATCGGCGGATGGGAAGTTATGCGCAGAACGCTGCACAAAAGCCGAAATATAGGTATGCGTCGGGGCACACCCGCCCGCCAACCTCATGCCTCCCGCGCGCTCCATACGCCCGTGCTCACCACTACACACGCGGCGCCAGAATTGTGCACACAATAATAATTAGCGAATCACGGCGAAGTGTCATCTGCGGCTAACTTCTCATCCGCCGATTTGTGTGGCGCTTAGTATAATCTCGTAGGTACTTTATTCTTTATACTTACTGGGTTAGCTTTTTATGCACAAGTTTAATGTGATGAATTTATTGATTAGATCCATAATCTCTGTTCGAACCGATAGCCTAAGCTAAGATAGGTATTAAGCCCAATTTTAAAGGCGCCATCGTAAATATAATAGCAACGTAAAATATTGTTCTATTCTAACAAATACATGATGTAACAAAATAGGACTACCTACTCTAAATTGCTATTATAATTATGATGGTGCTATTAGGTATGCCTGTAGGTATAACTTTTCTAAATAAACATTTTTTGCATTAAAAATTACCATCTAATTAGGAAAAGTATCAATCTGTTCTTTGTGTTGACCAGGTGCTGGAGACAATGCTAAACTCAACTTTGTGAAGTTTTTAGATAATCTCGCTCCCCCAGGCTTGCTACATGAGTTGCTCCTCAAGGTAGGAGCACCAATAAAGCTGCTCCTTCAAAAATTCCATCGAGCTGCAACAATCATAACAATGGTCTGATTCGACTTAATATTTGATGTTTGTTTTGATGGATAAATGAATAAATACGTGTCCTATTTAACTAATAACAAGCATAGGCCGAATATTACAAGTCGGCGGATGTGAAGTTGGCTAAATGCTGCGAAATTCAATCAACGCGCAGCATTATGTGAGCTTCAGCCAGGACTGGACATTGCACAGTTTGAAGCTAACTTCACATCCGTCGACTTATATGATTCGGCTTAGCATCTGTGCTTTCCTGCTGAATCTGATTAGGAAACTAAATTTAAATTTATCAGAGGTTCAAAGTAGAATAAAAAGATAATGTACACATTTTTAACATTTTATTCATTGAATTTTTGACAAAAATATCTCTATAATCGCACATAAATAACAATATTCTTATTTACAATATCTAGGGGGTTCGATCTTACTACTTTTGAAATGCATATTGATAACTTGTACACTTCCGAGAAAAAATATGGCACACCATAAAACAAACAAAAAATAATAAAAACACGAACTTTCAATCAGAACGTTTTTCGATCCGAACTAATATAAATACCAATAGTAGTCTTTGAATATGTGTTTCGTAATGGCAACATAGCAAAATTATTTTGCATTGAGAAAATATTTACCTAGGTACCTACGAGTACTTGTTACATATTTTGCGACAGCCAAGAAACTAATTTTTAAAATGTGCTATATTTTATCGCGGCACTGTGTACGTATTAATTCATAAAATAGAAGATCACATACTTTTCAAGAAGGAAAATACAGTACATGTTAGTTAAGGCAGAGTCTTAATAGGTCAAGCCATACGAAAACACAAATAAATAAAATTTTCTTTCAATTTTTGGTAAAACAATAAAGCAATGCTCTACTGAGCCACTGGCTGCCAAATCTTGAAAACATTTTTAAAAAGTAAAATATTTCCTTAAAAACAATCCAGGCTACAAAAAAATAAATCAAAATTTGAATATGAACATTTTTTTATTTTGCAGCAAATTGTTAATTCCAATTTAGTACATTTTGTTAATCTAATTACAATTTAAATTAAATGCAAAACGTACAACATTTGTGTTCCCACTCAAATCAATAAAATACATAATTATAGTTCTTGTGATGCCACTGTTCAGTTGAAAATATATAGAATCGAAATAATGACTATTTTTAGACAGTAATATTTTCAGGGATTCATTTATTTGGATAAAATAAATATAATTAAGCCAATTCTAATGCAACATCTTTAACCTTTTCACCGCTGCTACTCAATTTTTATTTTATTTCATTTTAGGCCCAATTATGAAGGGGGCGTCGTAATTATAATAACTAATTAATTAGCATATTTCTGTTTCTTTTTCACTTTAGACATTATGACACTATTGACTATACTACTATACTTTATGGAGCCCCCGTTTTTACGTTACGTTACAGGGTTATTTTTAATCAATTAGCATCCTTTTAGGGGCTTATTCTGTACATGAAAACTAATAACTTTTGTTATGCGACATTTGTCAAAACTAAAAAAATGTTGTTCCATAGAAAAGTATCGTTCACCCGCGGCAAAATGTTTGGAACAGCTGGTTTTTTTTTAGTATTTACAAAAGTCGTAGAACAAAAGTTGTTGTTTTGATGTACAGAATAAGCCCCTAAAAGGATGCTAATTGATTAGAAATAACCCTGTATAGACATCGTTGGCGCCCCGAAACGCTGATCTAGTAGGTAGAGTATAGGTAACTTTGGCAGTCAAAAGGTTAAATAAATCTAAATTAGACAAGGCTAAAAATATTCTCGTAATTATTTAACAAGTTTAAGAAAAGGATTAAGATAAAAGTTCAATAGGAATATAGCCTTGACTTGGGCTGAAAATGGTTCAGCTCCTTTTATTTAAAAAATTGTAGTGAAAATAATTTGGCACAGCTGTTAATATGAACACTATTTAGGTATTACTTAAGCTAAAGCTGCTTCTGAAAATTATCGTAAATTTATTACAATACAATATAAATATGATTTGTATATAATTATTGCTAATATAATCATAAATCCAGGTACAATTGATAAGTACTTGTGATTATAAAAAAATATCAGTTTATACATATAAAAATAAATGATATTGTATAGTTATATTGGTATGTATGTTTAGGACATGCCAGAACAATCCATAATATATACATGAATTTATATTGCTTTTTCATAGTTTATGTGAGAATAGCGTAAGGCAGCTGATTTTTTATAATTCATCTATTCAGAATTATATTGAATATTTCGAATCTATATTAAACCACTAATAAACACTAACACTACAATTGCAATATTTCATTAATATTCCGTAAATATTATTACAATTGACAAAAAATGTATAGTTACATCTCGATAACAGTACGATTAAATACGGAATCCTAAAAATGATGACTAGAATTCAAAATTAGTAACACAAAGAGGTACGAGTAAATAATAAATCAGGATATTTAACTCAGAACAAATCCTACACAATAAGTGGCTATATAATATAATAATAAATAATAGCCAATAAAGTCGCTATTTTTGTCTGTTTGTTTGTCTGTATGCTTAAATCTTTAAAACTACGCAACGGATTTTGATGCGGTTTTTTTTAATGGATAGAGTGATTCAAGAGGAAGGTTTCCTTACATAGTATAAAATAAAGTCGCTATTTTCGTTTGTTTGTTTGTTTGTTTGTCTGTATGCTTAAATCTTTAAAACTACGCAACGGATTTTGATGCGGTTTTTTTAATGGATAGAGTGATTCAAGAGGAAGGTTTATATGTATAATACACCTGTGCGAAGCCGGGGCGGGTCGTCTAGTATATGTATAATACACCTGTGCGAAGCCGGGGCGGGTCGTCTAGTATATGTATAATACACCTGTGCGAAACCGGGGCGGGTCGTCTAGTAGCCAATAAAGCCTACTTCAAATTAAAACAGTATTTGATTCATAGAGAATATGCATGATAAAAAAAAACATTATTATAATTAGTCCGTGAGTTAGATTATCAAAAAATATTGGACACGTATTTTTTCTTTTTCCAATCAAACAACAAATGACAAAGTTAAACCTTATCAAAGTTTGGGACTGGGGGTCGTGACGTCACCTCTCTCACAGAAGTCTACACGTTTGTATGGCACTTGTGACGTCACGCGGAACTTTTACTACATCTTCATCAATTTTTAATTGGCAAAAGGAAAAATAAGTGTCTAATATTTTTTGATAGTCTATCTGACGGACTAATTATATTTAACATCGGTGTAATAGTTTTCACATTATTGTTGATTTTTTTCGGACTTTTAGATAATTATTTTCAACGTGAATAAAAAATAAATAAAACATCTGTTTACTGGTATAATCTGATAGTAATTTATTATAATTTTTAGGTATAATCTTTAAAAATATTTTAAAGAAAAAAAATGGCTCCATTTTAAATGTAATGCCTTAAATTTCCTGACTTCTTATATATTCGTACCACAAAATCCATAAATCTAAATAACTTTACTATTCGAGTTATTTTCTAGTTCGATCAGGTACACTTCTACTAAAATGTATCCTCTAGAAATTCGCTAATATTATTTGTCTATGTGTGCGTTACATCTACAATATCTACAAGTATATAATGTTGTCTCTTTCTTACTATATTATAATATCGTTCTATCTCTCTCTACAGTTTTAATATAAGACCCAATGCAATGGCAAATTTTATTATTTGAGAATAAAATTATTACTTTTTTATTGAGAAGTATAGGTTTTTTTTATATGAAGCATTTTTGATGATTCGAATTAAGTAAGTATCTAGATATATTTTATTCTGTTAGGAAAGTTGTACCATGGATTATACTTTTAAAATACAGGGTTATTTCTAATCAATTGGCATCCTTTTAGGGGCTTATTCTGTACATCAAAACTAACAACTTTTGTTCTACGACTTTTGTCAGAACTCAAAAAAAAAAATCAGCGGTTCCATACATTTTGTCGCGGGTGAACGACATTGTTGTATGGAACAACAAAAGTTTTTTTTGAGTTTTGATTAAAGTTGCTGAACAAAAGTTGTTAGTTTTGATGTACAGCATAAGCCCTTAAAAGGGTGCTAATTGATTAGAAATAACCCTGTTTATTAAAAAACCATTTTGTTAATACATTTGGTCAAATGTCACGTCTACAACTACGATTCTTCTGTGCATTTCACTAAACTAAACAAATCTGTCAACACTAAATATCTCTCTTTTTTAATATCTACTTACGTGTTAAAAAGATGGCAACCCCAACACATAGGTATAGTCTTCTTTTTTTATTTTATGCTGTCTAACACCTGCGGTGCAATTCTGTTAGCCGATCTCTTTACAGAAGTGATACGTTCGTGAACCTCTCGTTTTTCTGACAGTTCTGACAGCTCAAAACTGTCAGAAAAACGAGACAGGTTCAAGAACGTGTCACCTTAGTACTCAGAATAAGGGAAAAACCGTAGAAGTGGCAAAGTAAAAAAGTTCTGACGTATGATTCCACAAACATGGCGTCGAAAATCCATAGAAACTGCTATGTAATCTAGACACAAATGACACACTTGAACTGCTGATCAAATGTCGAACACTTTAAAATGTAACTACTCAACAAAGGGCAAAGACCCTGGAGTCTGTGGGTCAGAAATTTAAATATAAAAAAATATGTCAAATTTGATTTCACAAAGATGGTGGACAAACTTCAAACGTCTCTTAGGCAGGGCTTTTATTTTGAACTTTATAGTCATAGCAATAATGCCATGTCATTTCAAACAACGCCCCTATGCCTTAGTAACGAGATCGGTTGACAGAACTGCCCCGCTGTTACTTAATATAGTAGAAAGTACAGGAGAATCGATATCAATGTACTTAGTTGTCCCATAATCATATCATTATCTCCTTTTTAGGATTTTGTACACAGCTCCTAATTAGTTCAATACACTTGAACGATTGTTCATTCTTAACCAAAGTCAAAAATGGGATTTAATATGAGTTGAGGGTATAAATTCACCGAGACTGTGTAGGTTGGGTCTTTATTTGCATATCAATGGTAGGTACATATATAATGAAGGTAAGTGGTACCTGGCCAATAAGAGCCTACGGATAAGGTTGGGTATTTGGTCCAATTACCATAACAAAAAAAAATAGTAATATCTGGGTAATTTATAATAACGTTATTATGTTAATTTCAGTTATCTTCATTCGCTCAAATATTTGTGCCGCCACATTGATACGAGTACCTACACTTATATTTCTTAACACTTAGTGCACTACTGTTTTTTAGTGAATAAGGATAATTTTACTGGCAAATAACTATAACCCTACCGCTTAACTTAGTCATCGCCTGCGCGGTACAGGGGCGCCGGGGGAGACGACAAAGGGGACTGAGACAGGTGCGGGCGCCCGCCCCAAGGGGGACTGAGACAGGTGTCGTCTCCCCCGGCGCCCCTGTACCGCGCAGGCGATGACTAAGTTAAGCGGTAGGATTATACTAAATAATATACTTTTACTTGGAATTGGATTTTATTTGATCGTTCTTCTGTCACTGTTGTGGTGACATCGACAAATTACTTTCCTGATACCCATGATAGTTGCAAAAAAGTTAACATATCCCAGCTCCGTACAGTCCCGGTGGATTTTAACCCCATTTCCTGGAATCCCATTCATTTACCCTTAGCATAAGATCTCTGCAAATTCGTATAGATCGTTTAAACAAACTACAGGATGAAATGTAATAAACGCATTTACCGAAAAAATACTTTATCTAGAGCTTATAACTACAATCTTCAATACTTAGTTCAACGGTAACACGTTTTTTTTTATTCGAGAGCATTGATATTTGTTACTATATTATTATATCAGCTAAGCAACGTGTTAATCATTGTAGTAATATCTATAGAATCTACCCAAAAATGTCAAAAAATTACGATAATATAATTTTGAAAAGCCATTTTGCTCGGGTAAAAACTTCGAGCAAATATATATAGTCACAATCGTGCAAAAAATGTGTCCGAGCCTAAATCTGCCCAAGTTACGTAGTGGGCAGGCTTTTTCGTTAGTCGTAATGCAATTGCAAGCCGACTACAACGCCGTGCGATGCTAAAGTGCCAGTTAGGCACTAATTAGGTGACTTAACGTCGAGATTCGAGAAAACGGGTCTATGGGAATTATTTATTAAAATATCTAAGTCGGTATGTATGACGGCGCTCGGACATTTTTTTACTACTTTCACTTAGGTGCTGTAGCTCTGTAGATATTTGCTCGAAGGGTAAAAGGGATGAAATCGTTATGTTGCGATTTTAGAAAAGGTTCCATAGAAAAAGTTCTTCATTAAAGAGAGTTTCTTGGGCGATAAAAACGCACTTTGTTCAAGAAAATGCGTTATTTACATAACATCCTGTACACATTAATTTTGCTATTTATATTTTGCATTTGCAAAACAACTAGCGTCGTTACACTTAACACTATATTAAATCTATTTATCACAATACTTCGCGTACTTGTCAACGATTTATTTATTAATTTGAGCCATTTTGGACAAAAATTTGAACACATTCGCCCTGTGTTCTTGGATATTCGAATACGGTTACTAAAAAGTAGTACGTAACTATTGAATTTTTCTTAGTTTTTTATTCGATTAAAGAGAAAAACAAAGGTCTGGTATCCACCAAAACTGAGCTGACAACGTAAAAGATGATTCGTATATAAATATAAGTAGAGAAGAAAGGCTACTTAGTTACGTCATGTTTAAAATCATGACGTCAATATTAAATTCGTACCGTCCAGAGTTAGTTTTAAAGGAAATCAGACCTTAAAGACTGGGAAGGCGTAGGATACATTGAAAATCTTGAATACAAGCCAGATTTGAAGATCTACGATGAAAAATTTGACAAGTTCAATAACATTTTTCTTACTGCGTTAGAGCTCTATTACGTTTTAGGGCCACAGATTACCAATATAGATTTCCAAATGTGAGAAACATGTTAAACACGTATTCCATTAAACATTCTTAAATTTCAGAAAAAAAGGTCATGACTAGGAAAATGTATTCGTATGCTTAATATGTGTATTAAATACACTAAATTGGTAGTTTTATAATACCAGTCAAAAGAAAAGAAGCACATCTCAATTTTTTGTCCATTTTGCGTTTAAAATTTAGCTGCAAAAATGCAAAACTTTTCGTCTGAAAGAAAACGATGCTGAAGCTTTTTTCAACGATCATTAAACGACATAACAATAATATCTTTCGTCCGTTCGACAAGTTTCGACCGATCTTCATTACGGAATCTATAAGGGTAACCTCAGCTTTTAGCACATTAAACTCTTTAGTATCTATAAAAATGTATACACCATACGTACATTAGGGACGTTACGTTTTACCTTCGTGTGTATCGAAGCAGGAGACACCATCATCAATCCACGAAAAAAACGACAACTTTTATCTGCTCATTTCTTGGCAAGCGCTAATGCACGATTTAGTTCGATTTAGCTCCATCTACGAAAGAGATAAATGATTATTTTTTTTGTCTTAAGACAAATAAGTCTGAGATAAATCTCAGTAGCAGTAAAAGAAGGGGGAAGTTTCTTAACCCCAGACAAAGGTATGGAAACGAAAGGGGAGTCTTTTTCTTAGAAATGTGAAAGAAAATAGATTTAGGATAGAGGACATTAACACACGTATGCGTACAGAAATAAATAACTATTGCTGACGTGTCATGAAAAATAAGCAAAAGATCCAATCCTGACTGAAGCTCACAGAAAGCAGCGCATTAATTCTATTATTGTTCTATTGCGCAGCTTGTAGCTAGCTTCACATCCGCCGACTTGTATGATTCAGCCTATACAGTTATTTTAGAAGTACCAGGGCTACATACCTCGGTGCTAGTGCCTCGGTTGACTCCGTGCATCAGTAGCAACGCGTGCAAGTCTCGCGGAACTATGCTCAGTACAAAATGCAGTGATCAAACAGTAAAGTTGTGTTAGAAGTATTGTACCAGAGCTACATACCTCGGTGCTAGTGACTCGGTTTAAAAGCTGGGCGTGAAGTGTGAAGGAATCAAAGAGTATAGTGTAAGAAGTACCAGGGCCACATACCTTGGTGTTGATGCTTTGGTTTAGAAACTATGCGTGGATTATGAAGGAATCAAACAGTACAGCTGTGTTAGAAGTACCAGGGCGACATACCTTGGTGCTAGTGCCTTGGTTTAAAATCTATGCATGGATTATGAAGGAATCAAAGAGTTAGTGTGTTAGAAGAACCAGGGCGACATACCTTGGTGCTAGTGTCTAGCTATGCGTGGAGTATGAAGGAATCAAACAGTATTGTTGTGTTAAAAGTACCAGGGCGACATAGTTGGTGCTAGTGCCTTGGTTTAAAAGCTATGCGTGGATTATGAAGGAATCAAAGAGTATAGTGTGTTTGAAGTACCAGGGCTACATACCTCGGTGCTAGTGCCTCGGTTTGACTCCGTGCATGAGTAGGAACGCGTGCAGGTCACGTGGCACGAAGCTCGGCGTGAAATACGAGACGCGACGAGACAAAGCCCCCGCCGCTAAGCACGCGAGCGAGCGAGACGAAAGAGCCGACCGGATTAGGGATTCCGCTGGACCTGTGGATTGAAAATATTACTTAATGTTGGTACAAAATATTCTATTCTATCAGGTGACTCGTTCTTTTTTTTTCCACGAGGGATCGACGTCGCATTTTATCAGGTAACAACCCCAGCTTGAAAAACTATAATGAGGCGCCAACATGTCCAATATACAAAAACAATAAGCTGTTATCTACCGTCTAAATATTTTCCGATTTGAGTGTTTTTTTTTCATGTAATCAGCACTTCAATCGCTAGTATTACACGTCTTAGTTTTTAGTTTTAGTCTATCTGAGGACTTATTATGTTTTTTAGTCACATTGCTATTGCCACATTTTCGTTAATTTATGAATTCTTTCTCAGCTTTTCAGCAGTTTCTGAAGCACACGCTTCAATCAAGAATCTAAGAAAAATATTTGAACATTACCTCCGATGGAGACGAGAAGAGGCGTGATGCCGTCGACGTCGCAGGCGTCCACGTGCGCGCCGCGGCAGACCAATTCGCAGACGACCGCGCACAGCGGCTCGCTGAACGCCGCGCGCTCGTCTGCTGGCACAAACATACAGCGCTGTTAATATTACCCACAGAATACACATCTAAACATGAAGTGGACAGTCGACTAATAACTGATAAAGATCGTTTATTGAATCAATAATTTTATTTCAGGTTCATTATTTTTTAAAACGCTTACATTAGGTCGACGTGTATGTAACTAACATGTTATGGAATCTAAGGTAACTATTTTAACTAATTATGAAAATTTGCAGCTGTATGTAGTGCTGATGACAATACAATAATATGGTACTATCGAACTGATCTGATGATGGAGCCGGAAGTTATGAACTGGAACTTCATGATGGAAAATCGTATCATAGCTGTTTTGTATTTCTTATAAGTCTTGTAAAGAATTTTGACCACGATTAGGTTTCAAGGTCTGATGATGAAGCCGGAAGATAGGCACTGGTATTCCATGATGGAACATCGTATCATAATCGTGTTTGCATTTGTGAGTAAGGTCACGTATTGGTGTGTTTTTCTAGTGTTTTTTCAACTATTAATAATAATTGTTAAAAACATACCTAAGCCTAACCTAACCTAACATTTTTTTCCCTAACTTAACCTTAACATAACTATAGCCGAACCATGATACAGTTAAATTATTAATTACTAATTTCGTTTGTGATTTAATTTGGTTTGTTGAATGGTACCCTTAACTTATATGCCTACGACAGAGTGGAAATAGACTAAATATTTACTTGAAACAAGGATTTGATAAAGATCGCGAAACCGCGCCTAATGACTAGCAAGCGCGCGCGCGGGTCAGCGCGCGAAATACAAATATTTTTGGTTATTTTGGCATTTTCAGAAAAACTGCTCATTGCAAGTTTACTAAGAGTCATTTAGGCTTGGTTGCACCATGTTACTTTAGCAATGACAAACATGTTAAAGTAATGGTTAGGGAAAATAGTGTGTTGCACCATTTGACAATTTGTAAGATGACGTCATAACTTTAACTGTAACCGTAACCGCCCACGAATTACTGGTTAATGTTATTGTTAGCGTTAATTGTCTGTCAGAATTGTATAGTCCTGATAACTTTAACTATTCCAAGGAATACGCTGGTGCAACACATTTCGCAGTCACTGTTTAAGTCAGCGTTATTGTTATTGTTAAATTTGACAATAATCTTAACTATAACTACCAATATGGTGCAACCGAGCCTTAGTGGTCGTGAATAGGTAATGTTAACGATTTATATACACCTAGAAGCCAAAATAGTGGCCAGCATAAGAGTCCACTAACTAAACATTCAGGTGAAAATCAGTTGATGCACTTTCGTGCATAAATTGACTACTAATTCGGGTTTTAAGTGAACATAACTCGTAAACGCTACTGAGTTTTCGTAAACTTAAAATGTAATGTTCATCTGTAAAAGCCATAAAACCCAAAATATTTAAATTTTGCCCTCTGACCGAGAACATTTTTCATTTCATTTTCATTTATTTTTCATAACTTACATCTACCATTACATTCTATAACTAATGCGATAGTGTAAGAAAAATTATAAATATAAGCCATAAACTTATGAGCACATAAGCCTTAAACGGGTTGCTTAAGTGCTCATCGAGCAACTACCGACAAACACCGAAACGAAAAGTGCCGAGTGGGAGTTTTGCAAATCAAATTAAATGACTTTTACGTCACGTTGACCGAACGCATTGAGCACACACTCGTAGGATATAATATGTAAGTGGTAATACCAGGCACGAGTTGGTAGGATATAATATGTAAGTGTTAATACCAGGCACGAGTTGGTAGGATATAATATGTAAGTGGTAATACCAGGCACGATGTGGTAGGATATAATATGTAAGTGGTAATACCAGGCACGACTTGGTAGGATATAATATGTAAGTGGTAATACCAGGCACGAGTTGGTAGGATACAATATGTAAGTGGTAATACCAGGCACGAGTTGTTAGGATATAATATGTAAGTGGTAATACCAGGCACGACTTGGTAGGATATAATATGTAAGTGGTAATACCAGGCACTAGTTGGTAGGATATGAGCGCGGTATGTAGTGCTATTCGCCGTGACTCGTCAGCTGCATTCACGTCCACTCCGCAATCGAGGAGCAACCTCGTCGTCCTGGGACACGGGAATCTAGAAGATAAAAGATACGAATACATAAAAGATACTTTTCGATCGATTAGGACAGAGGTCGAAACACTTTCTAAACGGAATAGCTATCTATACTAAGCGCCACACAAACCGACGGATGAGAAGTTAGCCGCAGATGACACTTCGCCGTGATTCGCTAATTATTGCGCATGTGTGCACAATGCGTAGGGAGCGCGCGGGCGGCATGAGGTTGGCGGGCGGGTGTGCCCCGGCGCGAGTCTCTCTGGCTCCCGCGCATACCTATATTTCGGCTTTTGCGCAGCGTTCTGTGCATAACTTCCCATCCGCCGATTTGTGTGGCGCTTATTATACTAAGCATCAATTTGTATTTCAAATTCCCGATAGAGAGACTCACTTTCCATAACTTGTTGGGCTACTTGAAGCTTATTAATCTATTAGCCGTTAAGGCGGCTCAAAAACTCTGACACCAGGGCTAGGCACCCGGCTTATATGAATTTACATAATCTATTGCAAACATAGAATAAGAACCAAAGTAATAGAAACCGTACTAAAATAGCAAGAGATATACATCACTTTGTCCGTTTTTTACATAATGTGAAATTAAAAAGGTGTTAGAAAAAGATGCACATACACCCGAACTTACGTAATTTCGAATCGTTTCACAAATTAGCATTGAGCTATCTCGGCTGTCCAAATTCAAAAAGGTAAAAAGTAGGAAGGTAAAATGATCAGATTTTTGAACCTTCTTATTGGAACTTGAAGTTTCAAATTTCCGAAAAAGACAAAAAACCAAGTGGAACCAAATTTTAACTATTTTGACGTTCCAACTGGTGACTTTGACGTATGCGACAGACATTGCGTTTTTTTTTTGTTCCACTCACTCACGCGTATGCTGTATAACCAGATATAAATAAGAATGATGTAACGTAGTTTTTATTTGAGTAAAAATTTAGCAATACTTCTATTACTTGTCATTCTTCTGTGATTGCATACGTACTGGCAAACATCGCTAGTGTGGAAGTCGTCGACCGGAGTGCGTCGGTCAGCCGCTAGATGGAGCAACGTTTGACCGTTACGTAACCGGACGTGACGTAAACTGAACACAGCACGACGCACTGACGTCACCGTTTCCTGTTGACATGAGAGTAAGTTTCAATTTCAAGAATTTTTCATTCCTTTCATCGTGGTTTTGCTGGAAGCATGCTAGGCACACTGTCAACGGCAGTAGGTTTGAGCATTTAGATTATCACTAAACTTTCAGTAGTCTGGGGATGATCCTGTTGTTTTTACAAGCTTTTATTTACTTTCACCTGTCCCGTTGTCTGTCTGTCTGTAATCAAATTACCGGTTACCGATTGAGCTGAAATTTTGCATACATGTGTAAATCGCGTGACATTGCAATATTATAATGACACCGGTTCATTAAATTGGTCATAAATCTTAAACGGTAAGTTTTACAAAAAAGTTAGCTAGAAACAAAAAATGTGAAATTTTATTCTCTACAATAATGGTCTCCATGACTTTTGCCCTAAAGTGCTTAGTTGCCGAGATATCGGCCAAAATCATTTTTTCAAGATGGCGCTTGAAGCTCCACCTGGATCTGTCGGCATTTTGTAATTTTATGCTCAGTAAGCGATCCTAAACCTAATAAAAAAAAGAATGGGTCGAATATTTAGTGCAAAGTTGACCAAAAAAAACGTCTATTTTACTGTCCTATTTTTTTATTTTTTTCTTCGTCTGACAATAACACACGTACAACAAAATAATAATTAGCAAGATCGGTCTAGGAAATAGGGTTTTTTTTTACCAAAGAAATATTTTATTAATTTTAAAACACTAACCTCGTCATTTCCCTCGTTTTCCAACAGCCTGCCCGCAACAGCCACAAGATAGAGCGCCGTCCGCACATTCCCCTCGTATTCCTCCTGAAACACGCACGTGCGGGCCAAACTCTACGCATCAATAGTTATACGTCTTCTGTACGTGCGGTGATGGGTTAGTGTGCGTGCGCGGTGCGTGTGTGCGTGAGGTTACTATATGGGAGAAAAAAATGTGGTGTGGCATTGTTATGAACACGGTAGTGCGTTGTACGTGAATACGTTTACGTGAGCAAAATGACGGAGTTTCTACTACCCGCGATGCGACACAGTCCTCATAATGCCTTATTTGATCTTTTAACTATTTAATCTACACTAATGTTGTAACATTCTACTTATGTTTCCAATACTTGACTTATAATGACTACTGTTATAGCGCAGACAACAAAACACTCAATTTAAGCAATTTCACATGATGTTATAATATCACATCGATATCGTAAAATCTCATTATAACATCACGCGCTCGCTCCTGATTGGCCCTGCGCGCGCAGCTGCGCTCTCATTGGTTAGATTTTAATGGCGCCAAGTTCACTGTGACAATACACGTACGCGTGAATTTAATGTTTCGCAATATGTTTTTTTATTATTATTGAAGATAAAGTAGTGTATGCAACTGCATATAACACGGGTATTAAAACACGAGTGTGAGTTTATGAAACGAGCGCAGCGAGTTTCATAATAGTAACGAGTGTTATGACAGTTGCATAAACTACTATAACGGGTTTTGGATGGAGATGATAGGTCTGAAGCTGCCTCCCTGTATTGTAATTTTATAGACGTATTCACTTCATAAGTGAGAGAAAGAGTTCTAAAATCAGGGTCACAAACCACTCAGCCACCGAGGCAGTCCCAAGGTTGAAAAGAAGCCATGATCGACGTAAAATGGCACTCAAACGCGCCTATGTGACTGACAATATAGCTTGATAGCTGTCTCATAAAGGAGATAATGCAAAATGGGCTCAGACTAGGTACAGTAGCTCAAAAAATCCGTTAAACTATGATAAATAAATGCGCAGAGCAAAACAACCGCATCAAATGCTTAATTTATGAGTCATTTCACATTTTTCAATTTGATTTTTGTTCAGTCATTGAATTACTGTCATTTTGGTCACATGTAACCTTAATACCCGAATACACGAAATTACTTTTAATGGAGACTGTTATTGTAAAAAATAACGGGAAAATCATTTTCCGAAAGAAACAAAGCAAATTATGAAATACTGTACCCTTTAGTGGCCCAATTTCTATGCATATTTGCAATATCTCCTTTTGTCGATTCCAAGTAGCAGTATGGAACAGCTGACTTTTTTTCTAGAATTTTGGGTTGGCCCCGTTTGTAAAGTATTTCACAATGGTGGTCTTAAACACCCCCTTTCGGCTGATTACAAACAGATAAATGTAGCGACATTAGTTGGCTCTCTTTCAGGCAATAAGAGTGGTTGGAAGCGGCTTGCATCCAATGTAAGCTTTGCTTAAAATAGCATTACATGAAGTTTTACGTAGCATGCTTATGGTGTGTTTTGGTGAGCGTTTATAGCTGTTTTAGCATATAGCAAAAACACGGTTAATAGAACAAACATTTTGTTTTTTAATGAATGGAGTTCGCTTTTGTTAAATATTTTAACAACATGTGAAATAGATTGAGGAAAAAAATCTTGTATCGAAGCCCCTTAAATATTTAATACATTTCAGTTTAACTATTTATTTTTAAAGTGAATATTTAAGTAAATATTTTGTGAATTGAAAGCATCTACCTGTCACCGTCATTAAAATCGGGCGAAAATCGGCTAAAAATTCAGGATTGTATAAATATATATAGTTTTCCTAGTTTATTTAAGTTTTGGTGTGTCAATAAAGAATTTATCTATCTATCTAAATATTTATTTTATTTCGTTTTTAGCGTTCCGTACCCAAAGGGCAGAAACGGGACCCTAAGGGACGGATTACTAAGACTCCGCTGTCCGTCTGTCTATGACCAGGCTGTATCTCATGGACCGTGATAGCTAGAACGTTGAAATTTTCAAAGATGACGTATTTCTGTTACCGCTATAACTATAAATACTAAAAAAAATATATTTATGGGGGCTTCCATACGGTACGGAACCCTTCGTGCGTGAGTCCGACTCGCACTTGGCCGGTTATTAGTATTTGCAGTTAAAGCGGCAATAGAAATACATCATCTGTTCAACTATCTAGCTATCACGGTTCATGAGTTACAGCCTGTTGATAGACAGACGGACGGACAACGAAGTCTTAGTAATAGGATCCCGTTTTTACCCTTTGGTTACGGAACTCAATAAAATTGCATATTCCATATTCCAAAAAATCCCGAAAGAAAAACTATCCAAGAGGTAACTTATTGTGATTGCATTTTATTATTATTTTAGTTTTGTTTAATTTTTAATTATTTATTTCCAAATCAATATTAATTTTGTAACTTTAATTGTTACGATTTTAATTATTTTAATCTTGTTCTATACTTTTGTATTGAAACTACCTAACAAAAAATGTAATTTTTAAAACCAAATTACCAATAAATTTGTTTATCTGTTTACCAAATAAAGCGTGAGTTGAGTGCGGTGAATGAGATCGTGTATCGTGTGTACATACTACGAGAGACTCGGGGTCGTGGTTGGCTTGCGGTTTCTCCACACGCTTCTGCCCGCGTCGCAGCTCCTCCGCGCACGCTTCCAGCACGTGACACACCTGCGATACAATATCATAGGTAAATAATTATTTTTCGCAAAAAATGGCAAAACCGCCTTCCATCGTGTACAAAATTCGAATATTTAGCTAGAATTGTTTACATTATTGTTAATTTATCAAAAACGGCTCAGCCGATTTCTGTAAAATTTAAATGGGACCATCTCGGGAGTATACCCTTTCGAACTAAAATAGAATTTTTCGATTCGGTTCACAATTGGCGAAATTGTCGACGTTCATCTGTACAAAATTCGGATATTTCGCTCGAATTGCTTACATTATTGTTGGTTTTTTCAAAAACGGCTTAGCCGATTACTGTAAAATTGAAATGGGACCACCTAGGGAGTATACCCTTTCGAACTAAAAAAGAACTTTTCGGTTCGGTTCACAATTGGCGAAATTATCGATGAACATACACAAAAAAAATACATACACACGAACATAGAACCTCCTCCTTTTTGGAAGTCGGTTAATGATAAAGGTTGTGCAAGCCAAGTAACTAACTACAATAATTTTGAGCCGATATTTTTGACCTAGTGAACGAAGTAAATTAAAAAAAAAAATTGCGGGGATGGAGTTTTGATTTTGGTTTATAAAAAACTATATTTACCTGAGATAATGGTAGTGTGATGCCTCCAATGTGGATCATTTGTGAAAATACTTGAGCAAATCTGAGCAAATCTTTTACTACTGACACCTGAAAAAGATATATAACATTTTAGACGAAATTACAAATGTATTTGCTACATAGATATATATGTAAATCATTTAGTGAATTATGGAGGAAATAGGCCTGACCGACAACCATCCGATTTACCTCAGTGCCTCAAAACGAGTTTTCGATAGTTGTGTGTTGCCAGTGATGACATATGGAATTGAAACGTGGTCTTTTACTGTGGGCCTTATGGATAAGCTCAGGATAGCCCAACGTGCTATGGAGAGGGCTATGCTCGGCGTCTCTCTGCGAGATCGAATCAGAAATGAGGAGATCCGCAGACGAACCAAAGTTACCGACATAGCCCAGAGGATTAGCATATTAAAGTGGCAGTGGGCACATAGTTCGGAGAACGGATGGCCGATGGGGCCATAAAGTTCTCGAATGAAGACCACGAACCAGCAAGCGCAGCGTAGGACATCCACCGACTAGGTGGACTGACGATATAATAAAGATCGCAGGAACGCGCTGGATGCAGGTCGCTTCCAACTGGCCTTATTGGAAATCCATAGGGGAGACCTATGTCCAGCAGTAGATGTCTTACGGCTCAAGGATGGATGGATGGATGGATGGATGGATGGACAGATAATCTGGCCAAGTTTGTAGAAAGACGACGGATGCAGGCCGCTTCCAACTGCTTTTGTTGAATGGAGGAGGCTTACGTCCAGTCGTGGACATTCTAGAGCTGATAACATGATGAAATATACACAGGGTTATTCCTAATCAATTAGAATCCTTTTAGGGGCTTATTCAGTACATCAAAACTAACAACTTTTGTTCTGCGACTTTTGTCAAAAAAAAAAAAAAAACATATTCCATACAGTTTGTCGAGGGTGAACGATATTTTTCTATGGAACAGCATTTTTTGAGATTTGACAAAAGTCGTAGAACAAAAGTTGTTAGTTTTGATGTACAGAAGAAGCCCCTAATAGGATGCTAATTGATTACCAGTAACCCTGTATAGGTCGGACAGCACGCAGTATAGGCACGCAGGTACTAAACATGATAGGGTGGAGTAAATCCGAACACGCAGCCCTGAGCACGCGCTGTCTGATCGTTAGGCCTTCCATGTGTAATATTAGATACTTAGACGTTCCTTTCTTTAGAATACTATCCTTACAAGCAGAACAATTCAAAACAACACAAAGAAGACACAAGTGAAGACACATAAAACATCAAAGAAAAACCCATAACCATCTTTAAAAAAAAAGTATACTGACCGAATTTTGCTGTCTAAATTGCAACGCGCGGTCCCAAAGCGCCAAGCACCTATCAAATCGAGCTTCGTCGACAAACACAACGCCTCGAAACACGATAGGGTGGGGTAAATCCGGACAGATTGAGCAAAACCCGGTGCTACAGCTAAAGTGATCTTAAAAATAAAGTGTACAAACCGAATTTTGCTGTCCACGTTGCAAAGCGCGGTGCCAAAGCGCCAAAAAACGGATTAAACGAGCTTCGTCAGCGAACACTGCGCCTCGAAACACGATAGAGTGGGGTAAATCCGGACACGTACTACGAGCACGTGCTCTCTGGTCGTCAAGTTACCATGTATAATACTAGATACTTAGATGTTCATTTCTTTAGAATACTATCCCACCACATTTCATAATCAAAACATTTCAAAACAACAAAAAGACACAAAAGCATCAATGATAGAACCATCTTAACAAAAGTATACTGACCGAATTTTGCTGTCTAAGTTGCAACGCGCGGTGCCAAAGCGCCAAGCACCTATCAAATCGAGCTTCATCAGCGAACACAGCGCCTCGAAACACGATAGGGTGGGGTAAATCCGGACACGTAGCGCCGAGCACGCGCTCTCTGATCGTTAACCCTTCCATGTGCAATCCGTGAGCGTTGCCGTGAAGTCTTTCCACTTCCTGTAAAAATGTATTATAGAGCTAAGATGAAGAAATAGTTTATTTATACCAAAGTTAGTATCTCTTAATGTGGTCATTTAATATTGCACCATTTGGAGTCATATCAACTTAGGTCAAATGGATTGACGTCAAAAACGTACCCCATCAAAATGGATTCTATTCTATTGGCACAGTCGTGCGCCACTTACTAGCTGGCCCCTTTTTGGTTCAAAAACTAAGTCATTTTAACGACTTTTCCAAAAAGGAGGAGGTACTATGTCCGCCTGTAAGTTTCTTTAGTTGTTTTTAAACTTTCGCGATTTGAACTCATTATTATTATGTGACTATTATCATCCCGACGTTTCGACCGAATTGCATCGATCGTGGTCACGGGTAGACGGGTAGATTATGAGGTATTTATTTATCTCGTAATTTTAGTGCGCGATTAGTCCCTTAGTATAAAATAATGATGTTTTTTTTTGTGTATGTTCATCGATATTTTCGCCAATTGTGAACCGATTTTAAATAGTATTTTTTAGTTCGAGGGTATACCACCTTCCGAGGTGGTCCCATTTAAATTATATCGAAATCGACTAAGCCGTTTTTTTGATAAATCAGCTAAAATGTACATGGATGTCATTTTGATCTGTGCAAATTATTCGAATTCTGTACACAGTGGAAGTAGGTGTTGAGATTTTTTGCAAAAAAATAATTATTAATACCAATATTTTAGTTTTCTTGTCGCAGGAAAATTCATCCCGTTGATGGTAGTGAAATAGCTGTCTTTTTATAGGCCGCGCCAAACAAGTAGGCGGATGAGAAGTTAGCTACAAGCTGCGCAATAGCCAATCAACGCGGCTTTATGTGAGCTTCAGTCAGGATTGGATATTGCGCAGCTTGTTGCTACTTTACATCCGCCAACTTGTGTGGCGCGGCCTATACCTCTACCTATTTTTAACATATCTATTAAAAAAATACAAAATAATGTATTGTTTAAAATACACGTAACATAATTATTAAAGAAACCCTGCCTGCTGCCCAATTAGTGGGTACTTAAAACAATAAAGTAAGAACACGAAACACAAAGTCATTATTACACTTTTATAGTAAACTAGCGAC
Organism: Hypomecis atomaria; assembly: GCA_964007245.1. Taxonomy (NCBI): domain Eukaryota; kingdom Metazoa; phylum Arthropoda; class Insecta; order Lepidoptera; family Geometridae; genus Hypomecis; species Hypomecis atomaria. The sequence goes on from OZ023297.1 coordinate 16,230,844, forward strand.
CCGCCCCGGCTTCGCACAGGTGTATTATACATGTAAACCTTCCTCTTGAATCACTTTATCTATTTAAAAAACCGCATCAAAATCCGTTGTGTAGTTTTAAAGATATAAGCATACATGGGGACATGGGGACAGCGGAAGCGACTTTGTTTTATACTATGTGGTGATAAACACTGAAACAAAGTCACTATATCTTTTTCAACATAGACCAAATACAATTTTCAGTCTAAACTAAGAATGTGTGAGTGTTGTTTGTGCAACACTCCAATACACGAGATCTCATCTCATGATCTATTACAACAAGTTTTCAACAAAAATGAAGTAATCTCACCTCTAGCGTAGTGCTCTCCTTCCAGTTATCGTAAGCAGGAATGGGTTCCGCAGGTTTCTTCAATAGGAGACCGTATCGAGTGTCGTAGCGCATCGCCATCGCTCTGTGTAGGTATTGGTACGCCATCTATTGGACATAAATAGGTAGTTTTAGCATATTCGATTATTATGTTGTAAATTTGAATTTCATGGTGCCGCCACACTCTCCACGAGGCGACACGAGCACCGCAGCTGTAGCTAACTTTACATCGTATATAAGTCAGCGATGTGAAGTTAGCTACAGAAGCGGTGCTCGTATCGCCGCGTGGCGAGTGAGGACGCACCATCAACATTTTTAGGGTTCCGTACCTACCCAAAGGGAAAAACGGGACCCTATTACTCAGCCTTCGGTGTCCGTCTGTCTGTCTGTCACCGGGCCGTATCTCATGAACCATGATAGCTAAGCTGAATTTCACATAATTATGATGTATTTCTGTTGCCGCTATAACAACAAATACTAAAAACAAAATAAAACAAATATTTAAGGGGCTCCCATACAACAAAACTGAATTTTTAGACGTCTTTCGCTCTATATTAATAAAGGTAACAGGTAGATGCTTGAAATTTTCACAGATTATTTAGTCGTATATTCACTTCAATAGTAATTAATAAAATTAAAATAAAGTAAATATTTAAGGGGGGCTCCCATACAGTACGGAACCCTCCGTGCGCGAGTCCGACTCGTACTTGGCCGATTATTTAGCTTTATTGGTGCACGAAATATTGATAAACTAACACTTGGGCATATGTATGAATGGTATAGCTCGAACGAATCATACTTCTTGAAAGGTGCACGAGAATTGAATTTCGGGCAGATTTTAGCTAACTTAACAGCAGTTACGAAGTTCCTTTGTGACTATATAAACAATTTTTGACATATAATTTTAGTTATTTTAAACTGTTATTTTTGACGATGCTATTGCAGACATTTCAATTACAGTAGGTATTTCTGACATCTTAATTTTTTAATGTTGTATTTTGAATTTTATGTAATGTACCAAATTTTTATTAATTTATTGTAATATTATGCCTAATCATTCTGTTGAGTAAATAATGAATAATAATTGTTATTTTGACAATTCGTAAGGTGTTGCTCATAGTATATTGTTGTATACCAATGTGTGTAATTATCCTTACTGAAAATAAATGAATCTATCTATCTATCTATAGTGTGTTTCTGGTGACTGACTTACGGCGCCGAAACGTGATCTCTCACTATGGATCTTATTAGTAAGCTCAAAGTAGCAAACAAGCTATGGAGAGGGCTTCGAGCAAATATCTACAGAGCCACAGTCCCTAAGTGAAAGTGGTAAAAAATTTCCGAGCGCCGTCATACTTACCGATTAGATATTTACATTAAATAATTCACAATGACCCGTTCTCGCGAATCTCGACTTGTTGATGCTTGTAACCGAGCACTTTGGCATCACGCGGCATTGTAGTCGGCTTGCAATCGCCTCGCGACTAACGAAAAAGCCTGTCCACTACGTAGCTTGGGCAGAGTTTTGGCTGGGACACTTTTTTTTGCACGATTGGGACTCTACATATAGATACTCGTATTTGCTCGAAGGGAGAGGGGTGTACTCAAAGTCTCCTTGATACCATCAGCAAGGTGGTGCTGCCGGACGACCCACGCTGCGCTTGACGTATCTGAGACACTACTCAGTTACCACTTCGTCTTACCACGTGTCCTGCCCAGCTCCATTTAAGATTCGCTACTACGATTCCGACGTCCTGGACTTTTGTCCTTCGTCTGTTCTCTGTCTTGCGAGTTTGATGCCTTGCATGGACCTCTCCATGGCTCTCTGTGGAACTTTAATTTTGTTCGCAGACTCATGACCTACCCTTAAACAGTAATATTCCTTGTCATTAGCGAAGGAAGCGCCCAGCAGCTCAAACGCTTCTATCTTCTGCGCGCGGCTGACGTCGGGTCGAGACGCTAGTATTTCCACTACGCCCGCTCTAGCGCGCTCTGCCGCACATTGTAATGGCGTCATACCTAGAACAAAAGGGAATTATACAAATTTCTACTGTAGTAATATTAGGGAACCTAGAACAAAGGGGAATTATACAATGTATAGTAATATAACTGAAAAAAAAACAACATTTCGCTAATTTATTAACCGACCCATCCTATTGGCAAAATTGAAAACATGAAAATTTCTGAATACTAACAAATCAGATGCGACTCACAAAGAAACAAAACATGAGCAATACTTTTACTTCATTATTATAGGAGCTAGTGATGAAAATGAGTCAGCGATCATCGATTCAAAGGATATAAATGTAGTATCTACATACTAAGGTATATAAGCATTGCATATATTCTGAAAATCATCAAACTGACGATTAAAATCAAAATTAAAACATCCTGAATACTGATATAGGCCGCGCCACACAAGTTGGCGGATGTTAAGTTAAGTACAAACTACGCAATAACCATTCAAAGTGCGGCTTTATGTGAGCTTCTTTCTTTATGTAAGATTGCATATTGTGATATTCGATCTCGGAGCTGTCTATGTATCCCCATTTTGCCAGATTGCCTCGGCTTTGGCCTACTTGAGAACGGAGGCGGTTTCTGGTTTTCCAGGTGGGCCAAGCCTCTTTACAGCCAGGTGGAAGATCTTTAGCTGCTTTAATGTAGACCACGATGTCCCGTGCTTAAAAGGTTATTCGTGTTTTAGAAGTTTCCAGCATGTTCTAAGACTTACCATTTTCATTGTTGAGTATCCTAGCCTTGTGTTCGAGTAGTGTGCAGACAACAGATCCATGACCACACTCCGCCGCGAAGTGAAGGGCAGTGGCGCCGCATAGTGCTCTCTCGTCTACTCTTGCATCACTGTCTAGTAGGAATTGTACCTGTGGGTCAAAAACATACGTTTATAACTTCGAGCAAATATCTACAGAGCCACATTCCCTAAGTGAAAGTAGTAAAAAAAATATCCAAGCGCCGTCAAACTTACCGACTTAGATATTTACATAAAATAATTCATATTGACCCGTTTTCTCGAATCTTGACGTTATGTCACTTTACTAGTGCTTGTAACCGAGCACTTTAGCATCGCGCGGCGTTTTAGTCGGCTTGCAATCGCCTTACGACTAACTAAAAAGCCTGCCCACTATGTAGGTTGGGCAGAGTTTTGGCTCGGACACTTTTTTTTGCACGAGTGTCAGTCAGATATGTATTTGCTCAAAGGTTTATAAACGATTTTCTCGCTAGATACTGTACAATGTCTGAGAGACATACCGAAACAGACATTCTCCAATGGAAAAACGACCTCAACAGCAGGGGATTTTATGCATTTCGTTCGATCGTTCGTTTCAGCCATAGGACATCTACTGCTGGACATAGGCCTCCCCTGTAGATCTCCAATAAGACCGGCCGGTAGCAGCTTGCATCCAGCGCGATCCTGCGGTCTTAATGAGGTTTCCGTCCACCATTTACCCATTTATCATTAAGTTATGAAGATATAGCCCGTTAAAGTTCCCGTCGCGAGTGTAAAACAAATGTATAGACTTTCGTGAGAGACGTGACGTCATGACCCCCACTCCCAAACTTTGACAGGTTTATCTTTACCATTTGTTGTTATATTGACAAAAGAAAAAATACGCGTCGAATATTTTTTGATGGTCTAACTCACGGACTAACTATAATAATGTTTTTTTTACCATTTCATCATACCAATTGAACTTTGGACGTATACGAAACTTCGATGAACATAATAAACGAAACTTTGACATATTGTATCGCGTTTCCGTAATGTTCCGTATACGTTCGTAGGCGTTCGAAAGTCAAATAAAGAACCCTTGGGGATCTATAAAACTGACACTCGAATAGCTAGTAACGTTTACGGAACTTTGACAGATTGTATGGAGAATCGTTAATTAGGACGTACTTATACGGAACTTTGCGGATACTCTATACAAGATACGTATACGACCGAGCCGTTCGAAAATCAAAAATAGTGCCCCAGGGGCTATATTTTTGAATTTCGTATGGTTTGGAACGTATACGGAACTTTGACAGATTGTATGGAGAATCTCTATGCTATCTATCTATGTATCTCTATGGAAGTTGCGAATACTCCAAACAAGTTCCGTATACGACGAAGTTTCAAAAATAGGGCTCCTGAACGGAATGCGCACGAATTCGTCCGATTGACAGTGACTTTTGATCGCCTGGTGACAGCTGACAGTGTTGACGAATTTGGAAAGTATATTACGCGAACGCATAAGTAGGTACTACGAATTTCAGTGGTATGATTCAGGGTAGCAACTTGACTGTCTAATCAACTCTAATTGAAAGACTAAGGTTCAAAAGACTTACCACATCCAAATGCCCCTTATAAGCCGCTATCATCAAGCACGTGTTGTTGTATTTATTCGCCTTATGTATATCCGCGCCATGCCTCACTAGGTATTTGACAATGTCCAGCCGTCCGTCGAAGCAGGCTGCTCTGAGAGGCGTACTGAGGGTCTTTGTGGCGTGGTTGACGTTGGCACCGGCGCGGACCAAACGTTTGACGATACCGAGGTGTCCAGCGCCTGCTGCGCACCATAAGGCTGTGGCTCCTGTAAAAAAATAATGGCTTAGTAAATAACAAAGAAAAAAAGCTGTGGTGGTAAATAGTAGTAGTGACACCCGCCTTACAATCGTGATGTCGTGGGTTGAAATCCCGGTCCCGTACCAATGAGCATGAGATGAATTTATGTACGGAATTTCACATCACTGGCTTTTCAGTGAAAGAAAACATCGTGAGGCAACCTGCATACGGAAGAAATCTGATGGCGTATGTGAATCTACCAACCCGCACTGGGCCAACGTGGTGGACATGGCCGAATCACTCTTCGTGGGTAGGCCTCCGTCCTGCAGTGGACAATTAAAAAGGATGGTACAGTATAGTCAGTATAGAAGATTATCTTACGTGTAGAATATAAAAGCTACATTACAGACAAAAGAATATGTTTTAAAATAATCCATTCAATCTGTTCTTAATGTTAAAAATACTTCTTTTATTGATAATACGTTCTTATAGGCCGCGTCACACAAGTAGGCGGAAATGAAGTTAGCCACAAGCCGCGCAATATCCAATCCTGACTCAATCTCAAATAAAGCCGCGCGTTGATTGGATATTGCGCAGCTTGTAGCCAACTTCATTTCCGCCAACTTGTGTGACGCGGCCTATACTTACTTTCGCATTTTCTCTTCAAAAATCAATCAATTTCAAATTTTTCATCGGACAGATAGCAAGATAAACAATACTACAAGTACAATACGTGTTATAGATATAAAACGCAATGTAATTAAGAAGTAAAGTGGGCGCGCAAATATGACTATAGGTATTGTAGTATTTCAGTGAACCACACACAGTCATCGCATTCGACCACGTTAACACCGCAATAATATGAAAAGTGTCACACTGTTAATTTTACATATCCCCCAGCCATGACACAGAATCAGATGTTAGCGACAAATGACACGAATACCCAGATAATTTAATTATGAATCAGAAACTATTTCTATGTGTAATCAAGCTAGTAATATAGCTAGTTTTATGCTTCGAGCAAATATCCATAGAATCACAATTGAGCAAAAAAAGTTTCCGAGCCAAAACCCTGCCCAAGCTACGCAGTGGGCAGGCTTTTTAGTTAGTCGTAAGGCGATTGCAAGCCGACTACAACGCCGCGCGATGCCAATGTGCTCGGTTATTAGCACTAATTAGGTGACATAACGTCGAGATTCGAGGAAACGGGTCATTGTGAATTATTTAATGTAATCTAAGTCGGTATGTATGACGGCGCTCGGACATTTTTTTACTAATTTCGCTTAGGGACTGTGGCTCTGTAGATATTAGCTCGAAGGTTTTATGACGAAAATAAATGAAGTGTTGCGGGAAAGTATTCCGATTTTTTTTGTAGTCTTCATTGAAATTAAGTTATTATTTAGATGTCATATTATTATAACTGCTCAAAAGAGAACATTTTAATGTGGTTTGATGAGATGACCTAGTAGCTCGTTCCATTATATTGGAGGATTAAATGTTTACAATTGAACCAACATAATTATGGTTTAGGCGAGGAATGCCCAATTCTAACAATGGCATATTAATATGGTTTTAAGAATGCCCAATTCTCAAAATGGCTAACGAATTTAAATTGTGTTTTTTTTTAAATCACATAAATAATCATATATTTATATACAAAGTCTCCGGTAAGTAACATCGAACCTCTCAAAGGCAGGTTTAGTACATCAAACTGAACAACGTTTACTATGGGGCCAACCAATCCAGACTCCGCGAAAAAAATCAGCTGTCCCATACATTTTGTTGATTTATCATTGGACTTTTTCAACGGCGAACGCTCAGATTTATTTGCGATTTCCAAGTATTTCCCATAGTAAAACTGGTTTACCTTGTACTAAAGTCGCCTTCAAGAGGTGTTTTAATCATCGGCGTCTTGTAATAAAAATCGGCCAAGTGCGAGTCGGACTCTCGCACGAAGGGTTCCGTACCGTATGGTAGCCCTACTATTCCTCTTGCCGTTATCAATAGTGCGCAAAAAACTCTTAAAAACGTTTGTTGTATGGGAGCCACCCTTAAATATTTTATTTTATTCTGTTTTTAGTATTTGTTGTTATAGCGGCAACAGAAATACATCATCTGTGAACATTTAAGCTGCCTAGTTATCATGGTTCATGAGATACAGCCCGGTGACAGACAGACACAGACGGACGGACAGACGGACAGACGGACATCGAAGTCTTAGTAATAGGGTCCCGTTTTTACCCTTTGGGTACGGAACCCTAAAAATGCACTATAATTTTCCCGAGAAAAGCAAAAATTCTGTATCGGCTTTTGAATCAAGAAAGTATGACTTCAGAGAAATTAGTTATATCGGGAAAGTTCTCAGAAAGTTTTGGCAGCCGATATGGCTCGCAAATGGTCAAAAGAAATAAAGAAAAGAATGAGTAAGTGCATGAGTACATCGTTAACAAAGCATTTTATATAGTAACTTTCAGTTCTTTGTAGAAAGCCAAACATTATAGGTTCACCGCATCACACAAGTAGGCGAAAATGAAGTTAGCTACTAGCTGCGCAATATCCAATTCTGACTGAAGCTCACATAAATTGATTGGATTGCGCAGTTTGTAGCTAACTTCATTTCCGTAAACTTGTGTGATGCGGCGAATATTTGTGGATGCGGCCTATACCCTGAAACTATACCTGGAACAATGGCACATAAGAGAGGAGGTCAATACCCAGCAATGGGTCGACACAGGCTGATGATCATGATGGCTTATACCTAGTTGTAAAAATAGTTTGAAGGTTTGAAGGACGTTTAAAAATGTCAATCGAACGTCTATTATTTAGATAGGCATGACTACAGCTTAAATAAATGTTAGAATCAACATTTTGCCAAACTAAACCCTGTAGGTTTTCCTACAAGGTGTTGTTTGGCAAAGTGCGCAAAAATATCAGCTGTCCAAAGTACAAAAAGTTCATTGACTCGCGACAAAATCTATGGAACAGCTGATTTATTTCAGCGATTTCGCAGTTGGTCCTATGGTAAAAGTTATTCATAATGCATATCTTTGCACTTTACAAAGCAACACCCTATACATTAAAAAAAACCCGATCATCTCCGTCAGGCATGGAAACAAGTCACTGAGATGCTCAGAAGAATAAGCACCCTATAACTTTAGACTCCTGTCAGAAAACTCAATCAGATTTTCTATTAATTGTTGGTATCAAATAAAATTCTACGCAGAATCTGCTTGTTTCTTCTTTTTATCTAGAACAGGATGGCAACTGTTTCAAAGCTGTCAAAATTCACAACGTCAGCGAACGAAATGCACAAGAGTCTAAGTAAAAACTAAGGTGAAAATCAATTGATGCACTTTCGCGCGTAAACTGACCACTAACTTGGTTTGTAGGTGTATGTACCTCGTAAGCCGTGGTGGTCTAGTGGTAATGATACCGGCCTTACAATCGTGAGGTCGTGGGTTCAAATCCCGGTCCCGTACCAATGAGTTCTTCAGAATGTATGTAGGGAATTTCACACCACTGGCTTTTCGGTGAAGGAAAACATCGTGAGGCAACCTGCATACGACGTCCGTAGAAGAAATTCGATGGCGTATGTGAATCCACCAACGCGCTCTGGGCCAGCGTGGTGGATATGGCCCAATCACCCTTCGTGGGCAGGCCTACGTCCTGCAGTGGACTATTAAAAAAAGGCTGGTACAGTACCTCGTAAACACTACCTATTCATGGTCGGTATATGAATTTTCGTAAACTTACGAAGTGATTTGTCTATAAAAGCAAAAAGCCAAAATAAAATGGATTTCCAGCGCTGACCGACCCGATGGGCCTTATGAGATAGCACGAAATAATATCAATGTTTACGGAAGTCACCAACCGCAGAGAAACGGTTATAGAAACGCTATCACAAAATTAAAACATAAATTATTATAAATAGAATTGGCATAGAACACACATAGTGTGACATAACTAGTATAACTACCTCGTCTTGGTGGCAACATCGTGGTTCACGGCAATACTCGTATCTCTGTTTCTAATCTCTTCTGGAATTAGCTTTATGAAGTCCATATAGCTCTTATGAACTGCGCAACGGATTCTGATGTAGCTTTCACTATTACGGTAGAAGCTCGATTATCCGGCCCTCAGTTTTACGGATTCACGATTATCCGGATGACTTTGCGCATTCAACGATTTTTTTTTCAAGTTGAATCCAATTGTAAAGGAATATGTCCGAACATTCATAACCCGCCCGCGCTCCGCTCTTTCTCTAATATTCGCTAATTACTAAGTGTATTTCGTTGCGCTACGTCGCTACGTGATCTCTGATCTTTAAAAAATCATAACCTAAGATAGTGGTATTATCATTTAAAGATAAAATAACTTGACTGCCTCGGTGGCTCAGTGGTTAGTGACCCTGACTTCTGGGCCAAAGAGGCGTGGGTTCGATCCCCACCCAGGGCAAACATTTTGTGTGATGAACATAGGTGTTTGCTCTGTGTCTGGGTGTTATTTAGGTACTATCTATATAAGTATGTATTTAAAATATGTATATGTAGTATATCAGTCTCTGGCAGCCATGTCACAAGCTATGCTTAGTTTGGGGTCAGAGACCGTGTGTAAGATGTACCCTAATATTTATTTATTTATTTATTAAAAAAGGGGAAAATTGGTCGTAAGTTAGGTAAAAATAATAAGACTAGCCGCTTTTTTCATTAATTCTATTATCCGGATTTTCAATTATCCGAATGATCAACTAAAATTACACGAATTAGTCCGGTTAATCGGGGCTCTACTGTATATTAGAAAATATCTTCCAGAAGGTCGATGTTTTCGTGTAGAGTCGAGGCCGGTCGCTAGCAGCATATTATGCGTAAACGTAATATTAGATTTCTCTATTATTCTTGTAGTATTTGTACAGAGATTTAGTAAATTTATAGGTCGCATAAGCTGCCAAGCCTTTGCCTAGTTTAATAGGTACTGGTTTTCTTCAAATATAAAGCCGTTATGTCGGTCCAGTGAGCTACCAAGTTACTACTGGATTCAAATCTATTCAAAAGTAACTGTACTATTATTTATTTTATCTACACTAATGTTGTAACATTCTACTTATGTTTCCAAAACTCGACTTATAATGACTACTGTTATAGCGCAGACAACAAAACACTCAATTTAAGCAATTTCACATGATGTTATAATATCCACATCGATATCGTAAAATCTCATTATAACATCGCGCGCTCGCTCCTGATTGGCCCTGCGCGCGCAGCTGCGCTCTCATTGGTTAGATTTTAATGGCGCCAAGTTCACTGTGACAATACACGTACGCGTGAATTTAATGTTTCGCAATATGTTTTTTTTTATTTTTATTAGTGAAGATAAAGTAGTGTATGCAACTGCATATAACACGGGTATTAAAACACTCGTTACTATTATGAAACTCGCTGCGCTCGTTTCATAAACTCACACTCGTGTTTTAATACCCTTCATTATATGACAGTTGCATAAACTACTATTGTCCGTTACTAAATTGGATGTGAATATACTTTACATCTATAGACTAAACATAAATTAGGTAATTGTCATTGACATTGAACAGGATTCATAAAATCAATATTATTGTGTTTCTATCGCACTAAAATTATTTACAGTGTTTCGGATACACAGTTTCTGAAATATCACGTAGAAACATACCGATAAACACGTACCGTCTTACCACAAAAGTTTTACGCACGCTTTAGACAGTGTTCAGCAGTAAAAAATTTCACAGTTAAACCAGGGTTTAAAGCGTGTTTAAATCTAGTTTGTGTTGTTTAAACCTTTTGTGGTTAGACGGGTAGTGTTTACAGAAACAAAATAACTGTCTCTGAAACATAATGATTTGTTTTAGAAAAACGTAGATTTTGTTTCTGAAACAGAGTACCTATGTAAACAATTGTACCTTAGTGAATACATGGCTTCATGATCATTACCAAGACTATACCTATGTCAACCTTAATACCTATATCTATATCCTATGACAATTTCACCTTTCATCAGACTTTATCTGGAAGATCTCGCGTTTAGCGACAAGACCGCCTTTCATTTTCTTTTACATTTTATTTACTAGCGACCCGCCCCGACTTCGCACAGGTGTATTATAAATTCCTCTTCCTCCCTCTACCTTCCTCTTGAATCACTCTATCTATTAAAAAAAACCGCATCAAAATCCGTTGTGTAGTTTTAAAGATATAAGTATACATGGAGACATGGGGACAGCGGAAGCGACTTTGTTTAATACTATGTAGTGATTTTGTACTCTGTTACTGTTTTTGTATTGTATTGTATCCCGATATCAAACACACATCACACACATTTTCTTTTAAATGTTGTATAGAGGTTTCACAGTCAAACGCAATATTTCACATAAATAACATCAATACGATCACAAAACAGAACATCCTAAAGGCGTAGCAATATAAAGAGACCACCCGACGCGCTCTGGCCAGAGCAATGCCAAAAACGCCAAATGAATTTATAAATCGGAGCGTAATCAAGATAAATCATATGAGCCGGGAAACAAAGAAGCTTCTGGAATACCGCCAAAATACACTCGGGTTCCATGTACCTCCGCTTTCCTTTGTATGTAAACTTTCTCAACTAAAAATACGACGCGCGTAGTGGCGACGTATTTTGAAGACCAAAGACCGAAAAACTGAGTCAACGAGGCAAAAAACGTGGTCGCGCTTTGTTTTGGATTCGTTTCTTGTATTGCAGCTGTTGTTGAATCGATACTAAAATCTAATTGTATGAATGAGCTGATTTGATTTGTAACATATTATGTCTTAATTTCAAAGGATCCAAGAAGACACACTACAAGAAATGCTAAAACAACTTGTTCAGGAAAGTAATAAGGTCGGACTATCCATGAATACTGAAAAATCGAAAGTGATGACCAACTTCGATAAGATCCCAATCGTAGTGAATGGTGCCATAATAGAATACGTGGATGAATACACATATCTTGGCCAAATAATATCACCAAAAGATTTGACAACAAAAGAAATCGAAAACAGAGTAAGTCTATCATGGAAAAGATACTGGTCACTTAAAGAAATTGTGAAAAACTCTCAAGTGCCACTAAAAGCCAAGAAAAAGATATACGATTCTTGTATTCTCCCCATTATGACATATGGCTGCCAAACGTGGAGTCTAACTAAACAAAATATACACAAACTGGAAACCTGTCAACTAGTATGGAGCGAAGCATGCTCAATCTAAAGTTAAAAGACAAGATAAAACTTGAAACAATAAGAAATCAAACCAAACTTAGAGACGTGACATATTGTATTAAGAAATTAAAATGGAGATGGGCTGGGCATATGATGAGAAACACAAATAATAAATGGACTAAGATCGTGACAGAATGGTGCCCAAGACAACACAAAAGACGAAAAGGAAGACAACGACGCAGATGGGACGACGACTTTAAAAATATAGCTGGCATTACTTGGAGGAGGAAGACGCAAGATCGCAAATTATGGCAAGCGCTAGGGGAGGCCTATGCTGAAAAGTAAGACAATCATAAAACCGGTGTCTAAAACTGTTGAATTTAAAATTATATTACGTTTAATTTTAATATTAAGTAAAATAGTTAAGTTTTTTATATGTTTTGTAAGATTGTTGAATAAAGGCTTTTATTATTATTATGTCTTAGAGAGTAGTTTGTATTTCAATGGTAACCAGGGTCTGATGATGGAGCTGGAAGGTGGTCATAGGAACTCTGTAATTAAACGACGCAACCCCATCGAGTTTCGGCTCGTTTGATTCGTCTTGGCGAGTACTTGTTCAGTAAAAGCATGTTTTTTTTTTTTTTTTAAATATTATTCTTGTTCATTGTGTACACGAATGCTTTGTTACCTGACTGCTAAGACAAGAAAGGGTTTTGTTTACTTAGCTGGTCAATCAAAGCGCTGGGCTAGTCGAGCCATGTCCAGCTTTGTTTTGGTTATGAACACAAGTGCCGCTTTGTTTACGAGCGAGTCGAACGCTCTACATATTTTAAAAAAGAAACATTTCCGCAATCGCAACTCTGTTGGCAAACATACCAATTTACAAGACGTTTATATTTCGAGCCGAAAGATGGGTTATTGCGTTTTCGCTTTCGATGTTTGTGTGCAAATTGGGCTTTTAAGTGGAAGCTTGGCGAAGATTGCTACACCATTAGCTGTGACGTTTTAGCCTATATGTATTTCTTTTTTGCCAAAATTTATAAAGACGATTTTTGATCGATTGTCTGACTAAGAGTTACTGACAAACCCGATGGTAACGATAGCAAACAAGTATTATATTTTAAAAAAAACTAGCTTTTACTGAACAAGTAATCGCTAAGACGAATCAAACGAGCCGAAACTCGATGGGGTTGCGTCGTTTCATTACAGAGTTCCTATGACCACCTTCCAGTTCCATCATCAGACCCTGGTTACCATTGAAAGACAAACTACTCGCCAAGACAATTCAAATGAACCCAAACTCGATGAGGTTGTGTCGCTTCATTGCTAAGTTACCTACTTTCGCCACCTTCCAGATCCATGTCATCATAATATTGCATTGTCACGCGATTTATACATGTATGCAAAATTTCAGCTCAATCGGTATCCGGGAAGTGGATCAAATTAAACTTGCAAGATTTGATTACAGAACGACAGACAACGGGACAGGTGAAACTAAATAAAAGCTTGTAAAATCATGCAGCAGTGACTGCTATGGTCGCCGTACAGTTCACTTGTGCAGTCCACTACGCGGTAGTAGCATGTATAATTATGATTTACACTAAGAGGCAGGTCCCATAGTGCAGTTTCACTTCCTGGGGTGATGCTTGACATCTGCACCAATCTAGATGTATACCACCCAGCCTATACGAACTTACTTACTGTCCGAGCTAGCTACACCACTAGACTATTACACCTAAACTCACCTTCAATGACATATTCATCGAACTTGACAGTGTCTTCCGTCTCCAGCCGTACCGGCGGCCGGAACTTTTCCAGCAGGATCCTCACTGGTCCCTCGCGACCGTGTCTCGCCGCCGCTATCAGAGGCCTACGTTTGACAGTGTTGACACAGACAGCTCATCCTATAACTAAGTAAACTCACCTTCTATAACATGTTCATCGAACTGGACAGTGCCTTCCGTCTCCAGCCGGACCGGCGGCCGGAACTTTTCCAGAAGGATCCTCACTGGCCCCTCGCGGCCGTGCCTCGCCGCAGCGATCAGAGGCCTACGTTTGACAGTGTTGACACACACAGCTCATCGTGTAACCAAGTAAACTCACCTTCAATAACATATTCATCGAACTGGACAGTGCCTTCCGTCTCCAGCCGGACCGGCGGCCGGAACTTTTCCAGAAGGATCCTCACTGGCCCCTCGCGGCCGTGCCTCGCCGCAGCGATCAGAGGCCTACGTTTGACAGTGTTGACACACACAGCTCATCGTGTAACCAAGTAAACTCACCTTCAATAACATATTCATCGAACTTGACAGTGCCTTCCGTCTCCAGCCGTACCGGCGGCCGGAACTTTTCCAGCAGGATCCTCACTGGCCCCTCGCGACCGTGCCTTGCCGCCGCTATTGTACAACTACACTACAAAGATACAGTTCAAACTCACCTTCAATGACATATTCATCGAACTTGACAGTGCCTTCCGTCTCCAGCCGTACCGGCGGCCGGAACTTTTCCAGCAGGATTCTCACTGGTCCCTCGCGACCGTGCCTTGCCGCCGCTATTGTACAACTACACTACAAAGATACAGTTCAAACTCACCTTCAATGACATATTCATCGAACTTGACAGTGCCTTCCGTCTCCAGCCGTACCGGCGGCCGGAACTTTTCCAGCAGGATTCTCACTGGCCCCTCGCGACCGTGCCTTGCCGCCGCTATTGTACAACTACACTACAAAGATACAGTTCAAACTCACCTTCAATGACATATTCATCGAACTTGACAGTGCCTTCCGTCTCCAGCCGTACCGGCGGCCGGAACTTTTCCAGCAGGATCCTCACTGGCCACTCGCGGCCGTGCCTCGCCGCCGCTATTGTACAACTACACTACAAAGATACAGTTCAAACTCACCTTCAATAACATATTCATCGAACTTGACAGTGCCTTCCGTCTCCAGCCGTACCGGCGGCCGGAACTTTTCCAGCAGGATCCTCACTGGCCCCTCGCGACCGTGCCTTGCCGCCGCTATTGTACAACTACACTACAAAGATACAGTTCAAACTCACCTTCAATGACATATTCATCGAACTTGACAGTGCCTTCCGTCTCCAGCCGTACCGGCGGCCGGAACTTTTCCAGCAGGATTCTCACTGGTCCCTCGCGACCGTGCCTTGCCGCCGCTATTGTACAACTACACTACAAAGATACAGTTCAAACTCACCTTCAATGACATATTCATCGAACTTGACAGTGCCTTCCGTCTCCAGCCGTACCGGCGGCCGGAACTTTTCCAGCAGGATTCTCACTGGCCCCTCGCGACCGTGCCTTGCCGCCGCTATTGTACAACTACACTACAAAGATACAGTTCAAACTCACCTTCAATGACATATTCATCGAACTTGACAGTGCCTTCCGTCTCCAGCCGTACCGGCGGCCGGAACTTTTCCAGCAGGATCCTCACTGGCCACTCGCGGCCGTGCCTCGCCGCCGCTATTGTACAACTACACTACAAAGATACAGTTCAAACTCACCTTCAATAACATATTCATCGAACTTGACAGTGCCTTCCGTCTCCAGCCGTACCGGCGGCCGGAACTTTTCCAGCAGGATCCTCACTGGCCCCTCGCGACCGTGCCTTGCCGCCGCTATTGTACAACTACACTACAAAGATACAGTTCAAACTCACCTTCAATGACATATTCATCGAACTTGACAGTGCCTTCCGTCTCCAGCCGTACCGGCGGCCGGAACTTTTCCAGCAGGATTCTCACTGGCCCCTCGCGACCGTGCCTTGCCGCCGCTATTGTACAACTACACTACAAAGATACAGTTCAAACTCACCTTCAATGACATATTCATCGAACTTGACAGTGCCTTCCGTCTCCAGCCGTACCGGCGGCCGGAACTTTTCCAGCAGGATCCTCACTGGCCACTCGCGGCCGTGCCTCGCCGCCGCTATTGTACAACTACACTACAAAGATACAGTTCAAACTCACCTTCAATAACATATTCATCGAACTTGACAGTGCCTTCCGTCTCGAGCCGTACCGGCGGCCGGAACTTTTCCAGCAGGATCCTCACTGGTCCCTCGCGGCCGTGCCTCGCGGCTGCGATGAGAGGCGTACACTGCACACCCTCGAAACGAACGTCCTGGAAGAAGGCATTGTTGAGCTAGAATAAGCAAACAGAACAATAATAAATATATTAATAAATAAATATAAGGGGACATCTTAAACACGGTCTCTGAGAAAAACATACTCGTACTAACACAATAAGCAAAGCTTGTGACTGATATTACTACATTTACATATTTTTAAACTCATATAATATGTAGTAACATATAAGTATTTAAAAATCGGCCAAGTGCGAGTCGGACACGCGCACGAAGGGTTCCGTACCGTGTTGGAGCCCCCTTAGTCCCATTTCTCTTGCCGTTATTAATAGCGAGCAAAAAACTTCTAAAAAATACGTTTATTGTATGGGAGCCCCCTTAAACATTTATTTTATTCTGTTTTTAGTGTTTGTTTTTATAGCGGCAACAAAAATACATCAGCTGTGAAAATTTCAGCTATCTAGATATCACGGTTCATGAGATACAGCCCGGTGACAGACAGACGGACATCGGAGTCTTAGTAATAGGGACCCGTTTTAACCCTTTGGCTACGGAACCCTAAAAAGAACATCAAAATCCATTGCGTAGTTTTAAAGATCTAAGCATAATTATATAGGGACTAACAGACAGCGGGAAGCGACTTTGTTTAATACTATGTAGTGATTACCTATACTACTTACAGAAATAAAGTTCAAAATAAATTTCATTATTTATTGTTTGTGAAACAGTTATTCTTTATAGGTCGAACAAATATACAACAAACATGAATTTTTAGCCATTTTTCGCTCGATTAATAACGGTAAAAGGACGCTTGAAATATTCACAGAATATTTAGTTGCATATTCACATCAAAAATAAATAATTAAATTAAAATAAATATATTAATAGAGGGCTGCCATATGGTACAGAACCCTTCGTGCGCGAGTCCCACTCGTACTTGGCCGATTATTTTATTTGAAATTCGGATCGCGCTTGATAAGCTCTGCATGGTACAGTGACAAGCATTAAAACATTTATTTTGTATGGTTTATAATGCATAAGCGTAGCAGCGGTACAATGAGCGTCTCCACGCATCAAATAGCGTGAAATACCTTGAAACTATCTTTCACGTAGCGCCGCTCCGAGTCCGACTTTAATCTTTGAGGAAATATTACTACGGTATATAGCTCGATGACTTTAATACGAGTTATAGGCCGAATCAAACCTCTAGGCGGCTGTGAAGTTAGCTACAAGCTACGCGATACCCAATCCTCGCACAGCTGTTAAGTGAGCTTCAGTCAGGTCATATTTTCAGGCCAGTAACATTACAGCCACCAAAAAGTTTTAATCGGCATATACTGCCATGAACATATCTTTCACGTACTGTACCAGCCTTTTTAATAGAACAATTCGTTGCTATTATGTATTTTATTTATTTTATTTTATTTTTGACGTGACAACGTCTTATAAATTGGTTTGCCGGGTGACACTTCAAGAAACTGCGTTACGCTCCGCTCACGTTATGCGCTCACAATGAGAGCGAGTGAGAGGCACGCGTCCCTTCCACTCGGGCATGGTTAGCCCGCCTAAGAGCGAGAGAGACAGACATAAGTCTTTGTCACGTAAAACTTTCGCCCGTATACCGACTTTACAGGCAACCAATTTTTTATTGTATTATAAAGGTACACAGAACAGGATACATTCTATTAAGAACTAAATTTTATGCAACAAAAGTACAGAACTGGAAAATATCCCTTAATATGCGTACACAGCATGATTGTAGCAGTAAATCTCAATGAAACAAATTATATAAATTAACAATAGAGAAAACACAATTAAATATTAACATTAATTAACTATTACATTGTGCTGCAAGCCTAATGCCTCAGCATATACTACAAAATTAAAATAAACAAATAAGAGAATACCAGGCCAAACAATATTGTGAAATGACGAGATATATTTTGCGGTACTTTATATTATTGTACAAACTGTTGTACATATAATTTTAGTATTAAGCTCAATACATCATTTATTTATTTATTTCAGTTCACCAACATTGTGTACATCAATACATTGTCAAAAGAAAATTATACATAAAAAATAGGAACTACATGTCACAATAATTATAGGTGAAGATCAATAAACGATTCTAATTCTAATAGACCACTGCAGAACGTAGGCCTACCCAAGAAGGGTGATTGGGTCATATCCATCACGCTGGCCCAGTGCGGGTTGGTGGATTCACATACGTCATCGAATTTCTTCTACGGATGTATGCAGGTTACCTCACGATGTTTTCCTTCACCGAAAAGCCAGTGGTGTGAAATTCCGTAGGTACTAAAATTCCGAAGAACTCATTGGTACGGACCGGGATTTGAACCTACGACCGCACTATTATAAGGCCGATGTCAGTACCACTAGACCACCACTGCTTTTTCACGTAGTGCCGCTCAATTCCTAGTCCGACTTTATGAGTTACCTGTCAACGTCTATTAATACACAAAGGTAGATAAATTCTACAAGACAGACAACATATAAAAAGAGTAGGTCGCTAACATGTCATTCACCTCATGTTCTGTTTACTTTTAGAAGAAGTATACCTACCTATGTATACAGGCAATATTTTATGCAACACAATCAAGACGCCAAGATTTTTGAAGTACTAAAGCCGGGCACAGACTACTGTAACGTAACACGAAATTGCCGTCCACATAGTCGCAATGTATCATGCAATGTAACAGGATTCCTATAGTGTGGACGCCTTGCACGCACAAACCATGCACACTACGCGCACAAATAGAGCATTTCAACACGAGCGCGCCGCAATCCGCCACTTGTCGGTTTTTTCGCCGAACACAAAGAGGCACGGACGCGGGGCGGTGTGTACGGAGCGCCAGTGTGGACGGGTTGTGTGTATCTGTATCAAAGGGTAAAAACGGGACCCTATTACTAAGACTCCGTTGTCCCTCTGTCTGTCTGTCACCAGGCTGTATCTCATAAACCGTTATAGCTAGAAAGCTGAAATTTTCACAGATGATGTATTTCTGTTGCTGCTATAACAACAAATACTAAAAACATAATAAAATTATTAATTAAGGGAGGCTCCCATACAACAAACCTGATTTTTAGCAGTTTTTCGCTCTACATATATATTAATGGTAACAGGTTGTAGGTAAATGCTTGAAATTTTCTAAGAAAATTTAGTTTTATATTCACTACAATAATAAATAATAAAATTGAAATAAAATAAATATTTAAGGGGGGCTCTCATACAGTACAGAACCCTCCATGCGCGAGACCGACTCGTACTTGGCCGATTATTATGGGTAAGTATGTCAAGTATCTCTGTGGTTAAGCCAAATACACAAGCCCAACTTATTTGACGGTCCGAGGTTCGACCATTCGAGGTCCAGAAATGGACGCAATATATTTTTGATTCATTGTTATAAACAAAAACCTGCAAACACATGCCTAATTATTAATTTAAATCTACCTACAATAGATTGCATGATTCTAGATTTGTTTTCCTGATTTATACATTTTTACACTTTTAACTGCTCACAAAATGTAAAATGTTAGGTATTAATTAGCAAAAAGTAGGTTAGATTACTAACTACCATATTGTTTAATAATAATTTGCATAATGATAATTATTTTAAGGTCAGCGCACATAGCGTTGTATTGTTGCAGTGTGTTATTGAAAATTATGAAAATGAAATTATACAAAATCTTCAATAGGAACAGGCGGAATAGCACATCATCATCAGAAAGGCACCAAAGGAGAGATAAAATCTGTTAGATGATAATGATGCAACATAAATAATTATTTTTCGCAATAAATGCCAACACCGCCTTCCATCATGTACAAAATTCGAATATTTCGCTGGAATTGTTTACATTATTGTTGATTTATCAAAAACGGCTCAGCTGATTTCTGTAAAATTTAAATGAGACCACCTTGGGAGTATATCCAATCGAATTAAAAAATAATTTTTCGATTCGGTTCACAATTAGCGAAATTATCGATGTTCATCGTGTACAAAATTCAGATATTTCGCTCGAATTGTTTACATTATTGTTGATTAATCAAAAACAGCTAGCCGATTTCTGTAAAATTTAAATGAGACCACCTTGGGAGTATACCCTATCGAATTAAAAAATATTTTTTCTATTCGGTTCACAATTTGCTAAATCATCGAGGAACATACACAAAAAAGAAAAAAAAATACATACACACAAACATAGAACCTCCTCAATTTTGGAAGTAATCCTTACTACTTAATACTATAAATCGGTTAATGAAGTAATCCTTACTACTTAATACTATAAATCCAAAAATCTATTTGCTGGTTAATTGATTTGTTCCTCTTTCACATAGCAACTGAGCAATGGAATGATTTGATTTTTGTCATGGCGTAGTTTGTAGGATGGAAATTGACATAGGCTACTTTATATCCTGAATGAATAAAAGGTTCCTATTTGATAGCACAAAAATCAAAATATCACATGGGTGACGCCACAGGCATAAGCTAGTGTATATATACAGTAGAACTCCAACTATCCGAACTCCGACTATCCGAATCGCCGATTATCCAAATCACTTTCAGAAAAAAATTTGTCCAAAAAAGTCTAAGTGCGCTATTATTCTTCCCCCCGTGAAGCCAGTGTTTGCGCGTTCGCTCACTATTGTCCTTCCCTCCGCGAAGTCAGTGTAGGCACAACACGTGGTATGAGTCCCCACTCCAGTTCCGGCGCAAAACGTAGCTTTCTCTCCAATGGCATTTTTTTTTTTAAAACTCCGATTATCTGAATATTTGATTATCCGAATGGGTCCCGGTCCCCATTAATTCGGATAATTGGAGTTCTACTGTATAAAGTAAAAAGTGTGTGAAAACCATGTATCCCTTTTTCCACATAATCTACATGCAAAACTCAAACAAATTAGGTATACCTACAAAAGCTTTCTTGAAAGTTTCCATCAAGTCCTATGCTCAAGTCTCGAGAGTTTTGCATGTCATACATTGTAGTCTATCTTTGTAACATTTGTCTTTAATTACTTACTGGGATACTAACATGATAATTGTAAATGTTGCAATAATAAACTTTGTGTTGTCATTTTCCCATTCATTATAGCTTGACTGATAACCTCATATAACTCTTAAGAATTACTTTGATAACAAATCATTGTCTTGACTAAATAAAGAGATATAAAAAGATATTCTTAGTATAATAGTAATACATTCCATACTCAAAGTATGAATGAGAATCAAGTAGAACTACGTAAAGACGAACTTAGGTTTGTTTATAGACGATAACAGATTTACAAGTCATGTTTGTTTCAACTTCAAAGAGAAGATGCTCGTCGAAATGTACCAAGGTTGATCGTAATAAAGCAAAGTTACGACGAATGCGTCGCAAGACGCACAAAAAGCAATTAATAAAGCACACGCTAGCATGTAACGCGCAAAAGGTAAGGCACAGACTGATTTGTACGATAAAAATAGATTATGTATCGCGACTTCTCAGTAAAAGATGACAGTCAAAATAATGAAAAGCAATGGACAGTAAATACAAGTTTTAAAAGAAAACTTACACTATTCAGTATATCATCGATCTCATCTGTGCTCTTCTCGTACAGTAACGCGTAGAGGGTGAGGGACATTCCATCCCTGGCTGCGAAAAACACCCTTTCTCTGAGGTTGCTGCTAATGTCGTCCATCATCACTTTGTACTCCATACTTTTCCGATTTATATGTCAATATTTTAAACAACAGTTCTATCACAAACGTATTGAGCACGAATCTTCGCGAGGAGAATTGATTTCAAGAGCTAAGTAATTCAGCTGTTGCAAGGACAATCACTTTTCTTGAATGGGAAAATCGGCTTCGACCTCTCGACACGAAGGAAGGAGTTTGTAATGTCAAATTGATTTTATTTATCAGCCGTTTTTGACATTGACAGAATGGGAACGTTGGTGTTGCACCTTTTACGAAATAAAAAAATCTGCTGCAAAAACCGGTAATTTCCGAAAACATGAAATGAAACGAAACATGGAAATTGAAAAATTTGAATTTGATTTAATGATGAAACTCTGAAACATAGTATGATCTAAGTAATGAAATGAAGCCAACCAGGCTATATAGAATATTAGTACTGAATATTGTAATGAGCGTAATAAATATTTTTGATTGCAACGCAACTAAACGCAACGCAGAGCAACTTTTTTTTGCTACTGCCACGTTTGTTCCAAAGTGGAATTATTTCACCAATCAGAGAGGAGCATTCTCATTTCCAATTGCATCCAAGAAAGACTACATAACAAATTCAAAAACAATATTTGTCTCTTTCTGGTATGTGCAAACTGCGCTAGTTCGTCCTTTTTTCATGCTAAGGATAGGATCACTTTATCGCAGTGCTCTAGTTTGACGTTTTTTGCCATTATTTATTTGAGTTTGACGTGTAACCTATTGCTTTCCTTTTATTTACAAAGAATTTACTAAAAGTCTACTGAATTTTCCTGTAATAATGTCGAGCGGTCAATGGGAAGTTGTTGGAAAGAGTAAGAAGTCTCAAAACGGAAAGGTAAAAAGTAAAGAAGATGAGAAAAAGGTTGTAAAAAATGGTCCCAAACTTGAAGACGTCGGTGAGTTGCTCTACTTTCATTTCCAACCACTTTGTAATTTTAAATATGTATTGGTTCCAATCAAATTATGGCTAACAATGCCCCATACTTCTTCCTGTATACCTTGATTTATTAAATACCTACTTTTTCAATTAAAACTGACAGTACCTATTCTGCAGTTTTGAAATACCTACACAACTTTTACTTTCGCAATTTATCGTTGCAGCGGCGTCTGAGTCAATCTACCGACTTTAGAAAAATACCTAATATTATTCCATATTTCATTTCATAATTAAAATTTAGTTGTTACTTATTTATTCTACTTTTCTAATTTTTATTTGCCTTATAAAACATTGAGTTACACTAGGTATACTACCTAAAATAAAATACTACACAAAAACTTACTTTTGATTATGCTACTGCAGATACTTTAGAGTGTTATTATGCTATTTTTGACATGTAACTGCTATGTTATATATTTATTAATTTTAAATGGTTATTTCTGACAATTCTATTGCAGATATTTTATTACAGTATATCTGACATCTTATTTTTTTAATATTGTATTTTTAATGTAATGTACCGAATTTTTAACTAATTTATTGTAAAATTGTCCTTAATAATTTTGAAAGTCAATACTTAATGATTGTTATTTCTGACGATTCGTTTGACGTAGCTTGTAGTATATTATATTGTATACTAATGAATGTAATGTTCCTTACTGAAAATAAATGGTATCTATCTGGTATCAAAATAGTTTTCTATTATTTAAATAAACTTATGTACCTAGCAAATGAGATGAGATTGGTCCAAGATAGGGAACAATGGCACATAAGAGAGGAGGCCTATAGCCAATAATGGGTCGACACAGGCTGATGACGATGACCTAGCTAATATCCCATAATTCCCATAGCTACATTATAAATAAGCCAACCCTTTTGGCACTCAAAATAGATATGCTACCACTTTACTGTAAACCCTAAAAAGGGTCAACATAATAGTCTGAATTTTGGTGCAGTGGTGGCCTCAATAATAATGGGCCACAATATTCTTAAATTTACAAAATTAATAAACTTAAAATAACTCTTTTTCTGAATATTTCAGTGCCCCATTCCCAAATTAAATCGATGTACTCGGGGATGGAGATAGACGATGATAGAAAATCAACAAATAAGAAGAAAGAGGGTGAAAAGAAGAGTAAAAGTAAACAGCAGAATAAGAAGAATGAAGCTGCTAAGCCCAAGCCTCCTACGACTATTGAAGGGGCATTACAAGCCGTAAGTTACTTTTTTATAGAATAAAAATCACCTACAGTTTGTTTAGTTCACCCATAAAATGTTCCAAAAAATTGTTCCCATAAATTCCAATGGCATTCTAATACAGGTTGAAATTATAAAAAAAATTAATAGAAAATAAATATTAAGGGCCATCTTCCATACGGTCTCTGACCCCAAAGGCTTGTGATATGGCTGTCAGAGACTGATATACTACATACTCATATTTTTAAATACATACTTGGATAGATAGTAACTTCCAGTACGCTGAGCAAACACCTATGTTAATTACAAAAATGCTTGTCCTGGGTGGAAATCGAACCCACACCTCCAAATCACAATAGTTAGGGTCAGTAACCACTGGTCCCCCGAGGTATTGCATCTACAAAAATAAGCTCGTCACAATTTGAATGGTGCATTAGGTATTATAGATGTTAACCATCTGTAGTGTATGATCCATCAATAGTCAATTATACTATCAGTAGTCAATTTCATAGCAATAAGAAAATAATGCTTAAATTATAGTACCATAGTGACTGCCTCGGTGGCTCAGTTGATTGCCTCGGTGGCTCAGTGGTTAGTGACCCTGACTTCTGGGTCAAATAGGCGTGGGTTCGATCCCCACCCAGGGCAAACATTTGTGTGATGAACATAGGTGTTTGCTCTGTGTCTGGGTGTTATTTAGGTACTATCTATATAAGTATGTATTTAAAATATGTATATGTAGTATATCAGTCTCTGGCAGCCATATCACAAGCTATGCTTAGTTTGGGGTCAGAGACCGTGTGTAAGATGTCCCCTAATATTTAAAAATTTTAAATTTATAATAGTTAGGGATGATTTATATTAGAAAGGGGCGGGCGCGGGACGGGCCGGACGGGGCCCGTCCGGGCTTTTACACAAAATGTATGGAACGTGCGTCACACGCGCGTCGTACGGGCCCCGTCCGGCCCGTCCCGCGCCTGCCCCGTCCTAATTTGTATCATCCCTTACTTCACTAATATTTGTCTCTGTGATATAGTATTCGTTTATTTATTTACTAGCGACCCGCCCCGGCTTCGCACAGGTGTATTATACATATAAACCTTCCTCTTGAATCACTCTATCCATTAAAAAAAACCGCATCAAAATCCGTTGCGTAGTTTTAAAGATTTAAGCATACAGACAAACAAACAGACAAAATAGCGACTTTATTTTATACTATGTAGTGATTTGTTTATAGGCGAGCAGTGTATACTGATGTGCCTATATCAAGCAGAGTCGAATAAAATTATAATTTATCTGTCAATTATGTTTTTTCCTTCTTTATCCAATGGTCCAGTCTATTCTTAAATGTGTTTATAGTCTGCTGAGATTACATCTTCAGGCAACCTATTCCAGTAGGCTTGTGTCCACTAGTAACAAATTGTTTGTATTATATGTAGTTCCAATACATTAATTAAGATAAGGAAAAATAAATCTATATCTTGTAAAAATTAAAGACTATTAATAGTTTTATCCAAATAAAAATACTTAGGCATTAAGTCATGTGACAGCGAACACCCGCGATCACAGCGTCTCGACCCGCGTGCGACCCGCGAAACATCATCGTCAAGAAATTTGGATTTTTACATAAATACTTATTGTACAAACTTCTTGAAAGTAGTTGACGTTTTTACTGTGACTGTGACGGGTTGTGACGTCATTCAAGACGCCATGACACTATTTGCACTTCCAAATAAAAATACTTAGGCATTACGTCATGTGACAGCGAACACCCGCGATCACAGCGTCTCGACCCGCGTGCGACCCGCGAAACATCATCGTCAAGAAATTTGGATTTTTACATAAATACTTATTGTACAAACTTCTTGAAAGTAGTTGACGTTTTTACTGTGACTGTGACCCCTTAAATATTTATTTTATTTTAATTTTATTATTTATTATCGAAGTGAATATAAAACTAAATATTCTGTGAAAATTTCAAGCATCTACCTGTTACCATTATTAATATAGAGCAAAAAACGTCTAAAAAATCAGGTTTGTTGTATGGGAGCCCCCTTAAATATTTATTTTATTTTCTTTTTAGTATTTGTTGTTATAGCGGCAACAGAAATACATCATCTGTGAAAATTTCAGCTGCCTAGCTATCATGGTTCATGAGATACAGCCCGGTGACAGACAGACAGACGGACATCGAAGTCTTAGTAATAGAGTCCCGTTTTTCCCTTTGGTACGGAACCCTAAAAATGATTTTTCACACAACTAAACATGCTGGAACAGTAGCAAGACTTTTTCACGTTTTTAACCGACTTTAAAAGAAGGTTCTCAATTCAATTGTATGTTTTTAGGGTTCCATACCCAAAGGGCAAAAACGGGACCCTATTACTAAGACTCCCCTGTCCGTCCGTCTGCCGGTCTGTTACCAGGCTGTACCTTAGGAATGGTGATAGCTAGAACATTGAAATTTTTACAGATGAGATTTTCTGTTGCTGCTATAACGACAAATACTAAAAACAAAAAAATAACATTTAAGGGGTACTCCCATACAACATACCTTAATTTTAAGCCGTTTTTCGATCGCTATTAATAACGGTGACAGGTAGATGCTTGTAATATTCACAGAATATTAAGTTTAATATTCTATTCAAAAATAAATAAATAAAATGTATTAAGAGGAGCTACCATACGGTACGGAACCCTTCGTGCGTGAATCCAACTCGCACTTGGTCGATTGTTTTATGTTACGCGATTATGCCGCAAATGATGAACAGATTTTTAAAATTCTTATTTACTGCTTCGATCATACTGCAGAAGACGCTTAAATTTTATCAAAACAGGCTAAGTAGTTTCGGAAAAATCAACATTAATTCTTACTTATATTATAAATCCGAAAGTGTATATGTTGGTTTATTGGTTTGCTCCTCTTTCACTCAGCAATAAATAACAGATTATTGATATATATAATATATCAAATATAAATATTAAGTCTATATTTATATATTTATTTATTTTTGGCATGGACAAAATGGACATTGATTGAAAGACGAAAATTGACATAGGCTACTTTTTATCTAAAACTAGCGACCCGCCCCTGCTTCGCACAGGTGTATTTTACATATAAACCTTCCTCTTGAATCACTCTATCTATTAAAAAAACCGCATCAAAATCCGTTGCGTAGTTTTAGAGATATAAGCATACATGGGGACAGACAGCGGGAAGCGACTTTGTTTTATACTATGTAGTGATAATACCTTGTGATTCATGCATATTGATTACTTTTGTATGTTCCAGATTGATCCGACAGAACTGGCCAGCCTGATCACCACACACAAACTACGGTTCTCTAACGCCCCTCTAGTTTGGCTAAAGGAAGTGGCCAACTTCCTGAACTCCAAAACCCAGATAGACGTGGAAGACCCGACGTTTGCAAGATACCCTACCACATACCCAATGTCCGCTGTGCCTATAGACATAAGAGCTATATTGGATGCGGTGCTACAGGATGCTGGGAAGGCCAATACTCAGCTATTCTTCGATGGCACGCTTACTGCTGTAGCTAATGACATGAGCAAAGGTATGTTTTAGTTTAGCTGAAAAAGTGGCCACCTTCCTCTAAAACCCAGATTAGACGTGGAAGATCCGACGTTTGCGAGATACCCGATGATGACGTACCCAAGGTCCGCTGTGCCTATAGACATAAAGGCTATATTGGATGCGGTGGTACAGGATGCTGGGAAGGCCAATACTGAGTTATTCTTCGATGGCCTTCTTACTGCTGTGGCTAATGATATAAGCAAAGGTAAGTTTTGTACAATGCCCTTCTAGTTTACCTGAAAAATGGCCACCTTCCTCAAAAACCCAGATTAGACGTGGAAGACCCGATGTTTGCAAGATACCCTACCACATACCCGATGTCCGCTGTGCCTATAGACTTAAAGGCTATATTGGACGCGGTGTTACAGGATGCTGGGAAGGCCAATAGTCAGCTATTCTTCGATGGGACGCTTACTGCTGTGGCTAATGATATGAGCAAAGGTAAGTTTTCTCCAATGTCCTTCTAGTTTAGCTCAAAATGTGGCCACCTTCCTTAAAAAACCTAGATAGACGTGGAGGACTTAAGTTGTGCAATTTTTGAGTTCAATCACTCAGGTAACAGTGGCAAACCGTAATCCACCATACATCCATCAACTGTGGAACATCACCTGCTGAACATAGGCCTCTCCTATGGATTTCCAATAAAGACTACAGGAATGCGCTGGATGCAAGCCGCTTCCAAACAGAGGCAGGCATTGGGTGGTTATAGATAGATAGATATATGGACTCTTTATAGATTCACAGTTTACACACATTACATAATACAGAAAACAGATGTTTAGATATGTGAAGCAACCGGCGGCCTTATCACTGAAAGTGATTTCTTCCAGGCAGGTTATGTGGGAGGGGGAGTCCCGCCGACTGGTCAGTATACCCACCAAAAACCCTGGAGTGTTCCACCACAGCGCTTGGTGTCGGGGACGCTTTCGCACATTTCGTTGGTTCTAGTCGATAGACGTTTTACGCTCGGCTTGCCGTTACGTGATCTCCATTCGAGAACTCTACAGCTCCAATATCGATAACTTTGGTTCGTCTGCGGATATCCTCATGCCTGATTCGATCTCGAAGCTCGCAGAGGGACTCGGAGTACCACTATATCACTATAATGTATTATTTTGTTATTTCTCTACTATACTGTACCAACCTTTTTAATAGTTCACTGCAAGACGTAGGCCTAAATAGAATTTAACTTTGCACTAAATTTCCGATCCAATTTTTTTATGTTATAAGGTTTAGGATCACTTACTGAGCATAAAATCACAAAATGCTGACAGATCCAGGTGGAGCTTCTAACGCCATCTTGAAAAAACTTTTTTGGCCGATATCTTGGAAACTATGCAATTTAGGGCAAAAGTCCGGTGAGTTTAGGTGGAGACCATTGTTGTAGAGAATACAATTTCGCATCAATTGTTTCAGTATACTTTTTTGTATAACTTACCGGTTACCACCGAAACTCTGACGACCGATTATGACCACGATTACTTACGATTTATGGCCCATTTAATTAACCGGTTCAGTACCACTAAAGATCGGGTGTCACTACCACTAGACCACCACGGCATATTTCTTTGGCATTGATGTTTTAACCAAATTATTCTTTATTTCTTATTCCCAGGTCAAAACGTGAACGGGCACCGGATCCTCCTGCAGATGCTAGCGCACGAGTATCCGGAGTTCTGCGTCGCGTCGGTCCAGAAGAGCGCCAGTCTGAGGAACTCGTACCAAAACCGACCGCCCGTCGGACTCACCTTGCTGTGGGCGTTCGGACAGGGTGGCTTGAAGGATTTCGCTGTTGGGATGAAGGGTAAGAATTAGCTCCCTCCCTCCCTCCTAGAGAGGCCCCTTTTCTTTCGTTCCACCCAATGAATATATCGTATAATTATTTTTCGTAAAAAATGGCAAAACCGACTTCCATCGTGTACAAAATTCGAATAGTTCCCTCGAATTGTTGTATCTGATTTTTCAAAAACGCCTTAGCTGATTTCGATAAAATTTTATAGGACCGCCTCGGAAGTAGAGTATACCTTTACAGAATGTATTTATTGCGTGAGTTGTAACTTAACGTTTTTAGTTACATCATATTTGATATCCCTCTCATTATCCTTTGCCTTTTTTAGGGTTCCGTACCCAAAGGGTAAAAACAGGACCCTATTACTAAGACTCCGCTATCCATCTCTCTTGTCTGTCTGTCACCAGGCTGTATCTCTTGAACGGTGATAGCTAGAACGTAGAAATTTACACAGATGACGTATTTCTGTTGCCGCTAAAACAACAAATAAGTACTAAAAACAGAAAAAATAATACAATATTTAAGTGGGGCTCCCATACAACAAACCTGAATTTTAGCCGTTTTTCATAATTCATAATTCATAAACATTTATTTGCGCATATGGGTACAAAAACAACAGGATGGTAAAAAAAGACAACAAAAAGAACGCCATATTCGACCTTTCGGTATGCAAAAATGAGAGAAACAAGGTTGAAATGAATAAAAGTACAGATAATGGCAACTTTTGCAGTAAATGAAGTCACAACACTGAAATAAAATAAGTAATGATATCTGAAATTACAAAAACCAACACAGCAAATACACATGAGTAACTACAATCATGTCAGAATAATAATTACCATTGTTACAAAAAATACAAAAAGCAATAAAAAATTAAAATTGATTATGTAGTCGTAATGTCAAAATTAAAATGTCAAGAATACCTACTATGTCAATGATAAATGTCAATGATACATGTCAAGGTGCAATAAAGTCAAAAATAAATAATACCGCAAATCAAATTAAAATTTTTCATTCAGATATTCATCTATGTCATAGTACGCTTTTTCCTGAAGAAAACATTTAAGTTTACGCTTGAAAATGTGTTCTGATTCTATGTCAATTAAATATTTAGGCAAATTATTATAAATCATAGGTAACATACATACTACACTATTATTAAGTAATGATGTTTTATTAATAGGCATAGCCAATTTATGTTTATGGCGCTTAGATTGCAAGTTGCTGTACAAATTTAAATTGTTTCGTACAAACATTACGCATTCAAATATATATAGACAAGGAAGAGTTAAAATTTTTAAGCGTTGAAAATGAGGCTTACAACTGTCTCTTTGTCCCAAATTGCAGATGGCCCTTATACACTTTTTTTGTGCCTTGAAGGCATCTTCACTTTTGGTGCTATTGCCCCAAAATATTATTCCGTACCTAAGTGATGACGAGACATAGCCATTGTACGCAGTGATAACAGTCGCACTATTTACAGACTTTGAGAGCATATACATGGCATAAGAATATTGATTAAGTTTGTTGATAGTATTTTGAACATGACTCTTCCAGGTCAAACGGCAGTCAATACTTAAACCTAAAAATTTCGTTGTTTCAATAGATTGTATCGTATGTCCTAAATAATTAATGTCCAAATTTTGCAATGTATTAACTCTATTTCTAAATATCATTATAAATGTCTTACTAAGATTTACTTTCAAATTGTTTAATTCCAGCCATTTTATTACATCGTCAAGTGTCTTATTAATTTCATTTTCTATTTCTAAAGAGTCCCTTCCTGTGAATAGTACAGTGCTGTCATCCGCAAATAGAACGGTGGGGTGAGTCGTTACTTTTGGAAGATCATTTATATAGATGATAAATAAAAGTGGACCCAACACACTTCCTTGCGGTACACCATGTTTAACCAATTAGTAGTTTTGTATAAGTAATCTCTTTTTTTAGTTTTGGGCAAATTTTTGTAATCTGAGTGCATTGCCTCCGATTGGACAGGTATGATTTTATCAAATCATAAACATTACCTCTTACGCCATATTTAAACAATTTTTTTAATAGAGTGGCATGATTTACATAATCAAACGCCTTGGTCAAGTCCATGTATAGCGCGCAAGCAGGAATCTTACTGTCCAAACTTTTCATAACAATATCAAGAAACTTAAAAATGGCTTGATTTATTGACTTCTTTTTACGAAATCCGATTTGTTCTTTTGCAAACAGATTATTTTGCTCAAAGAAACTATATAGGCTGTTATAGATATTTTTCGCTCGATATTAATAACGGTGACAGTACACCGTATGAAATATTCACAGAATATTTCGTTAAATCCTCACTTCAAAAATAAGTAATCAAATTAAGATAAAATAGATATTTGAGGGGGGCTCCCATACAAGAAACGTGTTTTATTTGCTCGATATTAATATGTAACGGGAACAGAAGATGCTTGAAATATTCACAGAATATTAAGTTGTATATTTCCTTCAAAAATAAATAATTAAACTAAACTAAAATATATTACAGTGGAATCTCTATAACTCGAATGTCAAGGGAAATGCAAAAAACTTCGACTTTTTGAGTCTTCGACTAAACGCGAAGTTCGAGATGTAAAAATTAAGTATTAAATATATTTTGTAAGTCAAAAATAAAAAATCGATTTAATTTTTTCCTGTGTATTTATTGGAATAAATTACACAATTAAAAAAGGTTTTTCTTCTAGCAACTGTTTACCGCATCGATAAAGTCACGTAGAGCTAAAGTTGTTAGATTCCATTTAAGACTCATATTTTTGCTAGTTAGCGGCCAAATAAGAAATGACTGAAAAAACAACATTTAGGTTTCTTCATTTTTAAGGTTCCGTACCCGAAGGGTAAAAACGGGACCCTAATCATAATCATTATTTATTGGTAACTATTACTATAAGACTTCGATGTCCGTCTGTCTGTCTGTCTGTCACAGGGATGTATCTCAAGAATGCAGCTAAAATTTTCACAGATGATGTATTTCTGTTGCCGCTATAACAACAAATACTAAAAACAGAATAAAATAAATATTTAAGGGGGGCTCCCATACAACAAACGTGATTTTTAGGAGTTTTTTGCTCGCTATTAATAACGGCAAGGGAATGGGGCTCCCATACGGTACGGAACCCTTCGTGCGCGAGTCCGACTCGCACTTGGCCGATTTTATCTTATGACATATAGCTGTGTACCATGAACTTTTAAGTAACACAGTTGTGTTACTTAGAAATTTTAATGGATAGATTCATTCATTGCACATGAACAATAGAATGAAGCGGGGGAGCCTTCACATTCTACATTCTTCTTTGATTTTATTGCTTTGCCTTAACTTTAATTCGGAAATTTCTAAGTAAAACGTCATTATTTTTTCCTAACTTCGACTTACAGAGTCTGATTTTTAGGGTTCCGTACCCAAAGGGTACAACAAACGTGATTTTTAGGAGTTTTTTGCTCGCTATTAATAACGGCAAGAGGAATGGGGATCCACTACGGTACGGAACCCTTCGTGCGCGTGTCCGACTCGCACTTGGCCAATTATTTAAATTCAGATAAAAATGAGATAATTTTGTTCGAGTTACAGTTTAAATAATTCGCAAGTATTTGGCTGTTGAGCGGAAGGGAATGGCGATGATGAAGATGTTCTACAGAAAACGCGTTAAGCGTTTTCTGCAGTGACGGATTAAGACTACTTGATGCCCTAAGCAATCCACGCCTGTGGGCCCCCATATCCGTATGTCAACTAGAATTGGTCTTTAAACCTTTACCCCCTAATAACATTAGTTTTTTTGCAAAATAAGATGATGAGAATCGTAAAATCTTCTTCACCGGTTTTTGACTGGAATTAGAATATCAACTGATGGCGGTGGTTCAGATTGAGGGAGACGGAAAAAACTTGTTAACTTTTTTGTTTTACTTATTGTTTCTGCTATTTTTCTTTTATTTTCTTCTGCGTGTTTTCGTTTTTGTGCACCACTCAATTGCGAACGCTTCATGTCTAGGGGTATGTAAAGAAATAAATGATTAAAAAGAGTGCCTAAACGCTGTAAAGTGGAATCTAATTACTCCGAAGCCGAAAGCTTTAGAGCCCTTATAAATTCAACTCAATTCAAGCTAAAATTGAATAATTAGGTATACCTAGTGATACATCCGAAAATTCTATTCCAAAGAAAGAAACCGCAGCGGTAAGAACTTACCTATTCATCATTCTATTGATTATTATCATAAAACAATTATCCAAAAAAAAATTAGGTCACAAGCTTTTACTTACGTGTACAATTTTAACAAAATTTAATATAATATGACAAAACATAAATATTGTGAAACAAGCAAATGCATTCACCCGGGAATCGAACCCGAGACTACTTATAATTCATGCAGTCAGACCACTACAGCACACTGACGTTGCTCGAAGTGTTCAAAATAGCGATATACTTAAACTTAAAAAAATAAAACAAAAAACCCGAGTGCAAAATGAATGAACTGAAAAGGAAAAAAACAAGTTAAAATTGCAGGTTACTTTACATTACACGCAGTCGGAGGCAATGCAATGGTAGTTTGTATCTTTGGTCAACAAAACATTGAAATTGATCGCAATTCCGGTACATTCGAATTGCCGAATGCACTAGCGGGCAGCGAGTGGGCAAGCGGGAGCGGGGTTATGACTCTAGGACGGACTCTATGTCAACTTAAAACGCGCGAATTTTCAAATTAGTCCTAGAAACTTTTTTTGGTGTGGTTTTTGGTGACGTGAGAGTGAGACGTGATTCGTGATGCCCTAAGGACGGTTTTTTTTTGTTTCTTCTGGTGCCCCCCCAGACGTGATGCCCTAGGCAATTGCTTAATTTGATTAAGGGTTAATCCGTCACTGGTTTTCTGTAGAACATCTTGTCGATTCACGATCTTCTTAAAGCGCCTGGCCAATCAGATTCCAGTGGTGTTGCGGAGTCTGCCTACGAAACTTTATCAGTTACATTTTGACATGCGTCAAGGTAAACGCGATAAGAGATAAACCCCTTATCTAGCTTGCAGGTAGCAGTCGCCGAGATGAAATGTTATTGTGCACTAGTGCGGCGGAAACTTTTGTACTAAATACCTATAAAGTGAGGTAAAAAATGTGACGATAACTGTAATGTTGTCAGTAGTAGGCATGATTACGAAAAAAACCAGACAATTACGAGTCAGGCTCGCACACCGAGGGTTCCGTACAAATCTTAAAAATTGCACAAAATTGGGAACTAAGTTGTTATAACCTCAAAGCGTAACTATAACATAATCATCGATAAAACGTATATTTTACAGTGTTACTATTTTTTGCCAAAAATAATTATCATTTCTCTCAGTGCCATATTTATCTTCATTGGCCCCGAATTAGCTAGGAACTGAAACGTTCATTTTGAAATAACTTTCTGCTTAGCGCCAGGTCTGAAAGGGTTATAAGACCTTTTTTAACTCTTTCTAAAAAATGGCCATCCTATGACAATTTATACTGAGCGCCACACAAATCGGCGGATGGGAAGTTATGCGCAGAACGCTGCGCAAAAGCCGAAATATAGGTATACGCGGGAGCCAGAGAGACTCGCGCCGGAGCACACGCGCCCGCCAACCTCATGTCTCCCGCGCGTCCCTACGCATTGTGCACACATGCGCTATAATTAGCGAATCACGGCGAAGTGTCATCTGCGGCTAACTTCTCATCCGCGGATTTGTATGGCGCTTAGTATACAAGGCAATTTTCAAAACCTCTTCTAACTATTTATTTTTGTTGCAGCGTGGCAAGAACTCTTCCTACCCGTGATAGAACTGAAAAACTACTCCAAATACGTCATAAACTACCTCTCAAACTTGCTAGACAGGAACGCCAACATGGAGACCGCCAAAATAAGCCAGGACCAGCTGTTCGCCATGTTCGATACGGTTAACAGCAAAAAGAATGGCCTGTCCAAGGAGCTGGCTGGTGAATTAGTCAACCAGATGAGCAAATATAAGGTAAATAATCCCTCAAAACGAGCAAATACAAAGTAAGTAACCTCTCACAATGAGCAAATACAAAGTAAGTAAACTTACCTCTCAAACTGAGCAAATACAAGGTAAGTGACCTCCCAAAATGAGCAAATACAAAGTAAGTAATCTCGCAAAATAAGCAAATACAAAGTAAATAACCTCTCAAATGCAGCAAATACAAGGTAAGTAACCTCTAAAAATGAGCAGATACAAGGTAAGTGACCTCTCAAAATGAGCAAATACAAAGTATGTAACGTCTCATAATAAGCAAATACAAAGTAAGTAACCCCTGAAAATGAGCAAATATAAGGTAAGTGACCTCTCAAAATGAACAAATACAAAGTAAGCAACCTCTCAAAATGAGCAAATACAAGGTAAGTAACCTCTCAAAAAGAGCAAATACAAAGTAAGTAACCTCTTAAAATGAACTAATACCTCGTAAAAGTAATCTAAATCTCTCTAATCCTCTAAGTCTCATAATGAGCAAACATAAGGTAAGTAAACTCTCTAACTTGAACTAATGAATCGAACTAGTGAGAACAAACCGACTAATCATTATGTCAAACTCTTACTATGGGTCCAGCCCTGAAAATCTTGTCATACACTTTATTTAATATCCTGTCTCTATAAATAGCCTTAATATTAACCTACGTAAATAGTAGTAACTATCATTAGTTATTTATGTACCTTAAGTAATGTTGGTCAAGTATTTTAGGTCAAATACCAAAGAAAATTGGCGCTTTCCTCCATGATCAAGACGTTTCGCCTTTAGATTTACAAAGTACTAATCTGTTTTTTTTTTTTTTTTGGCAACTGTACCTAAATAATGAGAACTCCGAATAAAACGACGGTCAAAAGGTAATAGAACACTAGTGCCTTTTTGTTAAAAAAATAATTTATGAATGCTAACCTACTCAAAATTTTCCTCCTCTTATTTTTTTTTTATCGCGAATAAGTCCGCGCTTGACCACCAACTCGCCTGATGGTGAGCGACATTGTGGTCGAAGATGAAGCACGCAGACTTAGAAGATATCTATTCACTCTGACCTTGAAAAGCTTTAGATAATGTCTCTTAGGAAACAGGAAAGCAGGAAGACTGTTCCATTCCCTGGCGGTACGAATCAGAAATGTTGAGTCAAACCGATTCATACGTATCGAAGGAAAATCTGCATTATTCAAGTGTCATTCTGCTTTCCTGAACAATTGATTTGTGGTGCTATTACCTTGAAACGTCGAAATAAAACTATCAAAAAAAATTGGATTAGACTTAGTTTTGAATTCTTTCTCAATTTAGAATCTCTTTCAGGACCTATTCTTCAGCAAATGCGGCAACAAGCTCCAAGTAACGTTCAACCAGATAATGAAGACCAAGCTCCCTAACCAGTACCTAACGGGGCCAACACTAGACCCGTACAACAGAGTGTTAGTGGACTGTTTGGTGGACTGTCTAGCGAGGGATGACTCTTGCAACGCCACCTGGCGGCAACTGTTCAATAGGTGTTCCAAACAATCTGCCACTCTACTGGATTATATTGGTAAGTTTCTAGATTATTCTGTGCGTGATCGAATCGAGAATGAAGAGTTTTATATTAGACCCAAAAATACTGCCAAAGCCTGGCAACTCAATACCTTGAAGTGGCAGTAACAAAGGAATCAGGTCGTGGAGTTCGAGTGCACACTCGCCGAAATGGAGCCTGTAAAAAATTGTCAAACAACCTACTTTACGCCTATGACCAATCTAACAATTCTTAGGCAAGCGCTCTCGTTTTGTAAATATTTTTTTCCAAATAAAACCTAATTCCTATTGCAGACAGCAATTGGGCAGAAGTCAGCCCGAAGTTGAAGTTGAAATCTCTGAAAGCGACGGTTATCGAATACAAAGAAGTGGGGGTCGAAGCACTGAAGGGCAAGAAGAAGGACGAAACGGTCGAGAGGACCAATAAGATTTGCCAGGTTAGTTTTTTTTGTGTATTATGGTAGGACTTTCTTGCAGAGCCTGTCTGAAGATATACTAAGCGGCACACTAGTCGCCGGATGGGAAGTTTTGGGAAGAAGAATTGCGCAACAACCGTTATATAGGTATGCGTGGGAGTCAGACAGACGAGACGCCGGGGCACATCCGCCCGCATACCTTCCGCGCGCTCCCTACGCCCGTGCTCAACAGTACGCCACGCGGCGTCGGCATTGTGCACACATGCGCAATAATTAGCGAATCACGGCGAAGTGTCATCTACAGCTAACTTTTCATCCGCCGACTTGTGTGGCGCTTAGTATACGCCATATTTTGGCCAGTTATTCAACCACTCAAAAACGTATAGTATAGTACAGGTAGCGGCACGTAATTCTAGCGCTGAGGGTAGTGTGGAGGGGATGGCTGCGCATGGTGACCGCCATACTATACCCATGCGCAGTCATCCCGTCCACACTTCGCTCAGTGCAACACTTATATGCCGCAACCTGTAGATGCACTGGTTTTGATCATTTGATGTCAAAATATCGCGTATATGATAAACAGTTTAACACTATAAATATTGTTTGTGTGATGTCAAAGTTTGAAAATTTCTTTGAAGTATTATTTCAACATTGAAATTATCTACACAATCGTTAAAATTCAAAGTGGCCAAGAATAACACTAAAATTACCACAACCGGTGCATATACCCTACAATGTAGTGTCTTTAAATAATCATGTACATTCTAGATAAACGTGCTTCTGTGTTAGTTAAACAATAAGCGCCATGAAACAATAATTTCATTACTATTGAAGAGCTTCACAAGCTTTCTGTTTATTAACTCAACGATCGGTAAAGAAAACCGGTAAACTTTCAACATATTTTGCACATCCCTATCCCTGCCCTATATTCAGATGTTGTCCGTCCATTAAAATTACGATTACTATTATGGAATTTATGGATTTCTATATTCCCGAATTGGTCCATAGTTCCAGAGTTATGTCCCTATAAGTCATGTCTATATTTTTCGATAAAGCTATATTGTTTAAAAATGATGTTATAGAATAGATTAGCAAAGTCAATGCCACCTACACTCACCTACAGCAAAAATAACAGTTCATCTGATGATAACCTTTGACCTTTTCAAATGTTTTATGATAATAATGGTAGCTTATGTGATTTATCACATGGCAATCGCGATAGTTTAAAAAAAATCGACGCTCGAGGGCGGACATATTTTCTGTACTATTACATTCGAAAACGATCGAAATAACGAAAATCTAGCATTGAATTTGCGAATTTTAGATCATTAATTGAAATTATCAAAGGTAATAATAATTTGTACAAAAAATTTGCTAAACATCATTGATCGCAAAGTCGTAGGACGAATGTTTTCCACCATGGGCGGCAGCTTTGTGAAGCACAATTTGGTGGAGTCCCAAGCGTTGTAATCGGTCGCTCCGTATTTGCTAGCGGACGAAACTAGAAAAACCACTTTTTATTCCGTGCGTAGTGTCAGTTCGGTTCGGGCGCGGTTAACAGTACATTTTGATGTGTTACGCCCGTTACTTCGCGGGTGGTGATCGTGCATTTCCATAAAGTGATTCGTGGGTCGTGTAGTGATTCAGTTAAATAAGTAAAGATGTCGAAAAAGAGAGGAAAAAAGGTCGAGAGTCAGGTATTTGAAGTGAATTTTATTGTTTAATTATCTGAAAGAAATGTTCCAATTATTTCTTTAACCCTAGGTACGTCATCAATCTCGTCTCCTTGTTTATCTCAAGGTAGTGGGTACATTGTACTATTCTATTACTATGAAGATAATAATTAAAACGTGCTATTGTTCGTACATAGTGCATGTACCTGCTGTACTAAGTACTGTTGCAAAAAGATATACAATTTGTAGAACATTATTATCAAGATGGACATGGCTTGCTTTGTCATGTGGTTCAGTAAAATCAAGTAAATTATAGAGGACAATTTTGAAAGTTTCA
The DNA here is from genome assembly GCA_964007245.1 of Hypomecis atomaria. NCBI lineage: Eukaryota > Metazoa > Arthropoda > Insecta > Lepidoptera > Geometridae > Hypomecis > Hypomecis atomaria. Next base: position 16,270,266 of record OZ023297.1, read on the forward strand.
AGTATTCAATTCAATTCTTGTTTGTGGCCAGTAATTACACTAGGTACTTATTTTTGGGACCTTAACCTTATCTTCAACCTTGCTCAACTTTATAAAATTCTGTGAAGGTAAACTTTCTAAAGGAACCTGAAATATTGCCACATCTATAAGACTTTTGAAGTTAAAACATTCAAATAATTGGATGAGAAAAGTTAATTTGCATATTTGATCTCAAATCATGTCCAGTTTATAAACTAGACACTGGCTTAACAACATCCTGCTATAAAAATTGTCGGTTGGTTCAGTGATAGTTCTTAATATTATATTTAATTTTAGCATTTAATGCTTATAATTTATTAATTTATAGGCGAGCAGTGTATACTGATGTGCCTATATCAAGCAGAGTCGAATAATATTAGTATTTATCTGTCAAGGGTATTTTTTTTCTTCTTTATCCAAAGGTCCAGTCTATTATTAAATGTGTTTATAGTTCTTGCTGAGATTACATCCTCAGGCAACCTATTCCCATTGTAGACAACTCTATTGCACAGGAAATATGGCTACAATAACATCAATTATAAGTAAGTTCATATAGGGCGGGTGGGTAGCCCTGGTGTCAGAGTTTTTATGCTGCCTGAAGGCCTCTGACATGGCTAAACGGTTAAAACAACCGGGACCTACAATGTAACGTGTCATCTGAGCCACGGTAGCTCTCAGTTGGAAAATGCCACCTGCAGTCACCCATCCAAATACTACAAACTATGCTATGAGCGCTACAAATGAATTAGGTAAATAAATAAATAAATATTATGAGACATCTTACACACGGTCTCTGACCCCAAACTAAACATAGCTTGTGATATGGCTGCCAGAGACTGATATACTACATAAACATATTTTAAATACATACTTATATAGATAGTACCTAAATAACACCCAGACACAAAAAAACACCTATGTTCATCACACAAATGTTTGCCCTGGGTGGGGATCAAACCCACGCCTCTTTGACACAGAAGTCAGGGTCACTAACCACTGAGCCACCGAGGCAGTCAAAATATAAAAGTGTGATGTATTCCCATGCAAATGTACCTTTGTATGTTATGAATGTATTTAAAATATCTTTGACCATCACAGTCCAAGTGCATAACTTTATCCTTTACACACTGGTTTTGATGTAAATATAGGAATTTATCTATAATTATATTACCTATTTTCCTCAAGCATATTATTATCTCGAGCCATTGATTCTTTGTTTTATTTCAAATAAACAGCAGAGAATAATGGCATTAGACTACAGATCGTGTTATACAGTGACTTAATTTTTATGCCAACATATCTCTTGACTTCGCATATTCATGCAACACTATTAGCTGAATTCTAATACGGTGTGGAGGCGATAGGTCCTGCTCTGACATCCCGCGTGGGATGTTTTGTGCATTTTCCCCCTTCAGTGTCTACCCACATAGAATATTGACTATTAAGGCGAATACTTTGTGAAGCTAGGGCTCATAGAGTAAAGCCCTTTCCAGATGGATGTAATCCAGCGTCCCAACAGGGCTGACCTTGGATGGAAACACGCGCCCGTCCACCAAAGACGATGAACGTCATAATATAATTTGGATTAAATCTGCAGTCTACACGGATGGCAACAAGCAAGGTCACTCCTGTTGGGATGCTGGATTACATCCGTCTGGAACGCGCTTTAGAAGATTAGTTCTCATGAGTTGATAACTTTTTGTCAGTGCGAGCCATAGTCCTATCTTGACAATATACTATAATAATATAATACACCATCACAAACCAACACTGCACACCACATCCTCTGCAACAGAGTGGTTTACAACTGGAACAGGTTGCCTGAGGATGTAATCTCAGCAAAGACCATAAACACATTTAAGAATAGACTGGATCTTTGGATAAAGAAGGAAAAAATTTCCTTGACTGATAAATACTAATTTTATTTGACTCTGCTTGATATAGGCACATCAGTTTATACTGCTTGCCTATAAACAAAAAAATAAATAAATATTTTACATAAAAATATTTTGGTAGGATTTTTGACTTGTCAATGTATTCACGCTGTGTATGGATATTATTTTTGACCATCTGATCTTCTATCTCAAATTTTTTCCCAAAATAACTTTTTAACATCTTTGTTAGCATATGTCAGAATGGAATTAGTTTCTTATCTCTCTTGTATTTGTCTGCAAACAGAAGATCTCAGTAGGTCACGGATGTTTAAGATTCACAATACAAAATAAATATGAATATGACTAAATAATCAATGTTACTACTGACAGAATACCAAAATGCCGCAAATCTCCCATATGATTTTCTTAACAGAGAAGATCTCAGAAGGTCATGGATGTTATAAGATTCACGATAAAACATTCTAAAATACCGCTCTTCCACAGGATATTCTAGACAGAATGACGAGTACTAGAAGATTCCCTTGGCTGTGGGCGAGCTTCTTCCTCCTCGTTGGCATCGCTGGGCTGGTGGCATATGACGTCTCCAGAGTCAACTACAACTTCCCTAGTAAGTTCTCACCATAATATTGACTAGAAAATGATGAAGCTTCATTCAGGCTAAATATTACAAAGAAATAATTTTAAATGGTAATTCGTGTATTCATGAAAGTACCACCTGTGCAGATAATATAGTTGCCTGTTCTGGCTTTGTAGTGGGGCAAATTTACTGTGTATAAACTTTCCAGAACAATAGTAATAGTAATAATTTATTGGCCTTATAACATTCCAACACATTAGGCAAGTCATTTTACAATTATTCTTAACGATAGTACTTACATATCCAAAAAAAATTAAAATTATCATACATTAAAATCATCAAATAAATATTCTAAAAGAAATTAAAAACCTTATTGTAATCTGTTGAGAAATTTGAGAGTAGAATCCGAGAAAAAATCAGCTGTTTAATACATTTTGTTGTCATTTTTATTCCATCCATTCATCAGCCGTAGGATGTCCACTGCTGGATATAGGCATCCCCTATGGATTTCCAATAAAGTTGATTATTTTTATTGTCCTTAGAATCATTCAATCTAACAGTTTATCACTTGTAGTTTTGAGCCTGTTAAAGCTATTTTTTGGTTTTTTATTGTTAAATTTGAGGAATAGCAGGGTCTGCTACCAAGTAATAAGACTCAATTTCCTACTTAAACATCAAATTAAAAATACTTCTGATTTAACTGAATAAATGTTGACTGTTTACAAAATTCTCTTGGATCAACAAACATCCTCTGTATGTATAACACTGACTTGAGCTGGTCTGTACTAGTGCCATGGTTGTTTTCAATACAATGTCGATAAGAACGTGTGTTATATTTATGTTTTCACTAGATTAGATTAAAATGTATGGCCACTCCATGTTCTCTTATCTTCACACTTGCAGTGGGGTTAATAGTATTGTATGTTGATTGACAAGTTACTTAAAATGAGTCTTAATAGTTTAGTGCAGTGTTTCCTAACCTGTGGTCCGTGGACCCCTGGGGGTCCGCGAGTATATGTATGGGGGTCCACCGACTTATTAGTGAACATCATCTCTTATTCTTATTCGATGTGGGGGCGATAAGTCCTGCACTGACGTCCCGCATGGGGTGTTTTGGCATTTCCCTCTCCAGAGTCTACCCGAGCCAGCCCAGCTTCTTAAAGAAGTGGAGCGTGGCTCTGGGCCGCTGGCATAACTGCTCCAGTAGCTTAGATGTAGATGTAGTATTACACAAGATTTGTGAGTATGAATGAAATCGGTCAAGAGCAAGATATAGTTTAAAATAATGAAGATTCAGTTAAACAGATGCGAGGTCTACTGTTCAGAGAACTAATAGTATTAAGGGGGTCCTTGAAACTGTACTTAATTTTTTAGGGGTCCGCGAACTGAAAAAGTTTCAAAAATGCTGGTTTCAAAAAAGTGGACTTAGGAGAGTTGAAATTTTAAGAAAGAAATGTCAGGGCAATAATACCCCACTGAAGTTCCGCATAGGGTGATTTGTCCATAAAATAAAACAACAATACAAACACTCAACAGGCCCAGTGTTTAGTGACACTGACTCCAGCATCATAGAGGCATGGGTTTGATTCCCACCCAGGGCAAGACATTACATGTCTCTTGCTGAAAAATAAGCTTTTTTCTTTAGGGGTTAATTTGTATAGGCGTTACTTTCGAGAAAACGCAAGTATTTTTTTTGTACTGTGTGGAGATGAGTTGTACCATGGTTACTGAGTAGTGGTGATTACAATTGATAATTATATTTGAACATTATGTTTGTTCAGTCATGATTGTTAGTCATAGAGGAAAATAACCAGTTCACAACTGCAGGAAAATCAAAAATACGCGAACATATCAACTTTCAGTGATTCACCCAACATTTACAAAAAATTGCAGTATGAAAATGATAAGAGTAACAAAATTCTTTACAGTAGATATTATATTTACCTAATTGCCGCTATATGCATATTATAACTAAACATATTGTTACAAAACAGCTAAACCAAACTTGGCGAAAATTAACAAGTTGGATATTGGCCCTAAATAATAAAGAAAATTGTAAAATGGTTGGCAAAACTTTGACCTTTGGCTTAATGCCAATATTGCTCTCTCATGGCAAAAGTTCAAGGTCAATCCTATTAAACGAAAAAGGAGTAATATCTTTCAATGTGTTTGCTGGCAAATGTGCATAATTTGTAAACTGGTTTAAGAATAACTTTTCGCATACTAGCTGCCTCTCCCAGCTTCGCTCCGCTAAGGACAGTATATTAAACAAATGCGATATAGGTAAACTAACCTATCTCTCACATTGTATCAAACTGCACATAGTGTGCAAAATTTAGTTAAAATCAGTTAGATAGTTTAGCAGTCCATTGCGGACAAACAGCATGACGCGTAATTTATATATGTTAAGATGAGTTCGCACTTGACCTCCAAATAATAAAATAGTTGCCCAATCTGCAGTGATCCATTCAAAATTTACAAGAATTAGCAGAATAAAAATAATACAAAATCTCATATTTAAGTGTAATGAACAAACTATCTGCAAATATATATAGTGCTTTAGCTTTAAATACTTCATTATAAACAAATTTATGAACAACACAATGTTGGCACAAAACCAAGGCAGATGGTATAATAAGAGAGAGGCCTATACACCCCAGTGGGATAAAAAAGGCTGTGGATGATGATGATGAGATTCCAGTATAAGTCCTTATCACTATCACTACATATTATAAAGAAAAGTCGTCTTTTTATATGTTTGTCTGTGTATCAACTTAGATCTTCTAAACTGACTTCACAACAGATTCAATGCTATTTTCTATTTATCTATATAAATAAAAATGAATCTCTGTTGTTAGTCTCGCTAAAACTGGAGAACGGCTGAACCGATTCGAATTTTGGTCATGAAATATTTGTGAAAGGAAGCTTTGATCAGTGAGAAAATTTATAACAGTTGCAAGAAAAATAATAAAAACTTTAATTTAAATTCAATTCTTGTTTGTGGCTTCTTTGAGGGTGTTTCACAATTTTGCCAATCTCTTGTGTTTCACTGCCATCAAACATAGAGAATTTGAATGATTCCAAAATGATGTACTGTATTAATTACTTTAGTTTTTGGATTTTATACCGTTCACCTCTGAAACAAACACAGTATAATCTTTCTTCATCATTAACATTAAGGTTTATAATCGTTGCTTCTGTATTAACAGCATTAGTGTAATGATGTTTATGCTCTATGTTTGTGTGATTAAGGTCGATTTCAGCTTGTTTATGGCCTGAACTGGAACACACACACAATGAAAAATTAATTTCTTCTACTGATGGATGAGGGTTGTCTCACGATGTTTTCCTTTACCAAAAAGCCAGTGATGTGAAATTCCGTATATAAATTCCGAAGAACTCATTGGTACGGGATCGGGATCTGAACCCACGACCTCACAATTGTAATGCGGGTGTCACTACCACTAGACCACCACGGCTATCGGCTTTTAATAAATTCAAATCCTAACATTCAACATTTACAATTTTCAGAGAGTACAACAGGCCGTCTCTTCAAAGACCTTGGCATCCTCGAGCACAGTCAAAAGGCGTGGCAGAAGACCCTATCCACATCCGCTCGAGGCTATCTATGGGTGGAAACCAACGCACCAATATACTACAATCAAACGGCTGAAGTCTTAACACCATACTCGCAACTCTCCAAAGATGCTGTAATCATTGCGGTGAAGAAGCTGGGTATCTTCTACGGCAATATAAGAGATTATGTGGTGGAGAAGACGCCGGTAGTGGTGGCCACTATAGAGCAGTATGCACCAGGGCTAGTGGATAATGTCCAAAGTTACTCCGTAGCGGGATATGAGGCGGTGAAGAAATATTCTGGTGACTATTACCAGTTGACCGCTGACTACTTGAAGACGAAAGTTTTTGTGTAAGTATGATTTTACAATATTTATCGTATTCACTCACTCGTATATTCACATTTTTTTTTATTTTCGAAAGGGGAAAGATGTTTGACCACCTTGTACAACATGATAATCTAATGAAAATCATAATAGAAGGAAAGAGAGGAAGAGGAAGACCACAGAGGGCGTTTTTAGATCAGATCAAAGAGAAGGTATGTCATATCGTACAAGGAGGTGAAAACACTGGTGGAAGACCGCAAGAAGTGGAAGTTGTTCCACCGACAAGAGCCGCGCTCTTAAATCCTGATTGATTGATACAGGTCTTGTTGAAACAAAACTATATAAAATATTCGGGGATCGTCTTTAGAATTTATTGTAATCACCATTCCAATCAGAAATAAAACAGTTCAAAAACCCTCTGCCCACACTAAGCCAATATAATATACACTAAATAGTAGGCATACTACAATCAATATTAGAGCTTTGCTCCGGATACGGTTCTGGCATCCGGAGATTTTTTATCGGTTTCAATAATTCTCTGGTAAAACTCCAGAGACATATCAACTAAAAAAAAACCCAGGCACAGTTTTATTTTCATCTATTTTTATGTAAATTAAGTATTTACAAGAAATATTATTTTCGCTGCTCACTTGCCCGACGCCAAAAATAATCTATAATACCAAATTAAAATAATTATTGTTTTGCTCTGAAACTGAAGTTACTAAACGATTAGATTCCGGATTCCGGATTCTCCGGATAAATGAAGTGGAAAATATTATTACGAGTATGTACATATATGCGGGGATATACTAGCTGATTGCTACTAATGTTGCCTGCCGTAATAAACAAAATTACGTTTCGATTTTTAACTGATTTGCAAAATAAAAAAACCGGAGATTTGTGAAATGTGTATTCTCCGGAGATTTACTATTTTTTTTTGCATCTGGAGCAAAGCTCTAATTAATATGGGATCAATCCAGAAACTGCTAAAACATTTTTTTATTGTCTGCCATACATAATAATATACATTCCATATATAATATAATCATACTAGTCGGCGGATATGAAGCTGCAAGCTGCGTAATATCCAATCAACGTGAAGCTTTATGTGAGCTTCAGTCAGGATTGGATATTGCGCAGCTTGTGGCTAACTTCACATCTGCCAACTTGTATGATTTGGCTTATATCCTTAGTCCTCTAAATGGGGTTAGTACAGCATATTTATATTTACTGCTATGACATCAATCATCTCAATATTGATTCGTTCACTGCGTATTTGATGTGCACTTTACCTAGGTACCTTTTAATAGTCTACTGCTGAACATAGACATACCCACAAAGGGCGGTATCATCCGTGGAATATATTCACATGATTAATCCAGTGTTTTGGCATGATATTTCATATATTCGTAACCACTATTTACAAGATAAAACCATGTATTCAAACAGCTGATTATTTAATTGCTATTTCATGTTTGGTCTGATAGTAATAGTTAGATTGATGAGTACAATGTCTTGCTTTCAAATTCCCCCACTTAGTTTCATATAATTATGTGGTATTCTGCTTATTAATTAATATTATTTTTAGTGCAAACTTTGATTGTAATTAAATAAATAAATATTAGGGGATATTTTAACACCATGGTCTCGACTCCAAACTAAGCAAAGCTTGTCATATGCCAGAGACTGATATACTTCATTTACATAGTTTTAAATACATACTTAGATAATTACTAATAACAACCAGACACAGAGCAAACAACTACGTTCATCACATAAATGCTTGCCCTGGGTGGGTATCGAACCCATGCCTTTTTGATGCAGTAGTCAGGGTCACTAACTACTGAGCCACCGAGGCAGTCGGTAAAAGATTTACTCGTCATGTCATTGTCCTTACTTTGATGTTTGGTGTTATGTAAATAATTTAGTTATTATTAATAACACAGATATGATAGGGGTGTATCAACTTGACCTTTTGTCCCCTACAACATTATCTCCTAACCTACCAACTTATTTATAATCCATTGAGGGAGCCACTACATCTTATCCGAACAAAACTGGTAATATACAGCTACTGATAATACGTTTTTATCATTACGCCAACTGTAGAAATGATTTGGTTTTGTAATATCTCTTGCAAATGCATTCAATATAGTAAGTAACAGATAAATGTGTTACAATTTACATTGTCTGTCATACCTTGACTGATTTGCTGAATTGTATGACAATATACTTATACTTACATTGAACGGTATAGCTTTGACTATGTAAAACTAATAGAATAGTAAAATAGGCTACCTGCTAACTTTCAACCCCCCTAACAATTGAACCTAGAATCCAATGTAATATATTGATAAATCACAGGCAAATACAAAATTTCGTCACATAGATGGATAGACATTATAAGCACTTGGAATTATCTGATAACTATGTTGTTATTAAATAAAATGATTAAGGAAATTATTATTATTATTATAATAATTTCCTAAATCATTTTATCTTCTACAATTTCTGTACTTGCCTCAATTATTTACTTAAGACTGCTTTTCAAATTGAGATCATGTTCTTTCTATTTAAGTTTGTAATTAGCATGTCGTGATTAATCTCCATTTTTGTGGTATTGTGTTAAAACTGGACAAAAGTATCCATTGTAGTTGACCTACTAGGGCTTTTGTCAGACTGTGATTGATTGGTCATGTCATTCACTGAGGTTATTGTATGCGATACAATAAAGAACTTATTGTTGTTGGTACAATGTGCCAATAGTAAGTACATATGTATCAGAGCCTACCATTGACGTTTCATCCATCATACAAGTCGGCGGATGTGAAGTTAGCTACAAGCTACGCGAAACCCAATCAACTAGCAGCTTTATGTGAGCATTATGAGCTTCAGTTAGGATTGGATATAGACGCAGTTTGTAGCTAACTTCACATCCGCCGACTTGTATGATTCGGCCTGTCCAAGTCCTAAAAAGTCATTATCATGTAGAAATCAAACATAAGCCATCATGTGTAAGATGTCCCCTAATATTTATTTATTTATTTATCAACACCACCACGCTGGCCCAATGCAAGTTGGTGGATTCAGTGGTGGTGGTTGGACGTCTGCTGTTGTACGATGTTTTCCTTCACCGAAAAGCTAGTGGCGTGAAATTCGGTATTTAAATTTTCAAGAAGTCATAGGTAAAATCCCGGTGTCATAGACTGGGATTTAAACCCACGACCTCACTATTGAAAGGCGAATGTCATTACCACTAGACCACCACGGCTAATGTGATGTTTTTCTTGTTTTCAGAGGAGACTGGGCACCGGAGATACTCCAGAACAGAACGCAGTCAGCGTTGAACGTGACAAAGTTCCACATGTCAACGTATTTCCACTGGTTTAGGGAACAGGTGCATGTCTATTCTGAGATACCCTGAAGAGTGCGGGTTCCTTTAGTGATAGCTGTGTGTTCAGTGCGACAGGGGGAGTGACGTAACACTTGATTTTTACATGTCGACGACTAAGTTTATATTTTTTTGAAAACTAAATTCTTAAATAGCAGTGAGGCTGTCAAAGTCATGTACATCTGTTTGGTTCAATTCACATCAAGATGGCAATGCTAGCCTTTTAGTCATGTCAGACTTAATCAGGCAAAATTCTGACACCAGGGCTAGCCACTCTGTCTTTACAAACTTACTTAGCGCTATTCTGACTGTAGCTTTGTTTAAATTGTCTTAAGCGGGTGTAGTTTAGCAGAAAGGACTCAACCCACACGGCTGTCTAGTCCTTTCTCCTAAACTATGTCCTGAAGTGTTTAGCATTTAATGTTAGCCACTTATGTAATTTTCTTGTACTGTTTTATTATTTTAACCGCACATAGATTACCTTCTATAGATTGTGTACTACGATTGAAGCGCACCATGTAAGACAATAAAAATATCTATTTCCAATTATTATCCATTATATTGGATAATGTTCTGATATCATTACAGAAAGTTTTTTAGTTCTTGCAATTAGAGCTTTTTAAACTCCAGCGTTTTGATCGGAATAATGATCTCGTTGTTTATCTATAGAGGTAATCTGTTACAAACAGCGGTACTGTATCTTTTTAAATTTATTTTTGTTTTTTCTTTGAGAGCTGTCTAATGTGAATTGTGCCTGAAATAGAACAATAGCTATGGAGATATTTGAATTATAAAATCAGGAATATTATAGTCAAATAAATAGATGATTATAATTTATGTACATGTAACGCTAGAAAAAAACCCCATTTTTTAAAATGCTTTCGTATAAAAATCATAGCACAAAGAACAACACTCCCCGTTGGCACACTCTGTCCCCTCTCCTTTTACAGTGAAAAACTATTTTGTCTATTTTGTTATTACATCATTGAAATTATTACAACGAATCGTATCTTATTTATTTGTCATCGCCAAAGCAATAATTAAATTATAATCACGTCATATCATCATGAAATATATTTTCTTATCCATGACAATTTGTTAGTGAAATCTGGCATTATGAAATTTGATGTCCCAACATTCCTAAAGCATTTAATTTTATTCTTTTAATTCATATGACTGAATCCTCTTTCGTAGAACTAGTTACCGTTTAATTTTTCATCCAAATATCATTAACCTCATTTGAAGCAGTGGAATTTCATTGTTTTTGAACCTTGTGAGATTTTAGTTTGTTCAAAGTAACTATTTCTGCTGTTTTTCTAATATGACAGAGTTTTAAAACTGTAGATTCAACAGAATGAAAAGTAGATTTGCAAGAACTATTCTTAAGAGAGCTGGCTTCTTTTAAAACATTTTGAATACGCGACTTTTGAGCTTTCTTTTCGCAGTTTGCATTTGGCGCGTCGATGTTGAATCTTGTACGTTTATATCTATGTATTGATGAGATTTCCATGTTAGTAAATAAATACATTAAGTCAGCAGCGCTACGTTTGCGAGAACTAGTTAATTTGAACAAACTCAAGCTTAGAAGGCGTGTCGTACATAGAGAAATTTAAAAGATTGCAGCACTGTACTGTTGTGGCCTTTTATTAGTCCACTCCTGAACAAAGGTCTACTGTAGAAAATCAATCATAATCATTAAAAAGATAACTCTGTGATGAATTAATAAATCCTTACCATTATAAGTAAGATGAAACCATACTAATTGAATATTATTTGAAATAAATGTCCAAACTCCTGTCTTGTCAGCAACTTATTGGTCTGTTTACAATTGCTTTATTTCCTCCGTGTACGATGCGCTATTTTTACCTAATTTTATTTGTGTTAGAGAAATCATGTTTTTAATTTCGTATTCCCTTGTTAGTCTCGAATCAATTATTCCCATTTGTTTGGATTTTTAACCTATTGTATTGAAGAGATGTCAAAATTTGTAAATACACCGATGCTGTGTGTTCCTCTGAATTTTTAGGTGTATGTTGTGTTGTATGATAATTTTTAAGATGCCACAATAAAATATTGTTAGTGAAATTGTTGTTTCTTTTTTAGAGTACTTAATTGCTTGGCAAGTTCTTTTTTCACGATAGAAATAGAAAAATAGTGTAGTACTTGCGAGGTATTTTGAGAGTAGTCTCGTGATAGTACTACTGTGATATATCCCAAAGTTTTGTCTTTCAAACTGGGGGGCGTAGCAAAAAGTAAAGAACGCGGACGCTGCGGTAAAATATTTCAATATTTACCCCAAAATAGCAGAAGAAAATGTTTTAGTGATTCCTAGTAAGGACATTTATTCGTACGCTGGTGTTCCCCATTTTTAACCCCCGACGTTTTTTAACCCCCCATTTTTGACGTGTCTGTCTGTCTGTCTGTGGCATCATAGCGCCCGAACCACTGAACCGATTTCAGTTTAGTTTTTTTTTTTGGATGAAAGGAGACTTAATCGAGAGTGTTCTTAGCTATGTTTTATAAAAATAGATTGAGCCGTTTAAGAGTTATGGTGGGTTAAATTGGGGATGGAAGAACCAAAATTCTACAAATGGTTGTCAATGTGTCGGGGATTTTTTAAATTTTTAATTTATATTAGTTATTCTCTATGGGGCTGAGTCATGTACCATTAGCTGGTGACCGACGACGCATTAACGCTTTCGAAATGTGGTGCTGGCGGCGCATGCTGCGTATTCCGTGGACGGCTCATAGAACAAACGTCTCAATTCTGAAAGTGCAGTAACAAAGAGACTCTCAAGCACTTGTCTGCAAAGAGTGTTGCAATACTTTGGGCACATCGCGCGTAAGCCCTCCGACAACCTGGAGAAGCTGATGACATCACGACGCTCAGCAGTGAGCATACGACCTGAGGAGGAGTAGGTTTCCCGGTGATTTACGTTGCGCACTATCATTTGCTGTACAAGCTAGGATAAAAAATATGCAAGCTCATGTCTTTCTCTTAGCTGTTCTCTGTCTTACCGATTTGATTGATTATGACTTTCTTTTATGTCTTTAAAGTCTTTACTGTATGTATTTCTACAATATACCTATGGTGAATCCGCTGACTTCCTTTTAAGGGGGGCTTTTGAGCGGTTTCATGGTGGGTCATAGGGGTGACAAAAAACTTTGCGAACCTTTGAATCTAGATATAGGCCGCGCTATACAAGTTGGCGGATGTGAAGTTAGCTACAAGCTGCTATAGTGAATCAAGGTGCGGCTTTATGTGAGCTTCAGTCAGGATTGGATATACCGCAGCTTGTAGCTAACTTCACATCGGCCTATACTATTCCTATAAATCAGATACAAATACTAACAAAAATCCTGGGCTAAAAATGTGATGCTTTATGAGTAACCGTTGTTGATTTTATCAAGGAAATCAGGAATTTTCAGGATTCAGTAAATAAAATAAAAACTAAATAACCACTGATTTTATAACTTACGTTGGTAAATTATTATTGTGACTTAGAAAAGAACATTTTGTTAGTATTACTATAGATAGCTGCTGCTAAATCGTCAGGATTCTCGTTTCGTATCGCAGCCAGGATCTCTAGGACATGCCTGAAACAGTAAAATCTAATCAGTAAAACCTCAGTATGTAAGGGTTGCTACACTACAAGCGGGCCGGCAGTCGGATTGGCAGAATTTATCGAAATACAAAGCAGAGTGTCAAGTGGGAGTTTTGCAAATCAAATCGAATTACTTTTACGTTGCGGTGACCGAGCCCGCCGAGCACATCGACACACATGCTTGAGTTAGCCAATCACTGAAGTTGCCGCGCTTGTGTTAGAACGGTTTGGCGCTCGTTACATTACCGTAAAAAATACTCACACTTAGCTATTCAGTTTTCAGTACGTGACACAAGATGGCGCTATGCCATTTCCATAGAAATCACATCAAACGTTAACGCGATCGAGTTCGAGCGAGAAACTCCCACTTAGCCCTCTGACCCGAAACTATTAACTAGCTTCAAGCAAATATCTAGAAAGCCACAGTTCCTAAGTGAAAGTAGTCAAAAAATATCCGAGCGCTGTCATACATACCGACTTAGATATTTACATAACTCACAATTACCCGTTTTCTCGAATCTCGGCGTTATGTCTCCTTGTTACCGAGCACTTTGGCATCGCGCGGCGTTGTAGTCGGCTTGCAATCGCCTTACGACTAAAAGCCTGCCTACTACCATAGACGAACCATATATAGTACTATAAATGGTCGTTGCTACTACATAGCTTGGGCAGAGTGTTGGCTCGGACACTTTTTTTGCACGATTGTGACTATAAATATTTGCTCGAAGATTACTAGATACGATACACCAGTCGGCATCATTCGGTTTGTGTACATCGAGTATATAGTTTCGATCGGAACTTATTCGGTTTTCAATAGGGCGCGCGGCGGTCGCAATCTTTTTCCGTCGCGGCATCGTTGGCAAGTCAACAGTTGCAGAGCCGAAATAAATTGTGCGGCAGCCGAGCGGCTTTTTTCCTGGAACATTCATCTGCATACACGATTTTACCGTCCGACGGTGCCGCTCGATGCCGGCCCGCTTATGTGTGTAGCAAGCATAGTCCAAATAGTCGAGAGAGGACACCTATACATATAACCCGGTCAGAATATCTGTGCACCTCGCTGGAATGCGGCGCCTCTCCCGCTTCCCCTGTCACCTCTCCGCGCACTCCCCGGTGCGACAGTACGGTTAGCATCTTCGTTGCCAATACACGTCCCGATAAAAATTTACGTCCGGACGGTATACTAGACGTCCGGTAATGTATATACGTCCCGATAATTCGATATGACGTCACAGCCCGGACACTCCGCGATTTTTCATACAAAATCTGCTGTCTTACGCACACCTACACAGTACTTACTCACAGATACGACACATACGCACGGTCGCTACACGCGCATTTGTGTGCGGAACGTCTATGGCTGTCAGCGATCACCACATCGTGACGTCATGCCGCGTGAGTGAGACAGTTGCGTACTTAATTTGCAAAAATGAATATTAATCTAGTGTTTAAAATAGTATAACAATTACTTAATTTGGAAGCATTTTAACAAAAAGTAACCGATCTACTTCTTTTGTAAGATAATATCAAGAGGAAGTTACCAAATAATGTAAAATAAGTTCCTATTATTTATCCTTAGGGAAACATTAAAATTTCTTGTTTTGTTACGTATCATTGATATTCAACCATACACAGTACATGCTTCCCTATTGTCACAGTCTAGGTAGTTTTTATTAGAAAATCCACCGGCCAGTGCAGCCCGCGCGCAGAGTACACGATGCGATACGTAGACGCGGGGTGGAAGTGAGGAAGACTCAAACGGGTGGGGGGTAACGAGTGGCCGTTCTATACGTAGTATTATTATATATTCTTTGATGACGTCACGAAGTCAGGTGCACAGATATTGTGACCGGGTTGTACACAGCAATGGATAGATACAGGCTGAAGAATAATAAACATACTTTAGTTCTAACTAACTTGCTTGTTGAGCTTGAACTGATAGGACGAATGCGTCGGCGTCGGCGTCGGCGTCGGTTTAGTCGATTTTGTCATAAGATAAGATAACTTTATTGATATTAATAGAACCTAATATTACAAAAAATATTGCATAATATGGATTCATTAACATGCTCGTCCGGTTTAACATTTTTACTAATAATGACATATACAGAATGATACAGAAAAGAGATATTGCAAATATGCATAGAAATTGGGCCACTAAAGGGTACAGTATTTCATAATTTGCTTTGTTTCTTTCGGAAAATGATTTTCCCGTTATTTTTTACTATAACAGTGTCCATTAAAAGTAATTTCGTGTATTCGGGTATTAAGGTTATATGTGACCAAAATGACAGTAATTCAATTAATGAACAAAAATCAAATTGGAAAGTGTGAAATTACTCATAAATTAAGCATTTGATGCGGTTGTTTTGCTCTGCGCATTTATTTATCATAGTTTAACGGATTTTTCGAGCTACTGTACCTAGTCTGAGCCCATTTTGCATTATCTCCTTTGCAGTGTTATCTAAAATTTTTATCACAAAAATAATATTATAATCATCTATTAAATCGAATAATTACAAATACAAATCACAGGCTGTAAAGAGGCTCACAAATTCAAAATAAAGTCAAGATTAAAAATTAGGTAATAATTAATGTTAAAAAAATTTACTTCTATATGACAAAATCGACTAGCAAGCTCGCTCTATCTGCCGGACCAAGATTCGCACCACGTAATATTTCTTTCGATGTGTCAGAACGAGACAGAGTTATGGCGAAGTATATATCTGTCACTTTTTCACACGTCGAAAAGAGTTCTTTTCGTGTTCTTATGCTTGGCCTACTGGACAGACAATCTCGATTCTTTTACTGACTGAGACTTTTACATCAGAAAGAATGTGATATTGGTGTACTTACGACATAATTATCTAGAGCACTTTTATGTAGGTACGAGTATATATTTTTCTTGTAACATATAGGTACTGTATTGTACCAGCCTTAAGTTCACTGCAGGACGTATGCCTACCCACGATTGGGCCATATCAAACACGCTGGCCCAGTGCGGGTTGGTGGATTCACATACGCCATCGAATTTCTTCTACGGACATATTATGCAGGTTGCCTCACGATGTTTTCCTTCACCGAAAACTCAGGTGTAAAATTCCGTACATAAATTCCAAAGAACTCATTGGTACGGGACCGAGGATTTGAACCTACGACCTCACGATTGTAAGGCGGGTGTTACTACCTCTTGACAACATATATGTACTTACACAATATTAACAGGTTCATTCCGGCCCTTCACTTGGCTGTCGAAGTTGTGCTTCTCTTTCTTCAGGCTAGGGAACTTGGTGACCACGTGCTGGTAGCCGGGGTGCGTTGGCTTCACCTCGCACCACGGACAGTCCGTCTCCAGCATCAGCCTGTCTTGAGGAATGGTCGCTGCCACTTCCAGGCTCTCTTTTGATCTCAACGAGCTGGCAAATAATATACTGCATTTTAAATTATTCTTCAATATTGTATGGTTAGAAGTAGCGCTCGTAGCGTAGTTTGATTAGGTGTTTGTCAGCGATCGCCGAAATTAAGCAACGTTCCGCACGGTCAGTATTTGGATGGGTGACCGCGGGTGGCATTTTCCAACTGAGCGCTACCGTGGCTCCGATGACACGTTAATGTGGTCCCGGTTGTTTTACCCGTTTAGACAAGTCAGAGGCTTTCAGGCGGCCCGGGACCCGACCTATAGTCAAAGTCAAAAGTATTTATTTGTAGAAATTGTGATTACAAAGATCTTATTTTATATATGTACAGTACAACACAATTAGCCAATGTGGCATACGAACTTACTTTATATTACTTTAATTTACTTTATACGAACTTACTTTTTATGGTTAGAAGACAAATATTAATACCTAAGGTTCTCAACACCTCGCTGTTTCAGTGCTTTAAGAATGGAATAAAAAAATCGTAAGACATTTTGAAAAAGTTATGAAAATGGTATTTTTACTATTTGTTTAGAACAACCTTTCAAAGAGAACAACTGTCTTCAGTAAAAATGTAATGGGCATGATGACTAAAAATATATAATTAGTCCGTCAGATAGATTATTAAAAAATATTGAACACGTATTTTTTCTTTTGTCAATGAAACAAAAATTGATGAAGATATAGCCCGTTAAAGTTCCGCGTGACGTCACAAGTGTCATACAAATGTATAGACTTTCGTGAGAGACGTGAAATCACGACCCTCACTTACAAACTTTAACAAGGCTCCCTTCTAGATTTTTTATTGACAAAAGAAAAAAATACATGTTCAATATATTTTCAGTTTTCATTTACTTCAAAATTATTTAGCACGTTGGAAGACGTTAGCATCCGGGAATCAGAAATTCTTGTCCGGGTGCTAACACATCTTTGTATATCTCATGTATTTTGATGTCAATAAAGATTATATTTATTATTATTATTATTTTGATAATCTAACTCACGGACTAATCATACTAATGTTTTTTTTACCCAGTCATCATGGAAGGTCTAGAAGATAAATATTATAACCTAAGGTTCTCAACACCTCGCTGTTTTAGTGCTTTAAAAATTAAAAAAAAAAATCTTAATAATATTTTGAAAAGTTTTGAAAAACGTATTCCTTACTATTTATTTAGAACAACCTTTCATGATCAAAGAGAACAACTGTCTCCTGTAAAATGTAATTGACAGAATAATTAGTGTTCATAACTCTAGTAGGTACTAGGTAAGTAACACTGAAAGTTTGTAGAATGGGCTAGATCAAAGCAATTATTTAAAAAACTAAATACTAGATTTGAAAATTTAGCTTTTTAACAATTTAAAGAGGTAAGTACAGAACATCCTTATATTGTGGCATTGCTGTGAGTTAAATACGAAAAATCTTTTGTTCATTTTCTACTGGTAGGAAGCTCTGATTTATATACGCTGGATAGGTTATACCCTATAATTTGGCTAAACGACAAAAATGCCTTGTGGAGAGCCTTAAAGCAGAGTAGGCTGCTGGCTCTCCATGGAGGTGCCATCGAATACAACGATGTACAGATTTATAAGTAATTTATTACACAAAATAACGAATAAGTCAGATAGTTTCTATATCGTTCCATTATTGAGATTCTAAAAAGAGTTATTTTTGTGATAATAAACCTATTGGAAAGCTCTAAAAAATTAAAATCATTTCATAGATTCTAAAAACTTTCAGTGTGACCCACGTAGCATAGCTGGGTATGTGAAAAACCCTCACAAAAGCCACAAAACAAGAATTGAATAGTGGATTTTACAATAAACTCGTAGCATAGGCCGAATCTTACTTCTGGCAGCTGTGAAGTTAGCTACAAGTTGAGAAAAACCCCATCCTGACTGAAGCTTACATATCAGCTGTGCAAGTATTGGGTTATGCGCAGTTTGTAGCTCACTTCGCACCCGCTAAGAAATAACGTCCGGTCTCAGACCAAATAAAAATCAAGACAGAACGTCGTGAACAGACAAGTGAGGCCAGTTTTTTATACATGACGAGTGCGTCAGTGTTGCGCCGCTATAGTTGACTGCCTCGATAGCTCAGTGGTTAGTGACCCTAACTTCTGGGTCAAAGCGGCGTGGGTTCGATCCTCACCAAGGGTAAATATTGTTACGCAGTAGGCCGCGCGAATTACAAAGGCTACAGCCGAAGGATCCAAAAAAATACAAAATGTAATTTAAAAATTAATTTATTAACTAATTATTACAAGTTAAAACTTAAAGTAAAAGGTTTACTTCATCGAAGAATGATGGAAGCAAAGTGTGTCGGTGTCCGATGTCGGGCGTCGCACGTAGCCTCGGTTGCCGCGCTTGCGCAATGGTATTCCGCTGCGGTGGCACACGTGTCGCTGGGCCGCGCGCATTGTGTATCGAGGTCGATGCCGAATCAGCAATGCACTAAGGTTGTGCATGTGTAACACCTCCCCCCGTTGAACGGCGACTATCGCAGAGCCGGGTCGAGATGGTCGCTGGGAAGCATCCTGGGTCAACCCTTATCTGACTTGGGTTGACATTGCGGAGTTCTGGGACTGCATATGTTCATGCTGGAATGCTGTTGTCGGTCTCTGTAGCTTCTTTACTTCTTTTGAGTAGCCGGCGATATAATTTTGACAGGATGAATGCTCCTACTGCCAAGAATGCTAATAGATATATCGGTATTGTGGTGTGATATATGGCAGGATCGGTGACGTCGTCCAGATGAGTTGGAGACTGGGCTAATACGTCTTTGTTCAGTGTGTGGAGTTTCTCTAAGCTCAGTGAGTTGAGGGTGAGCTTTGGATAATCTTCAAGGCCGGAGTCGTTGCGTCTTGGTATTTCCAATATTCTTATAACGTGACCTTTGATGTGGTCCTTTGTGTTGGAGATGGTGAATGATGGCGTTTTCAAATTGCAGCTGAGTGGAATGACGACCAAATAGCTTCCTTGTAGAGTCCTATATTGTTCTTGTCCACAGGATATCTTGACTTTGGTCGGAGTGGGGAAGTTTATGGTGTAATGTTTGTCATCCAGTGTTTCTAGGGCTTCATGTGTCAGGGTCACGGATGTTATCTTGCAGGTTGGCTGGAGTTCCTGGTGCTTGATTAGGTGTTGCACGCAGTCTGTCTCGTTCTTGACCACGAGACTGGGTTTCGCTTCACATAGATACAGAGAGTTTAGCTTCGGACATTCTGTCTCTATGTACCTAGTGTCTTGGCTAGAGAGCGCTACATAAGGTGAGGGTGGTATAAGGATTTGATAGTCTCTATTGGGAGCAAGGGATAACTTATAAAAGTCAAAGGTTGAAGGAATGACAATCGGTACCTTAATAACTACCACTATTTCTTTATCTAAGTAGAAATATCCTAGTCTAATTATTTCATAAAAGTTCCTAATTTCTAAATCAAGGATTTCATTACTTGAGTATAAAATCCTTAGCTTGTCTAACATATCCCTAACGTTACCTATACTAGCTATAGAATAAGGAGTGCTCGATGCACGAATAAAAGCTAATGCGTTCTCTAAATTTTGTAACTCTTCGCATAAATCTTCTATATTATCTCCTAGTATTAATAAGTGTTGTGCCAGGTGGGCATATTTAACCATGTCCGTGTACTTAGCATCGCTATCTAGAATAGCATTAAGTGCTTTACTCATTTTGTCTTGATTTGCGACTATATTGCTTATTAGCTGAGAGCTCTGAGAAATAAATTGCTTATTAAGACTAACGTGATTATTAAGTTCTAGTTCCAATTTCTGTTCGTTGTTGCGCAAGATATTAATGGCATGTTCATATTTTAATGCGTCGGTGTAATCTAGGTTACCGGATATGCTTTTTATTACAGAACCTAATCCGTCAATGAGACCTCTCTTGCTACGGACTGATTCAAATATACTAAGTACTAATCCGTAATTGATTTAATTTTCTTACTAAGATGTTCTAAGTGAGGGTCAAATAGGGAAAGTGTCTTATTATTCAATGAAGGTCTTAATTCGTCTGTCTGTGACTTTACTGATTCGATTTGAACTCGGATGTTTTCTAGATCGATATGACTTAGGAAGGAATGGTAGTGTGACACAATTTTGCAGTTCCTAATTTGAAAGGGAGTAGTCCGGGTCCAGTGTCAAGAGAGTCAAGCGTCATTTCTTGTCCCAGTGTCTGGTGCGTCAACGTCAGCCAAAGTAGTATCCTGCAACAATGTTGGGACTTTAGGGCTTCGCTTAAGGCGTGATTTAGCTACCGGACCACGTTTCTTCTTGGTATAAATATGTATGGGAAGATCTGCTAGAACAGTGTCCTGAGTATAGCGTGGGGCTAATTTCTGTCGGGCTGCTATAGGGTTGCGAATGAACACTTGTTGGTCAGGGGAGTAATCCTTTTCAGGTTCTCTATCCTTATTACGATTCTCAGTCAATTGAGTCCTGTCGTGTAAAGAAGTCTGATTGATAAGGTCGTACACTTGAGTCATTTGGGTCCTATGGTCTTGGGAATATTGTTGGTATAGATGTTCGGTTAAGTCGATGTCTATGGGGCCACGCGGATCAAAATGTCCAGTTATTAAGTCAAGGGGTCTACATTTTGTAAAACTGTGGATGGAGCTGTTATAAGCTAGAATGGCATAAGGCATGAGGTTTACTGCGGGTTCATTGCGTTTCTCGAGTTTCAATATCCTTAGATGTTCAAGTATAGTAGAATGAAATCTTTCTACTATGCCATTGTCATTCGGGGAATGTGCTAGTATTTTATGGTGTTGAATCTTATGGATTCGTGCAAACTCGGAGAACAATTGGTTTGTGAACTCAGGGCCTCCGTCCGTGACGATAGTGAACGGGACGCCGTGGTGCGTACAGAATACAAGGAGCGCCTGTACGACACTTAAGGCAGTGCTATCTCTGAGGTGGTACGCCTGTGCGTATTTTGAGAAAGCATCTACTATGGTAAGATATTTTTCGTTTTGGGCAGTGAAAAGATCAAGGTGGACTGTTTGAAATGGCTTTGTTGGGGGTGGAACGATCGAAAATCGTTGTTTGATCGGATTTCTGTCGTACTTAGCCTGTCCGCAAATGCTACATTCGTTAATGTACTTTGCTATACATTCTTTCATCTTGGGCCAATAGTACTTGGAAGACAAGGCTAAATAACACTCGGTTATTCCTCGGTGGTTTGTCTTGCCTTCATGATATTTTTTTATGATCTCTTGCTGACGTAAGTATTCCTTAACGTTTTCTATTTCGATTTTGGTGAGGACGAGATTCATGGAAGAACTCTTGAAATTTTCTTGTATGATGGGGATAATCTTATACATTGCGAGAGGGGGATGAATGATAATTCCTGTTTTAACTTTAGGGTTGACAAATTCCTTTATGGCGTTAACTACGTCATGAGCCAAGTTGGATTCAGAAAGTTGTATAGTCGTTCGAGTATGAGTCTCAAAGGGTTTCGTCACTGTCGGTCGTTTCTTAATGTCACCTACTAATACAAAGCATATTTGTCTATTGAATCTATTTAGAGGGTCGTCGGTAATCGGGACTTCTAGGATTGGCATTTCATTACTGGTATGAATGGTTTCAGTTTCTGAGTTACTTTGCTGGGGCGATGTTTCGTAGTTATTCGTAGGGGCTGTTAAGGTTTCAGAGCCTACCACTGAAGGAGGTTTCTCTGATACATTAACTACGATGGAGTTAGTATCTTCATTATGAATTTCAATGCGAGACAAAGCGTCTGCATTGGTGTTCTGTTTGCCTTGCTTGTAAATGGTGGTGAAGTTATACTCGCTCAATTTTAGTCTCCAACGCGTAAGTCTAGAGCCGGGTTCTTTAAGGCTCATTACCCATTGAAGGGGTCTATGGTCCGTCACTATTTTGAATTTTCTCCCGAATAGGTACGGTCGGAAATACTTGGTAGCCCAAACTATAGCTAGCAATTCCTTCTCGATCGTACTATAGTTAGTTTCGCTCGAGTTCAGAGTCCTGGATGCGTACGCTATTGGCTTGTCATTGCCTATTGGTCCCTGAGACAGGACAGCACCGATTGCGAAATTCGAGGCATCGGTTGTCAGGACAAAGTCTTTTGTGAAGTCGGGGTATTGTAGTATCGGGTCATTTGTCAAAAGCACTTTACATTTCTCGAAACAGTCAATGTACTTAGGGTCGTTATAAGTCACTTTGGAACCTTTCTTAAGACAGTGAGTCATAGGTTTGGTTACACGCGCAAAGTCTGGGATAAATTTCCTATAATATCCGAGTAAGCCAAGGAATCGTTTAATCTCGGTAGCTGTCTTTGGAATCGGGAATCTCTGGATGGCTGATATTTTATCAGGGTTCGGTTTTATACCATCCTTACTAATGATATGACCTAAGTACGCAGTTTCTATCTTAAGAAACTCTGACTTGTCCATCTGAATCTTGAAGTTCGATTCCCTAAGCCTTTTGAAAACTTTTTCTAAGTTCACCATGTGTTCTTGTAAGGAGACGCTGAACACTATGATGTCATCCAAATATACTAGACAGATGACGTTTTGGAGGTCTCTGAGGACATTATCCATCACTCGCTGGAAGGTGGATGGAGAATTTTTTAGACCCATGGGCATTCTCAAAAATTCGAAATGGCCATGTTCTACATTAAAAGCCGTCTTGGGAATATCTCGCGGGTCCATTTCGACCTGGTGGAACCCACTGGCAAGATCTAATGTCGTGAAGTAATGACAGTTGCCAAGCTTATCTAATACGTCATTGATATTAGGAATAGGATATTTATCATCGATAGTCTTTTCATTGAGTTTGCGAAAGTCAACGACAATTCGACATTTGGTTTTGCCAGACGCGTCTGATTTCTTTGGGACTACCCATATGGGGGAGCTCCAGGCAGATTGAGAGGGGCGAATGATACCCTGTTCAAGCATTTTCGTGATTTGTTCTTGAACTTCCTGTCTGTGAACGAAAGGATATCTATAGGTCTTAGTATAGACAGGTAATTCATCTGTAGTGTTGATTCTATGCTTTACCTTGTCGGTAAAGGTAAGGGGTTCGCCTTCGATATAAAAGACGTCAGCGTATTGCGCACAAAGGGACTCTAAGTTAGCTCGTTCTTCTGGATTCAGATGGTTAGTACGTAATCGTGAAAGCACTTCAGCGGCGCGATCACTGAGTTTCTGAGTACGCGTACATTGTTCGTTAAAAAGCTCAGCACTAACGGGTCGGTCCATAGAAAATACTACGTCGTGTTTTGTCGGGTTGGTAACCTCTATAATGCCACGGTTGTTCCTAACAGTGGTGATGCAATCCTGTATGGTACAGTTTGATATGAATTGTTCTGTAACCAACGCATCGCCGTCGTGAAAATTGATTGGGACTCGAATCATTTTGGATGTATTTGCGGGTATTATATCCTCGTAAAGGTTACAGTTACGTGAATCATACATTCGCAAAGGGTTGGTGGATTTCCGGGTTACTAAAACTTTATCTTTTAAGTCTATGTTGGACTCTAGCTTCTCTAATAAGTCTAGGCCAATTAACCCATCAAAATAGTTGTGAAATTTATACACAAAGAGCGTGATGTCGCAATCTTCGTTAAATTCGTCAAAGCATGGCACGGTTATCGAGTAATTATTACGGGTGGTCGCGTGGATATTGGTCACTTCGAACGGGTCGTAATTACACGGAATGTTTGGATAGTATTTTTCTACTGCGTCGGGGCTGATAAATGACTGGTTTGCACCTGTATCAATTAACAATTTGAGGGGTGGATTTCCTATCTGTATGAAGGGAAGTTGCCTTTGGGTTTGCAAATTAATTTCTATTTTGGCTTGTCTGATTTCGCGCTCTTCTGAAAATCCTGCTGTTCTGGGGAGGCTTCGTCTGAAGTCTCCTCGACATATGCGGGAATATATTCATAGGGTTGTTCGTAGGGTGCAACGTCATAAGTCATTTCGTAATAAGTCGGCTCATAGTCGGGATAAGCAGCACTATCGTAGTCATAGTAGTTGTCAAATTGGTCATAGTATTGTCCGTCATTAAAATTCAGTTCCCTTGTTTTAAAAGAATTGCTTGGGGGCGGATTCCCTTGTTTTGACCAATCATGCAATATTCTAGCTGGGGGTGCTGGTTTTGAAACGAAGTGGCTAACTCCGCTCATTGGCTGAGGACCTGATGGTTGATAGTTGGTCCTATTCTGATTCAACCTAAAAACATTGCTCTGCGGCCTATAATTAGGCGGAGGGGCAGAAAACATTTGTTGGGTCCTTGACGGGCCTCGGTTCATAGTCATTTGGGGCCTCCAAATTGGCATTCTTGGTGGCTGGGCAAAAGTCGGGGGCCTTGATGGTCCTGGCTGTGAGTTAAAAGGACTAGAAAAAGCTGGTCTCGCTTGTGGCGAGTTAAAGTTAAACGGTTTGCCTGTACTAGTGCTAAAATCGAATGAAGACGTCGACTGCGTTCTTCTGTCTGTAAGATGGTCGTTACGTTGCTGTAGATAGAGGGTGTTAATTTCTTCCTGTACATATTCTAACGCTTTCTCCAGTGTTTCCGGTCGCATGCAGCGAATCCTGGAGCCTAATGGTTCTTTTAAGCCACGAACAAAAGCTTGTAAAGTTAATTTTCTATAGAGAGTGCGCTTTGCCTCTATGGTGGTAGCTAAGGTCTCATGCAAAGTCACATAGGTCATAATAGTGCTGAAGAGACTTTGACACTTTTCATAAAATTCTTGTGGGGTCATATGTCTCTGTGTTAGGAGGGCTAGGTCATTGTAGAGAGCGGTCTCATCTCTCTGGTCAGCGAAGTTATTGACTAATGCGTTTCTGATACCCTGCCAGTTGTCAGGTATTCCATTGGAATTTATTGTTCTGGCAGCATGCCCGGTAACTTTATTTAAAATCCCGTTCAAAAGGGCTAGGTTACTAAGCTCAAACCCAGGCTCTGGCCTAATAAACTGCACAACTAACTGGTCGCACAGATGTATAAATCTAGTCAATACATTGGGATTGCCGTCAAACTCAGGCAATAGGCGGAGAGCCTTATAGACTTGGTCTACCTGTTCCGCGCTCATTGTTATTTCGCTTTGAATTAAGGTTCTGCCTAAATCTAATGGATCTCTTAATGTAATACTATCTTCTAAAATTATTTCTAAATTCCTATTTGCGTCGATTCGCACTGCCCTACTATTCCTACCTCTAACTAGCGAATTTCGTGGGTGGAAAATTTTGGTAACTTTTTAATGTTTCGAGGAAATTAACACTCTGCGAAATCGCACACAAAATATAAAATAGGGAACAAGGACTAAAAAAATAAAAGGATTTACTAAGGTTAAGGAAGGAGAGCGACTCTAGTAAGATCTAGGTACTCACCACATTTGTATCTCTCTGGCGTATCTATGTCTTGATACTCCTCCTGCTGCAGCTCTCTTGTAGGTTCAGGATACCCGCGCCGGTGATCGATTCACTGACTCTACTTTACAGGTATCCTACCGACTGCGCCAATTACAAAGGCTACAGCCGAAGGATCCAAAAAAATACAAAATGTAATTTAAAAATTAATTTATTAACTAATTATTACAAGTTAAAACTTAAAGTAAAAGGTTTACTTCATCGAAGAATGATGGAAGCAAAGTGTGTCGGTGTCCGATGTCGGGCGTCGCACGTAGCCTCGGTTGCCGCGCTTGCGCAATGGTATTCCGCTGCGGTGGCACACGTGTCGCTGGGCCGCGCGCATTGTGTATCGAGGTCGATGCCGAATCAGCAATGCACTAAGGTTGTGCATGTGTAACACGCGCGGTACGACGGCGAGTTGTTTACACCTAATCGCGAGATTTATGGTTTTATGACTCAGGCGGCACCGGTCTTTGTGTCGCGTCTATTGTGAGATTTTTTGTGTGGTATTTTCGTAATAATTGAGAACAATAGGGATTCTCGAACTTTACATTTGTTTACTTTGTCAATCACAATGGCACCGAATATTCTACAGATTTCTAGAGAACCCTTATTCCGATATAAATAGGGCGATGGTTTTCGTTCGTGGCAGTTATCGCGTTTTATACCGGGGCGAAAACATCTCGTGTTCAAGTGCGGTACCAGTGATTGTGAAATGACTAGTTGTGTGAATATCAGTGCCAGTGTGAAGTGTTTGTGCGAACCAGTTGTGTCGTATGTACTGTGATTTTGTGCAATAAAGTGCAAAGTGAACAATCGGCGTTTTAACTGATTATCCAAGAACCCATTACGTAACAAAATTTATGTGATGAACATAGGTGTTTGCTCTGTGTCTGGGTGTTATTTAGTTACTATCCATTTAAGTATGTATTTAAAAATATGTATATATGGTATATCAGTCTCTGGCAGCCATATCACAAGCTTTGCTTAGTTTGGGGTCAGAGACCGTGTGTAAGATATCCCCAAATATTTAAATATTTATTAAAGTTCGACTGACAAGCCAAGACGTAGTTAAGTTGTACGTGTTTTTGTGTGTAATTGAATCTGTACACGCGAGGCGTAGTTTTGCCGGTCTCACTTCTTTGTTTCTCAACATTCTGTCTTGATGTTTTTATTTGGTCTGAGGGTTCGGCCTATAAGATTTTCATGAGAATCAAGTTAGCCTTATCAAATAAAACTGACCATCCATTAATACCTATAGACAGCCCTAGACCCAGTATCTTGTCCAGAGCCTCCTTGGAGCCATCAAACGAGTGCACCACACCACCAGCTATCTTGTCTTGGTTCCTCTGAAGGATTTCCACCAGGTCGTCTGCTGCCGCTCTGCAGTGCAGGAACAGTGGTAGATCGTACTCTTTGCTTAGTGGTAACTGGTACTCAAAGTATCTGGGAAAAAAGTGATAGTAAATGTAAATGGTTAGGAGGAATGGTAAGGAGAGCTATACTTTTGGGATTTTTGTGTACACATGTAGCTTATTGGGGCGCCTTCAAAAGAGACTTCCACAAATGGCGACCTTTTTATTGTATTTTTATGTAAATACTTTTCCGTAAACTTTGTTTTTTATGATATTTTTAAATAAGTAGATTGTTCAGTTCCTTCTTTTGTTCTTCCGTTTTCGCCACTTCTGCTTTACGTTCAATACAGTGATGGTGTTTTTGTGCTTGTTTTATTTTAATTATATTAGCTGCAGTTATTGTCCTCTACAGGTATATTATTCAGAGAAAAATCTAACCAAGATGATATTTGCATTGTTTGAAAGCTTGTTTTATGGGCTTCTCAAAAATATTTAGTTTTTAATAATGATAATTTAAAAATAAATTGTATGGAAAATGGAAATACAGATCACATTTTTTTCTGTTTTATCCATATTAATGCGCTTCAATCGTTCTTTTACTTGCATTATTACGTGATTCATCCATGTGTATGTCATATTTTGCTAAAATTATAGAATTCGTAGAAAGTTGTTGCATCCAGTTAGGGCAACATTTCAAATAAAACATAAGAGTTGGGACCAATTGATCAAATTGCTTTTATTTTAGCTATTTCAAGGTTGCTTGATGAGATGGGGACAGGGAGGATGACTGATATCAGTGCTCTGTGCAATGTGGTCGGAAAGTTCTCAAGTGGAGACCATATACCGGCGAACTCAGCATAGGACATCCACTCACAACATACAGATGACCTCTCTAAGACCACAAAATCATGCTGAATACAAGGTGCTTTCAAATGGTCTTATCAGAGCCCTTAGTCCAGGTAAAACCTTCGCGTTCGCGTGTGGTTACATACACTTTGGTTAGTTCTTCCTCGTTTCCGCCAGGGGCGCTGTACAAAAATGTATAGAGCCTTATGGAAACAGCTGTAGTTTCAATTTACGTGTAAACCTGGACTAACCCTCAGATATCCATACCAGGTTTGTCCAGCAGTGGGGTGGGTGTAGTAAGGATTGATGGATGGAAAATCTTGATGATCTTATTCAGACTCACTCTTTGTTAAAATATACTTGCTTTTGCTCCGCCTGCGCTATTTTGATTTTTAGCTATGCCATGAGAACCTTTTCTTTCGGGATAAAAAGTAGTCTATATCACTTTCCGTCTTTCTGTGTCCATGCCAAAAATCAAGTCAATTCGTTGCTCTGTTGCTGCATGAAAGAGGAACAAACCAATAAACCAACAAACACACTTTCAGGTTCATAATATTAGTAAAGATTGTCACTAAAAATGTTCTTTTTGTTATAAACATTACAAAAATTTGCCGTGATCTCAGTATTTGAAACTGCATCTCTTTGGGATTCTGGCTCAGACGGCTCAAATGCGACCCCGCCAAATCTGTGAAGTGTTCATATTTTCAACTTTTACAGCGTTGGAAGCGCCATCTGTGACACTACGTTATACTAGGCAGTTGTCACCAAATGTAAAGATATAAGGACTTCTACTAACCATTAGTGATTGAATTTTTGAAATGTTTATAACAAAAAGAACATTACTTTGAGATAAATCCTAGTGTGTGAACCACTGTTAAATTAAATCATTTCATTGTCACTGAAATTGACTAAAAATAACAAGTCTTACTTCAACTGTAGATCCTTTTCACAAAAATGCAGCCTTTCATAGTCCAAGCCGCACTCTCCGATAGCTACCACTTTATCTTTGTTGCTGGTGATCAAATCTCGGAGACCTTGGAGGTAGGTTTCGGGGGATTCTACAAACTCGGTGCACCGAGTGGGGTGGCAGCCCACAGTGGCGAACAGTCTAGCTGAAATAAAGTTATTGAAATTCAGATCTTGTGCTAGAGGTATAGTTTAAAATAAATAAAATAAAAATAGCCTTTATTCACTTATATATGACAAGGTCATGTAAGTAAGATTCTTTAAATTTTGTAATTTGACTGAATGATGTTTTAATTTATTTAATTTTAATTATTAAATTATTTTTTAATATGATGATGCTATTGTAGATACCTACTATATTATTTTTAATTTTTTAGATTATTTCATGTTAGGGTTAGGGTATTCTAATTTGCAATTAATTATATTATGTAATTAATTAACTAGTAATTTGGTGAATATGTAAATCTGTACCTATTATAATATTATGTTACTTATCGAAAACTTTTGTAAAAAGGGGTCTTTCCTGATGGTCACACTCAATAGTCTAACTGATTTGTCCACAGACGATTCTAAGTGCATTTCCATATGTCCAAAGAATAAAGCAAATTTTCATTTGATTTACAAAATATTACTCTTATTTCTATTTCTTAAATACTAGGTTGTCCACCCTGGACATAGGCCTCCTCTATAACTTGCCAGAGCTCCCTACCTCTGGCTTTCTTGCGCCACCCTGGCAGCAGGTCGTCATCCCACCTATTTTGAGGTCGTCCCCTGAACCGCTTCCCGTCTCTTGGGTGACTATAGTCTGACCGTTTAACTGAGACCTCGCCTGCGCGGTACAGAGGCGCGGGGGTAGACGACAAAGGGGACTGAGACAGGTGCGAGCGGCGGGGACCCCGGCGCTCGCACCTGTATATGTATATATGTAATTGGTCACAAAACCAAATAACAGCAGGAGCAAGCATTGGTAATCTATGTTATTTGCGAACATGGCGAGTATAGCAGGTGATTTACTAACATTTCGAAAATTGAGCTCTGTTGCAGAATATTTTTGGTACTTAGGTATTTTTTTTTTTTTTTTTATTGAAGTTCACAAACAGTTTTTATGTACAACTTACATCTAAACTTAATACACAAAAAACATTTTCAAACATAAAAACCTTAACAGTGAACCTAACTTACACAATTAAAATTTACTACAAACTGATCAAACTGACCAAACAAAACATAAACAAAAATAAACATTATAACACTGTTAATATTTGAAAAAACTTAAAATTAAAAACTACATAAACCGAAACAGTACCATAAATAAGCTATAAAAAGAGAGAGATTAGAGATAATTATGACTACCCAAGTAGCATTCGGGGTTCTATATAAGATGTCTAGTCGTTCACATGTACTCCACAAGCTGTGTAAGTCAGCCGTATAAGAGCTGTATAGCTTGCTATAACGCTCTTATAGAACCAGTTTGGGCACAAATTAGACAGCCGTAAGTTCACTATGGCTGTACATTAGCAGTATAATAGCATTATAATAGCAGTTTAAGTAGTAACATCGGACTTAAGGCTGACTTGCGGCACTATATGGGACGCAGTGTGATCCACACAATGTACATGAGCGTAATAAAGAGTAACACGTGGCTAAATACACAGCCTTCACAGTTAAAAAATCCGACAAAAGTACTCCAGTGCTACCTAAAATTCACGTGTGCCCTAAATTATTTCTTCATTTTATAATTTTATTCACAATTTAATTGTTTATGGTTTTTGTGTGTGCCATCCAAAAACTTAAAAACTCCGGCGGATATTTGGATAAAAATTTATGATAACACGCGGTAATGTACCTGTTTCAAAGACTTAATAATGTTAATTGCCATGGGAATGCAACTATATCGTGAAATGTATACATATTTACAGCTAAAATATTCACGCGCCTCTGTTAAAACGCGATATTCATTTTAAAATATTTAAAACTGGCTGAGAGGAAATCTACAATTTTCAGTTTTTGATATTATCTTGGCATTATGATTATACTACGGTATTTAATTATAACATGAAACCAAAACTCAATCGCTCTATCTGCGTATTTTGTGATAAATCTGCACGATAATTTTTGAGATTTATTATTTGGTAAATTTTAGGTTAGAACAAAATGGTGGAAATGAAAGCAAATAAGAGTAGTACTTGTGGATAAATAAACTGCTATTGATGTTAATGGACAACACATATAGTCCTTTTAACAGCCTACAGTGCACATGCGAACCATTTAAACACTTCTGTACAGATAGTAAAAAAGGTTATTTTAATGATCACAAACAAGTCCTACTACAGCTACTAGCTGTATAACAGTCTAAAACAAGTAAACATAACAGCCTTTGGCTTTATAAATGACCACGTGTGTTCTATTAAAATGCTAGCTCTACAACATCGTACAAGTAGGCCGTTAAACAGCGGTTGCCGTATCTCTACCCTCCTATAATGCTCTTAGTCAGACGGCTGACTAAAGGATAATTGTTAGAGTATTATAACACCAACAAACATATAAAAGTATAACTCTACACTCCTATAAGTCCCTTAGACAGGTGTAGGTGTAATTAATCGCAATAATGCAGCTTATACATCACGAGTGAACTGTAATAATGCTTCAAGTACACCTGGGAACTAAATGTGTACTCTTAAATGGAGTAAAATGCTACTTGGGTATTTACACAATAATTCATGAAAAAGACCAAAACAATACTATTTTATAGTAACTTTTTCAATTCTCTCTTAACAGAGAGAAGCGAACCAATATTGAAGATGTCAACACTATGACGAATAGCATCCTTGTCATAGCTATCACACATACGCACCAATGGGGAATGAGACATCATATTGGTTCTGCAAGGTGGCAATTTAAAAGTTTTCCACTGATTGCAAGACCTACAAGGATGATTTGGGACTCTAAGAGTGACTTTATTCAGGAAATCAGGACAGTCAACTAAGCCATTAGCCAATTTAAAAAGCATTATGATGTCAGCCATCTCACGACGTTTATGCAACGACATAATACCATAGTGCTCAAGCTTAGATTCATAGGAACGTAATGTCTTACATTTATTTTCCATAAACGCAAGATGATACAAAAAGCATCTCTGCACGCGTTCAATCCTTTTAGAATGGATCTTGTAGCCTGGATTCCACACCACCGCACAGTATTCTAGAATACTTCTAACAAGCGTATTGAAGAGCATAATAGAAAGATCTTTATTCCTAAAAACTTTAGCCTGCCTCGCAACAAACCCACACATCCTGCCAGCTTTTTTAACAATCTGATCGATGTGCTCTCTGAAATTAAGTTTAGAATCTATTATCACACCAAGATCACGAATTGAAGTAACCCGCTCCAGAGAGACACCATTTATGTTATAACTCACCGGGTGAGGATTCCGTTTACGTGTGAAATTTATGAAAAAACACTTCGATGCATTTAGAGTCATTTTGTTTAGGGCACACCAGCGCCAGACACTATCTATGTCGGCTTGCAGGTCCTCCACATCCTTTCGATTCCTAATTGTCCTGTAAATCTTCAAGTCATCAGCAAAAAGCTTGACTTTAGAATTAGTGACGCAGGGCAAATCATTTATGAAAATCAAAAAGAGCAGAGGACCCAGATGCGACCCTTGAGGAACACCAGATGGCACAGAAGTGGCATCCGATTTGAAACCCTTTGTAACAACCAACTGCGATCTATTTCTTAAATAAGATTCAAACCATCGCAACAGCGTTCCATGAATCCCTAATTTGTATAGCTTATGAAGAAGTAAATCATGATCGACCAGATCGAAAGCCTTACTGAAATCCGTATAAATGGCGTGAATTTCACCATCTTTATCAAGAGCTTCCAAAATGTCATTGACGTATCCAAGGAGATTTGTGCACGTGGACTTCTGTGGTCTAAAACCGTGTTGGTTGCTGTTTAAACATTGTAATACCTGCCAATGAAGTTTTTTGACGATAATTGCTTCTAAAAGTTTCCCTATGCCAGACAGGATTGAGACTGGTCTATAATTTTCAATTTTGGATAAATCACCTTTTTTATGAATAGGGGTAATGTGCGCTAATTTCCATTTAGAAGGAAACACTCCAGAACTAAGTGACTTATTATAGATCAAACTAAGTGGCTTGGCAAGTTGTGAAGCACATTGTTTCAATACTATTGATGGCAAAGTATCTGGTCCAGCCCCTTTATTACCATCAAGGGCTTCAAGTGCCTTTAAGATTTCACTTTCACTAATGGTAATATCATGCAACGTATTATTATCAAAAACACTCTCACCCAGTGTATTAGCTTCGTCATCAATAGCATTAGAGGACGGTGTGTTGTCGCGATAGACTGAGTTAAAATGGTCAGAGAACAATAATATCAATTTACCTCCAACTACAGAGGTGTCAGCCAAGCTCATTTGGTTAGGCAAAGACGAACTGTTGCATTTCAGGTTCCTATTATACTGCCACATTTGTTTGGGATTACGTTTCAAATTTTGAGAAGTACTTTGTTTAAACGTAGCAAAACATTCTTTAAGCAGTATGTTGCATCGTTTGCGAGCGTCCATGAATGCAAGTTTATCCTGCAAGTTGCCATATATTTTGAACTTTGAATGGTACTTGGCCTTTTCTTTCATACATTTAATGAGAGGCAGAGAAAACCAGACAGGGTAGCGTTCATTTCTTGTATATTCTAACGGGGTATGCTCGTTCACTATGGGAATAAAGATATCGTAAAAAGAATCTACCATGTTATCTACATTACTACAAGCCCCCAAAGACTCCATCCAATCAACCTGAGAAAGACATTCATTGATTTTTTTGTAGTTAGATTTGTAATACTTGAAAATTTTGGAAGATTTCCTTTTGAGTGGGTAGAAAGAACAAACGTTGAGAGAAATGAGCAACGCAGGATGGTGTGTTTAGTAGCAGGATGCATGTCAAGTTTAGTCAAAGGACTGTGGTTATTATCAGTCACTGCCAGAGTGTTAATCCCTTCAGTACTGAGTACTAAATCTAGTATACGGTTATTACCATTCAATATCCCATTAAACTGTCTGAGTCCACAGAAATTCATTGCATCACAAAATAGCGTATCTTGTACACTCATTCCGGAAAGTGGTATCAGATAAGAGCGATTATTATCTACCTTCCAATCAAAGTGAGGTAAATTAAAGTCACCAACCATCAGAGTCTGGGACCCTGATGACACTTCGTTACTGATCACGTGCGACATCTTATCCAAAAATAATTCAAAGGGATCACGTTTAATCTTGGGAGGAATATATACAGCACAAATATTAATTTCATTTAAAGTTGAACCATTCTTTAATCTAAGATTAATCCAAACGTCCTCACACACAGAGTGTGATTGCCAATCACGTCTACATAGAACCTCATAGATCTTAAGCACGGCAATCAGTACGCCGCCTCCATCACACTTGCATGAAGCTGAATTTTGCCTATCGCGCCTGAATACCTGGTAGCGGCTATCGAAGAGTTCGTTGTCGTAAACGGAATCATTTAAATAAGTTTCCGTTAACACTATAACGTCATAATCATTTGCAAGTGAAAGTATTTAAAAACATATCACACTCTGGGGTGACCAGCTAGTTTACCTTGCGACCATGAAAAACCATGAACTCTTTTCAACGTATAAAAATGTGATGGATAAATAACTTTGTCTTGTTCTGATACGTCGAAAGAAATATTTCATGGTGCACATCCTAGCCCGGCTGCAACTGAGGTCTAGCCAGAAACCAATGAGAAGACTTCGTCGTTTCAGCCATAGGACGTCCATTGCTGGACATAGGCCACCCCTAAAGATGATAATGAGAGCTGAGATGACTTAGTTTAACAATTTCACCCTCTGCAATTGACCGTAATCCACCTCAGTGCAGGGGATGCTCAAAGTTGGGGTCTATATTATTATATGCCTTCCAGCTTGCAATAAAGGTGTGACTTCATATATAAATAGCTACTTACAATCACATCCTGCCAAGTCAATAGCTTTTTTACTATCTGTGAGGCTTCCCCCGGTTATAATCATTTTGTCCATGCCCCCATCCCAGGCTCTTTTTAGGACTATGTCAAGATCAGGATCGTGTTTCTTGCTCCCATGGTATAGACCCTGGTACATGTCATCTGTTAAGTTTGCACCAATATCTGTAAAAATTCAATAAATGGGCATTTTATCAAATGAAATATTTTATTTGTACAATGTTAGATGTCCCCTAATATTTTAATATTATTTTAATGTAATGTACAAACTTTTAATAGTAATAAATCTACTGACTCTTTTCGACTTGTTACTGATTGGAGATGAGATATTACAGAATAGAGATAATAAAACCCTGTTTTATAATCACACTAGCGACACGCCCCGGCTTCGCACAGGTATATCCTTACATAGTATAAAATAAAGTCGCTATTTTCGTTTGTTTGTTTGTTTGTTTGTCTGTATGCCTAAATCTTTAAAACTACGCAACGGATTTTGATGCGGTTTTTTTTAATGGATAGAGTGATTCAAGAGGAAGGTTTATATGTATAAAAATTCCCGAAATTCCCACGGGAACGGGCACAACGCGGGTAAAACCGCGGGGCGCTGCTAGTTTTACATATAAACCTTCCTCTTGAATCACTCTATCTACTATAAAACCCGATCCAAAATCCATTGCGTAGTTTTAAATATTTAAGCATACATGGGGACAGACAGCGGGAAGCGACTTTGTTTTATAGTTATACTAAGTAGTGAAGATGAGAGGTTAAGTTTCTCAGTGCTACTTCCGAAATTAATTCGAAACTTACCGATGTATTTCCTTATTGAACTCATTCTTCTCATTAGATGTGACTATCGATGTAATTTCTTCACTAGTTTGCGAATAATAATCACAAACAAAAACTGAATTGAAACTGCAAAGCAAAGCACAACAGCTGTTTCAAGTAGTGAGCTGTTCAGCTGTTTAAAAACTCGGCCAAGTGTGAGTCGAGTCGGACTCGTATGAAGGGTTCCGTACCTGGTACCGTAGTCAACCTTTATTAACGATTGACTGTCTCAGTGGTTAGTGACCCTGACTTCTGAACCGTATTAATTGAATATGTGAATATTTCAACCGCTATTAATATCGAACTAAAAAAAACGCTAAATCTAGTTTTGACTTGATTGTGACTTGACTTCTTAAATATTTATTTTATATTTAGATATTTTTGCTAAAGCGGCAACAGAATATTATATCATCGTTGAAAATTGCAACCGTCTGACTATTATGGTTCATAAGATACAGCGGTGACAGACGGATAGCGGAGTCCTTAGTAATAGGGTCCCGTTTTAAACAGTTAGCCACAGAGATACAAGAGGGATAATGAGGTCGATCGAGAAAAGAAAGAAAGAGGTGCATTGATGAAATATGGCATGAGTTAGAAAGAGACTTGTAAAATATCTCTATTCAGTGACTAGTTGTCGTATAGGTATTTGTCCCGATAGTGTCAAATTCTTGTCAAATTCCAATACATATATTTGACAGTTGACAACTAGTGATAGTGATTGTCCATACATTTTTGCGGTTGAGAATTGCCTCAAGCGACAACAGCGCTATGTCTAGTTGTATTAGCTCTGTGCAGTTAGCTTTTGGGTACGGAACCCTAAAAAAGGTGGCTGGTTGGTTGTTTGTCATTGTCACTGTTGTGAGTTGTCATTGTCAGTTGTCAATGTAATGTTGTCATTTTAGTTGTATTATGGAAGAAAAGGTAGAAACAAAAAATAAATGTTGTGCTGCCAGGAGAGAGTTTTATATTAATCTTAATCTGTGACCAAATCTATCAACGATATTGATTAGAAAACTAATCGAAGAATAATAAATTAGCTAAATCCAAGCCTCAAAACATAGTTAAGTAAATAAAAGAACACGTTTCCGTCAAAACATTTTAATGAATTATTACTTACAATTTTTTAAGTCTTCCAAAAAAAATAAGTACTAGATAAATGCAAAAGAGGAGAGGCATATTGAATAGACAAAAGACTTAATGTTCGTAAGTGCCCACGAACAAAATTTTGTCCCGGTACATTATAGTGAATAAGAATGGATGGTCCACGTAAAACTTCTGTGGTGGCGGTGGCCTGTAAAAGCTCGACATTGGAACTGCGATCATACCTGCAACACAAGATTTCTCTGCTTTATTCAAATACTTATTTTTTCCTTTATTGAACAATTTTTACTATGGGATCAACTGTGAAATCGACAAAAAATAAATCAGCTGCTTGATTTATTTTTAACCGACTCCCAAAAAAAACATACAGACGAACATAGAGTTCGTCTGAATGTTTTTAGGGTTCCGTACCCAAAGGGAAAAACGGGACCCTATTACTAAGACTTCGATGTCCGTCTGTCTGTCTGTCACCGGGCTGTATCTCATGAACCATGATAGCTAGGCAGCTGAAATTTTCACAGATGATGTATTTCTGTTGCCGCTATAACAACAAATACTAAAAAAAAACATACAACAAACCTGTATTTTTAGACGTTTTTCGCTCTATATTAATAATGGCATTAGGTAGATGCTTGAAATTTTCACAGAATATTTAGTTTTACATATATTCACTTCAATAATATTATAAAATAAAATAAATATTTGAGTGGGCTCCCACACAGTACGGAACCCTCCGTGCGCGAGTCCGGCTCGTACTTAACCGATTATTTTTGTGTATGTTCATCGAAAATTCCGCTAATTCTCTAAAACCAATCTAAAAATTATTTTTTAGTTCGAAAGGGATACCTACCTCCTCCTGAGGTAGTCCCATTTAAATTTTACAGAAATCGGCTGAGCCGTTTTTGGAAAATCAACGATAATGTAAGCAATTCTAGCGAAATATTAGATTTTTGTACACGATGGAAGGCGGTTTTGCCATTTTTTTCGAAAAATAATTTTGTTGACCGTTAACGGGTATTTTTATTCGCGATGTCGTTGTTGGTTCCATAGTAAGTATTATTTGTTCATAATGATGATAAGTATGTAGTAGGGCATGCAAACCGGTTAACCGAAAACCGAAAAAACCGAATAACCGACCGCATTAGAAACTCGGTTTTTTCTAGTTTTAAAACCGGTTTTTTCGGGTTTATCGGTGTTTTCTAATTTTTTTTTAAATTCGCTTATTAACTTTCCCCTTCGCAATAAAATACATTATTGTCATCTAGTTGCTCTAACCTACAGAGAAATAATAAGCCAAGCGAACTAAGATACTTTTTTTCCATTTAGAAAATTACGTCTAATGTACCTATACGTGCTAAGGATGAAATTCAAGTGCGAAAGTTCTCACTCTCTCTCTCTGTCTTTACATAGCGAGTATCGTGATATAGACAGAGCGCTCTGCTGTAGCGTTATAAGCCAAGGGTGTCGCCAAGGGGGGGCAGGGAGGGGCAGCTGCCCCCCCCTAGCGATTCTAAAAAAGTTGCCAAATATAATGCAACCAAAGTCCTAACTAAGTCTTTGAGTTGATTTGCTTGAAGTTCAAGCCTTGAACAATCATTCCCGTACGTCGAAACTCGAATGAATTCACCAATTCCACTCCTAATATTCCGTACGCTCAACTACGCTCTGCTCTACTCTATCGTTGTAGCGGGAGAGGGGGAGTGGGGTAGCAACCGCGCGGCGCCCGCGCCGCCCGCGCCGCCGCCCGCACAGCCGCCTTTGTTTTAGCGTCTGTCTGTCATTTATTCGTGCGTTAGCGTTGCCACTGCCCGCTTTTACGTTTGTTTTGTGCGCTATTATCACATCTAAATAGTTGCTGTGACCACAAATAATCAATATGGACATCAGAAAGTTTTTTGGTGAGTATCACTTGCGTTTAGCTTTCGTATTTTCCGTCCGTAAAATAACGTCAATTGATTTGATTATAAATGCTGATTTTGCATCGGTTTTTAAAATCGCAAAAAATCCGTTTCTAGGCACGATATCCGATTCTTAAGTCAGTTTAAACCAAAAGGAAAATTGCTCAATTTAATGGCTCAATAGAAAATAGGACCGTATTACCATAGCTTAAAGTAGAAAATTATATTATTAGAGTGCTCGAGCGAGGATGCCCGAGACCGCGCGAGCATAGCCGCGGCGGTTAAACCGCCTGAAATAGCTAGGACTGTTGATATAATAAATATCTTTGACGCTCGTCCTTGCGCGGGCTCGAGCCTGCCGCCGTCTTGAAGCGCATTTATGCTTTCAATGTGAATTGCGGACCAGAAGAAGTTGTAGCTATTTCAAATATTTTGTTTTGCAGTTTTAAAAAGAAAGAAACCTGAAGGAGCAAGCAGTGACAGCGATGATTCCTTGGGTGACCTGACGAGACCTAGCACATCCAAAGAACCGGACTTAGTTCCAGACTCTTCGATAAATGACTGTAACGAAAATGACATCGGTAAATTTATTGGACAAGCATCAATGTTATCGACTGAAATGAAGAAAGAATTGCTTGAAAACACTTGGTCTCCGTCTGCGACGTATGACTTTGCAGAAGACGCTAAACATTTAAAGAGGAAATTTAATTATTCATGGTTGGAAACGTACTCTCCATGGTTGGCCTATTCTAGGCACCAAAAAGGAGCCTTTTGTAAATATTGTACGTTGTTCCCGCCAAATCCAAATTCTTTTAGAGGCGTATTAGGGTCATTTATCATAAGGCCGTTTTGTAAGTTCAAAGATATTCACGAGCATTGCAAAAAGCACATGGAAACCCACTTCCATAAGATGGCACTGGAAGCCGCTAAATCATTTCTTGGAAGTGTGCCTGTAGATTTACAACTCAACAAATACTCCCAGGGCATTATTGAAGAAAACCGAAAAATTATAACATCTATTATTTCCTGCATTACGTTTTGCGGGTCGCACGACTTAGCTCTGAGAGGAAAACATTATGGCGAAGGTATTCTCGAGGACTTATACAAGCTACGTATTGACGCGGGAGATTTAGTTTTGAAGAAACACATTGAGCATGGGAAAAAGAATGCAAGCTATCGATCGATTGATATTCAAAATGAAATTATCGCAATTTGTGGAGATGTTATTAAGGCAGACATTGTGAAAAAAGTAAAAGAAGCAGAAGCTTATAGTGTGTTAGCAGACGAAACAGCTGATATTTCCGGTACTGAACAATTATCGATTGGGCTGCGATATTTTGACGAGGAAGCTAATGAGGTCCAAGAAATGTTCGTCGGATTTGTTGAGCTGAAAGGTCTGGATGCGAAATCTATTGCATATTGCATCGATGAGTTTCTGACAAAAGAAGACCTTAATCCTGCTGATAAATGCGTTGGGTTTGGATTTGACGGTTGTTCGACGATGTCCGGAAAAGACGGTGGAGTACAAGCGATCCTGCGCAAAAAATATACCAAAGCATTGTTCTTTCATTGCTCGTCCCATAAACTGAATCTGGTAATAA
Organism: Hypomecis atomaria; assembly: GCA_964007245.1. Taxonomy (NCBI): domain Eukaryota; kingdom Metazoa; phylum Arthropoda; class Insecta; order Lepidoptera; family Geometridae; genus Hypomecis; species Hypomecis atomaria. The sequence goes on from OZ023297.1 coordinate 16,311,089, forward strand.
ATGATCTCAATATTCTTCCTGAAATTCGAAACACCATGGGAACCACTAAAGATATTATTAATTTTTTTCGGGAATCTGTTTTGAGAAGAAAATTGGTACCTAATATTGCCAGGCTCTGCGAAACAAGATGGAGTGAGAAACATAAAACTATCAGAGTATTTAAGGAAAATTTTCCTGTTATATTGGAAGCCTTAGAAAACTTATCGCGTGAAGGAAACAGTGCCACTCGAAAAAACGCCTTTCAACTCCATGCTGCTGCTTTCAAAATTTCGTTTATACTTTGTATTACTTTGATAGCTAAATACTCTGCTTTGTTGGAACCTGTTGTCAACGCACTCCAATCTATAGCTTTGGATGTGGTTAAGGCCTCGCAACACGTCAAACGCATTTTGCAATTGCTTAAGAGCCACCGTGATAATCCCGAAAGAGTCACAGATGAAATTATAAAGGATGCTACTGTTGTTGCGGAGAAAGTCGGCCTAGAGGAGGATATCACTTCAATTCCGCGCATTGTTGGGAAACAACGTCATCGAAGCAATCACCCAGCAGAAAGCCCTTCAGAATTCTGGAAAAGATCATTAATAATACCATACTTGGACTCCGTTATTACATCGCTTGAAACACGCTTTGCTGAAGAAAATACTCCATCATTTGCTTTATCTAAATTACACCCCGCACAAATGCAAACGATGTCAGTCGAAAATCTCACAGAAACTTGTGAAACTATCGCTCAGTTTTATAATTTACCAAACATCAAAATTGAAGTCGAGCTTTGGCAGCAATTCTGGCATAATAAACCAAACTCAACAGATAAAACCGTTGTTGATATCCTAAAAGAAGCAAAAACCTTTTTTCCCGACACAGAAAAAGCGTTGAAAATTTTGATCGCTCTTCCATGCACGACGTGTACGGTAGAGCGATCGTTCAGCAGCCTCAGGAGACTAAAAACCTGGCTAAGAAGCACTATGAGTGAAAATCGCCTCAATGGTTTGGCCATGATGAGTGTGCACCGAAAACTTATCCATGGAAACTTACAAGATTTTAATAATAAAGTGGTCGAGAAGTTTACAATGAATCCCCGAAAATTATGTTTTAATTAACCTAATATAAACAAACAAAGACCACTATAATATTAAAATCTGGTTATTTAAAAAAAATACGTTGTACACTTATTCAAATTCAAACTCCTTTTTATTCTATTTTTCTAATAAATGTTATTATAACTTATTAACAAGTTTTTTTTTGCATAGTCACGAGCTCGTGCTCATGTAGCTTTACACATTGGACTCTGTACTGTCACAGAATATATATGTGTATAGTACTAAGATACTGTTGTTATTACAATCGCTGTAGATGTAAGGCTCGTAGTACAAGTGAAAAGCTTCATGTGCTGTCGACTTTACCTACAATTCATAACTACTTTTCTCATTTAGAATTCATACTTTTCATTCAATTCATACTTACATTCATAGAGAATGAGAAAAGTATGAATTGCAGTAGGTAAAGTCAACTTGCCCCCCCCTGCGCCATCGGCTGGCGACGCCCTTGTTATAAGCGTAATGGGACGCGTTTTGTCTCATCTTCACCGAAACGCTATCGACCACCGCCATTTTGTTTCGTTACATTAGTCCGGCAGTCTCTGCTAAGCTACGTAGTAAAACTACGCATGGTATATATTGCACGTTTGTCTAATATTTGTAAATTATACATAAAAGTAAGCTCAATTGTTGAAATTAAAAAACAAAAGAAATATAAATAATGACTATTATTTCATCAAAATCATAGAACATCGCATATCACAGGAACACTAGACATGGAACAACCACCCGAACAAGCTGGTTTTCGTCGCGGGCTATATAAACTACAGACCATCTCCACGCAATCAACCAGATTATAGAACATACGTGTCGAATTGAATACCTCCTCCGTTTTGTCGGTCATAAAGCATTTGATAGCATCACTCACGTTAATCTTCTCCGCCTCACCTATTCTTAAAGTACTACTGCAATAAAATTACAATCTTATGGTCCAGCATTTGCAATAGAGAAATGTGTTAAACAGGGAGACCCACTGTCCCCGAAAATATTCACGGGCGTCCTCGAAGAAGTTTTCAGAAAGCTGGCGGCAAGCTGGGAAGGATGGGGTGTTAATGTCGGTAAAAATTGTTAACTAACCTTCATTTTGCAGACATTATCGTCAGCTAGTATCTCTTCCTCAGTCAGAGAGCTATAATCAATGCTACAAAACCTAACCACTACAAGCCTTGAGGTTGGATTGCGGATACGGAACATGTTAATTAAAGACCAAAGTGATGACCAATGGCATCAAACATCGGGTAACTGTCGATGGCGAAGACATATACGTTCACGATTACATCTATCTTGGCCAAATAGTCACCTTCCAGGCGAGACAAGAAGAACAGAGAACGCCTGGAAGAGCTGTTGGGCCACGAAAGAACATAATTGAAGAAACGCCCTCCGATCACATTTTGACTTATGGTGTACAAACATGGTCATTAACTAAAGTCCAAAAGTCCAAGCTCAAGGTTTGCCAAAGAGCGATGGAGCGCAGTATTCTCGGTGACCGGCTATTAGACCGAGTAGGTCTAGGTACTGCGAGTAAACACCGAACTGCGTTTCAGAACTCAAATCAAAGATGTAGCTTTCACAGCCGCTAAACTGAAGTGGCAGTGGGCCGGGTAAATCAGTCGAATGTCAGAAGACCCCTGGAAGACCTCTGGGCTAAAATCACCACCAAATAGAGTCCCAACTCGATGCGGCTTCGTGGCAGACCCTCTATTAGATAGTGCGATGAACTGAATACATTTAATCCAAATTGGCGGCATCAGCACAATACCGACAAAACTGGAAATCTCGAGAGGAGACCTTTGCCCAACAATGAGGCAGTACAGGCTCATAAACAAACAAACTGTTATATTTACTAGTATTTTCATTAATGTACTAGAAAAAAACCGAAAAACCCGAAAAACTCGATTTCCCCGGTTTTGTAAATAAAAAACCGAAAAAACCGGTTTTCCAAAACCATCCGGTTTTTGCATGCCCTAGTATGTAGTATATATAGTTAGTAGGTAGGTACAACTCTGAAAGTCCTTCTTAAACAACACTCTGTAGGTTCCTAAACATAGGCCTCCCCTATGGTTTTCCAATATGGAAGCCTTTTATATAGGCCGCAACGTTCAGCACGGTCAGTCTTCGGATGGGTGACCGCGCATGGCATTTACAACTGAGCGCTACCGTGGCTCGGATGACACGTTCAATTGTAGGTCCCGATTGTTTCAACCGTTTAGCCATGTCAGGGGCCTTCAGGCGGCTTAAAAACTCTGACACCAGGGCCTTTACGAACTTACAACTACCACTACTGCCACCACCACTGCCACCACCAACATCACCACCGCAACCATTTTGAGTTTTGACAAAAGTTGTTAGTTTTGATGTACAGAAAAAGACCCCTAAGAGAATGCTAATTGATTTGGAATAACCCTGTATAGGAGCTAATTATCTAACTTCTAAATTAACGTAAAAACATTTAGGGCGGCCAGCGGCAGAAGCAGTGGTTACCACTGCTGCTTATTTCAATTTATTTATTTGCCACTAAGTGTAGGTACTTGTACACAAGTAGGTACCTACACTTACCTAATAACGGTACCTAATAATGGCAGCCCATGTCGGGCATTGGAAAAGACATGCTAGGGCGCTTTCTAAAGATTCGAAAAATGAAAAAAACACATTATTTCCAGACATACAATTTATTAAATTTTAGTCACGAAGTCCGAGATGAAAGTCATATTGATATGAATAAAAGGTTAGTGTACATAAGTGCCAATGAACATGATTTTGTCTTTGTATATTATGGAGAATAAAAACGGATGGTCTGCATGAAACTTCTTTGGTACACGTGGGTAAGCTCTTGCCGACTTTTTTATTGCGATAAGCCCTGAAACACAAGATTTATCTACTAGATAAACTCCTAAATACACACAAACTAAAGGATATTACGACACACTAAGGGTTTGAATATTGTTAAATTTTTCTAATAGACATTATAGGTACCTACTTAGTACGCTCGATTAATTCGCGCTTTTAATCTCTGTATTCGCGCTTTTTAATGTAAGTTTTTGAACTTAACCTAAGTAGTTTCACAGAGGCAACTTCACTGTTGCTTTAAAATGTTCCGCCATATTAATAAATGAAGACTTACTCTGGAGTGGTTAGACAGCTTATGTATATTCTTTCTTTGACATTTTTTTTTACTTTTAAAAGAAATAATACGAAGCCTTGCCGGTCTAGCGATAGTGACACCCGCCGTACAATCGTGAGGTCGTGGTTTCAAATCCCGGTCGTGTACCAATGAGTTGTCTGGAATTTATGTATGGATTTTCACACCATTGGCTTTTCGGTGAAGGAACACATCGTGCGTGAGGTAACCTTTATATCGACGACGATGTAGGTATTTGAACATCGTCGTCGCGTCGATATGTCAGTAGAAGAAATTCGGTGGCGTTTGTGAATCCACCAACTCGCACTGGGCCGGTGTGGTGGATATGGCCTTTCACCCTTCGTGGGTACCTTACGTCCTGCAGTGGACTGTTAAAAAAGCTGGTAGTTGTACATGTACAACATGAAGTTACTCCAAACTCTCCAAAGTAACTCCGCGTGTATTAATAAGGTCGTCAATATTTAAAATAAAACATCTTCAAAATTATGTTTACAATATTTTACAAGTGATTTATTCTAATATAATTCTACAAAGACAAGTTACATTACAATTTATTTGTTAAAAGTGCCAGCAAATAAAATTTTGTCTTTGTGCAAAATTAAATACAGGAAAGGGTGGTCCACGGTAAATTTCATAGGTGGTGGTGGTTTGGAGTCACTGCTGAAGTCTACATCTATGAGCCCTTTCAAATAAGAATTACAATATCAAAAACTACTAATCGCAGAACAATAAATATAAACTACGTGAAGTCAATGTTGAATAGTAAGATTACTTAAGTGATGTTTTTTTTTAAAGTCGCGGGGGGATAGTACAAATTTACAGCTTCATATACTTATAATAATACCTCTTTCTATTAAAACACCCAAGCAACGGCATTCAAAGCACTAGTATATAATTATATGTTTCTAAGGTAGGTTGAATGATAAGGTAAGATGATCTTTCTTCAACAATATTTTTATGGCCGAAAACATTTATCAAAATATCGCTATTGTGATATTTTTATTTTCTCCCAGGAGGTATGAAAAGTAGAGTATGCAGTGCATACCTACTATGAACCACTAGAGCGAAGCATGTCTTTGTTAACTTGAACCCCTCGCTTTACTTAGGACTCTAAATAATACCTACCTCGCTACGCACGCCAAAGAACTGTAAACTACCTCGCTACACTCGGGATTTAAATCTACAGCAATTCGCTACGCTCAGAGTTCAATATGACGCCCGTGGCACAAGACGCGACTTCGTTCTCTAGGTGCATAATCTACCTACTCTTACTCTTTTAGCGCCTTTTAGGACGATTAACTTTCCGGCAACGGCAAAAGCAGTGGCTAAAACGTCAGGTCACGAAAATAAAAAAACGCATTATAAAAACGACAAAAATTTATTAATTATAGTCAGTCCGAGATGAAAGTCATTATTGAAAGGATTAAAAGGTTAGTGTACATAAGTGCCAATAAACATGATTTTATCCTGGTAGATTATGGAGAATAAAAACGGATGGTCTGCATGAAACTTCTTTGGTTCACGTGGCCGGGCTCTTGCCGACTTTATTACTTTGATAATACCTGAAACACAAGATTTATCTGCCAGAATGCTAGATATACCTGTACATAAACACACGCTGTAGGACATTAACATGTTGTACAATTGTACATGTTATACATGTTAATAAATTGGGACATATACCAATCAAGCCGTTGCCTATGCATTTTCGCTATTTTGCCGAAGTAGGTAGATAAATACCTACTAATCAGTAATCCATTAAAAATATTACAAAATTACCAATAATACCTACTTAGAAAGCCCGCACAGAGGCGCCATCGTAATTATATTAGCTAAATATCATAGTTCTGTTTCTTTTTCACTTTAGGCATTCGATAGAGAGAATGCTTTTTACGTTGCTATAAAATTTACGTTGGCGCCTCTGTAATCGGGCTTATTGTAAGTATAATTTATAGTTCTAATAGGCATTGCACACTCAATTAATTTGCGCTCTCACAATCTCTTCATTCGTGCTTTTTACTCTGAAGTTTTAATCATACTAGCACATGCACAATGCACCTACAATATACTTATAACTCTATTGTTACTTCGAACGTATACGTACGCCTTATTATAATAGAGAAAAAAGTTATAGTTTTTATTAGACCGCGTTTTATCTTTTCCTTTCTTTGACAATTTTAAGTCACTTATGAAAGACAAAACACGCACTAACTCGTAGACAGAGAAAACAAACTAACTAGATACTTCATACATCGACTTGGCATTTTTTCTGTACCTACTTCATAGTAACTGCGTTTTAATTAAAGGTCGTAAATTTTTTGAAAAAAAAAAAACATCTTTAAAATTTTTATTTATTCAGATACTTTTAAAAGTTTTTTATCCTAATGAAATTTTAATAGGTACATTTCATTTGCTAAAAGTGCCAGCAAACAATATTTTGTCCTTGTGCAAAATTAAATACAGGAAAGGGTGGTCCGCAATAAATTTCATAGGTGGTGGTGGTTTGGAGACACTGCTGTAGGTTACTGCTATGAACCCTGCCAAATAAGAATTACAATGTCAAGAACTAATCATAGAGCAATTAATAACATAAGTAAGTAAACTACGAATACGTGAAGTCAACTTGTTGAATGTTGAGTTGTAAGATTACCTACCTAATGTTATTAAGACGAGGGGGTATTGTAATAATGTACCTACAGCTTCCTATTATTATAATGTACATGATAATATTTTTTCTTCCACTTTCTATCAAAAACTCCCAAGCAATTGCATTTAAAACACCACTGGTAGTCTGGTAGGTACCTAAACGGTAAAGAATGATCTTTCTTCAATAATATTTTTGGCTGAAAAGTTATATCGAAATTTATGATACTTATTATATTAAAATTGTCATTTATTTTGAACAGTAACTAGTTAAATTATACATGATCATACGACCTAACCTGCTATTTGTAAGGGAAATAAGGTACTTTCACTGTGGACCTTATGAAGTTATGAATAAGCTCAAAATAGCCCGACATGCTATGGAGAGAGCTATGCTCGAAGTCTCTCTGCGAAATCGAATCTTAAATGCCATAGCCCAGCCAGTAGACCAGCGGAATAGCGATCTGAAATGACGATAGGCAGGGCACAAAATTGACAGAACGCATGGCCGATGGACACAGCGTAAGATGTTCATCGAATAGGTGGACCGCCGATATAGTTAATTCTGCAGGAATGCATTGGATGCAAGCCGCTTCCAACGGAACTTATTTGAAATCCATAGGGGATACTTTTGTCCAGCAATGGACGTCCTACGGCTGATGGACAGATGGAAAGAAGGTTAGTACATAAAAATTACTATTACCCGATTTAATTTTATCAGTGTGTGTAAGTCCCAGCAAACAAAGGTTTGTCTCGGTGTAAAATCATAAACAGGAAAGGTCGGTCCACTTTAAACGGTTTTGGTTGTGGTGGAGTGGAATTCAAGCTCACTGGAATCATGATAAATCCTGCCAAATCAAAATAACATGTGAGAAACGGATTGATAAGGTTTACTCCCAGCGGCCCCCCAACGGTCACCACTGGGAGTCTTTAGAACAAAGTATTATTTTTTTGTGCCAAAGCCAGTGGCGGTTTTGGGCTATTGAAAAAAATAGTCCCAACGTCCCCCACTAAAATTTCGTTCGAAGTAATGTTTTTACCTACGTCAATTATGAAGTTAAATAAAGAAAATATAACTAAGGAATCCTTAGTAAAAGACACAATAAGCATGACCGACTCTTAGTAACACCAGTATAACAAATAGGAGTTTATTATTTACAATGATATCCTTGACTAGAATATTAAATTTTAGTGGGGGACGTTGAGACCAATATTTTTTAGTGACCAAACGACCGCTACTGGCTGCATTTGACACAAAATATAAAACATTGTCCTAACGTCCGTAAGTAGTGGCCATTTGAGTAGGGGCCGTTGAGAGTAAACCAGTTGATAATTATAAAATTATTGATTTAGATCCGTCCGTCCGTCAAAACTTTATAAATGGTCCACTCCGTCCACTATGTATAAAGTTCTGAATTGGAAATTACGTATCAGCAAACGCAGCGTAGAACGTCCAACCACAAGGTCCATAGATGACTTAACTAAGACTGTAGGATTGCACTGGATGCAATCTGCTTACGACCCGTCCTATCGTAAATCTGTAGAGGCCTATGTCTCACCTTATGGTGGACGTACTATGGCTGAAATTATGAAAAAGACAAAAATTAAAACTCATTTCCAATCATTTCATACATTATATTCTGTTTTAGTAGGTATGTACTTCTTTTACAATTTTTTTTAATGATTTTTAGTGCCAGCATACAGAGTTTTGTCTTAATGTAAAATGAAAAACAGCAAAAGATGATCCACAATAAACTTTTTAGGTGGTGGTGAAGAACCAACAGGTCTGATTAATGATATGACGAGTCCTGCCAAATTAAAAAAAAAAATATAAGCACAATATAAATGTGCAAGCATTAATATTTCCATAACTCTCCCATTCCAGGTTAGCTGAAACTGAAATAGGTGTGCCAAGAAATATGCAAGCAAAGCATTCTGCTGTTCTGCTATTATTATATAATATTATTTGTAGGTATGTTTTATTATTGCCTTTATCAATTAAATAGTGGCTCAGTAAAATTAATAATTATGTATTCTTCTTGTATGAGCTAGATAATTCGCGTTGTGTCTCTCTACTTTCGCGCTTATTACGTGAAACTATAACTAATATAAGAATAACGTTTTTTTGTTTAAACAAGCTGACGAGCAGCCCTTAAAAATTACAATGTAGCCATGGATAATAAGTAATATAAATCTAGCTTAAATTGCTGAGAATAACTGTAACTATATACGAAATTTACTATATTATACAATTTTACGTATGATTTAGACTGACTTACCTACACCATTTAAAATAAAACATTTTTATGAAATTATTTTTTTATTATTTAAAATTATATTTTTAGATTTATTTCATTAAAATTGTAATAATTAAATTCGTTAAAAGTGCCAGCAAACAAAATTTGGTCTATATGCAAATTTAAATACATCAAAGGGTGGTCCACACTACATTTCATAGCCGGGGGTGGTTTGGAGATATGTAATTCTGTAGCTTACGGTTGATAATTATCAGGGTTTCTTGCCGTAAGCTACAGCTTTAGAATCATAATGTTAAGAAAGAATCGTATTACAAAAGCGATTTGCATAAAATATAGTAAAAAATGGTTAAGCTTGACCAGGGGGGCAATTCTGTCAACCGATCTCGTTACTAAGGTGACACGTTCTTGAACCTGTCTCGTTTTTCTGACAGTTTTGAGCTGTCGCAACTGTCAGAAAAACGAGAGAGGTTCAAGAACGTATCACTTCCGTAAAGAGATCGGCTAACAGAATTGCCCCGCAGATTTTTAAAAACGTGACAATTTTGTTTTTATTTTTCGGAAAGTTAGAGCTGATATTGCAAAACTCACGGACGGTTCACTCACGGACCACGGTCCAACCGTGAAAATTCCAGCCCCTTGCGCCCATGATTTAAATAATACACTATATTAATCATTAATCTTTTGTAATTGTTTATTTGTTACTTTAATAATAGCCACAAGAAAACTTCCGGAGAAATCGTTACCTACCCATTATATTCGTATTTTAAATACGTTTACCCGTTATAATTCTATCAGCGTGTGTAAGTCCCAGCAAATAAAGTTTTGTCATAGTGTAAAATCGTAAACAGAAAAGGTCGGTCCACGATAAACGGCACGGGCGATGGCGGATCCGAGTCCAAACTCATGGGAACATAGACCACTCCTGCCAAATCAAAATAACATGTCATTTTGATCCACAAGTTGACATAGAAATACTATATTGAATCAACTCCAAAATCACGGGAACAAAACTAGCGTCTATACTTTATACGAACAGTCGGAACTTGTTGTATGGAACAGCTGTTTTTTTTCGGCGATTTTGGGGTCGATCCCATAGTAAAAGTTAATCATAGTAATGCATAGTATTGGAACTAAAGTTGTAATTCTATGTAGTGATGAGTAGAATGACATCCTAAATGTCCGTCGTCTAAAGAAACATCCAGTAAAAATATTAAACTTCTTACTTAAACAAAAATGTATTATTAGGTATATCTATAATACTATGTAACTGTGTTATCATTTTAACGATTAATAAGTGCCAGCAAACAGAGTTTTGTCTTTATGTAAAATTAAAAATATGTATGTATTATAGGATGGTCCACGGTAAATTTCTTGGGCGGTGGTGGTGTGGCGATACGAGTATATGGCAGGGATCGTCGTGTCGTTTACCAGCAAACAACACGACGATCCCTTTCCCTACCAAATTAAAATGTTTTTAATCATTACTTACGTACAATCTTTTAAAAAGTGACTTTAGTGCTTATGGATGAATAACGTTTACTTTGCAACCAACCCCAAAATCGCAAAGAAATCAGTATCCAAAAAGTTAAAGCCTAAAGACAAATTGTATAGATTGGAGCTGATTTGTTTGCGGTTTCGACAATAGGTTCTATAGAAAAAGCATTGAAGTACTAGTAAAAATAGTTCGAAGTATACCAGCAACCCGGAAAAGCAAAATTAAAAATGTAGGAAAAAGATGTTTACTTAGCTTTATCATACCAAGTCCCAAGAATAATTCCAAGAAGTGTGCAAGCAAAGTCTTATTTTGTAATTTGTAGTTATCAAGCACGTAGGTACATTTAATAATCGGCCAAGTAAGAGTCGGACTCACGCACGGAGGATTCCGTACTGTATGGGAGCCCCCCTTAAATTTTTTTTTTTTTAAATTTTATTATTTATTATTGAAGTGAATTTAAAACTAAATGTTATGTGAAAATTTCAAGCATCTACCTGTTACCATTTTTAATATAGAGCGAAAAACGTCTAAAAATTCAGGTTTGTTGTATGGGAGCCCCCCTTAAATATTTATTTAATTTTGTTTTTAGTTTTAGTTTTTAGTTTATAGCGGCAACAGAAATACATCATCTGTGAAAATTTCAGCTGCCTAGCTATCATGGCTCATGAGATACAGCCCGGTGACCGACAGACAGACGGACAAACGGACATCGAAGTCTTAGTAATAGGGTCCCGTTTTTCCCTTTGGGTACGGAACCCTAAAAAGTGGCCCTTTTAGGATATCAAACCTTTTTAAAGAAAGAACGACAATATAAATGGACGGTAAGACTGAAAATTGAAATCATCCAAATTAAAATTTTATACCTCCTGTGCTCGCGCTCGCGTTACGAAAAATTAATATGATTTTCCTTTTGTTATCGTTTCGAATTAAATTAAAATCTTTATTCTCAAACGTTGCGCTCGTTACGTTCGCGCTAACAAAATAAAGTAAAAAAGTCTCTTTGACGTCTGAAACCAAATTGAAAAATGCCCTTTTTAAAATGTCGCTTAATGTGCCAACGCACTTCTGACGTCTTACTTTTCACTCGGTAATTTTTAATTTAATAAATACGTGGAGGAATAAAAAACATGTCTTTTTAGTTTTAAGCGCAAGGAAAAATTAATAAAGAATATCAGGAAATAAACAACAATAATTTTTTAGTACTTGCAGTAGTTTTTTTACTGAACAAAATTGTTACAATTTACAGACAAAAATTTAAACATTACAGTAATGCACGACTCGATACATTTAATGAGTGTATGTACCAGCAAACAAAGGTTTGTCTTTATGCAAAATTAAAAATAGGAAAGGATGGTCCACGACGAACTTTATTGGGGGAGGCACGATAGGAGGCTCACTTATTAACACGTCTACGACTCCTGTTAAATAAAAACACTTTTGTAACAAACCAAAAATGTAAATTATCATATTTTTACTTTGCTATAGTAAGTATATATAATAATCTAGCTTCCCGTCTAGTTTCGTCTAGCGAAGAAATATTCTAAAAGATAGTAAAAAAATAATTGCACTTTGTTTTGTTTATATGATCTAAGCGGAAATGGACAAAATAATCTGCCAAGTACGAGTCGGACTCGCGCACAAAGGGTTCCTTACTGTATGGGAGCCCCCCTTAAATATTTATTTTATTTTCATTTAATTATTTATTTATTATGTTAATAATAATTGAATTATTTATTTATTAATATTCTGTGAATATTTCAAGCATCTACCTATTACTATTATTAATATCGAGCGAAAAACGGCTATAAATTCAGGTTATATGGCCCCCCTTAAATATTATTTTTATTCTCTTTTTAGTATATTTGTATTTTTTTAAAAAGCGGCAACAGAAATACATCATCTGTGAAAATTTCAGCTTTCTATCTATAGCGGTTCTCGAGACAGCCTGGTGACAGACGGACAGCGGAGTCTTAGTAATAGGGTCCCGTTTTTACCCTTTGGATACGGAACCCTAAAAAGGCAACTTGGTTTTATAATAATTATCAAGAAAGTAACGAATAAATAAGATATTAAATAAATGATCACTGCAAAATCCAAACTATTCGCTATCGCAAGATATGAAAAAGGTAGTAAAAATACAATTAAATTTCTTAATCAAGTAGCATAGTAGGTACCTACTAAGCAGTAGACTGATTGCGTTGTGTTGGGTTTGATAAGCTATGCCAAAAAGCTAAAAAAAGGGTAACCGCGCTGAGGAAGTAAAACTTCGACGCAACAGTGCTTTCATACCCCCTCCATGGTAGCGTTAAACGTTAACGCAACCTTGTTGGAGGTCTCATTAGAAGTTTCACTTAATTAAGTTTTTGTTAAAAAATTATATTATGATAACAGTACTTTTTTACACAGTTTATTACAGCTACGGTTCAGGGGTACGTCCCTTTGTCAATGTAGTTTTTAAAAATGTAACAATTTATCTTATTGCAAATAAAGCAATAAACATTAATAAGCTCAAGCTAAGCGCTATTTACTATAAAGCATAAAATGATTTTGTCTGTTAACCAACGGAATCAAATATTATGTAGAATTTTACAACACTTCAAATTTCAAAAAGGTAAAAATAAACATTAGAGAAATGCTAAAATTACAATTTATAGTAGAAATATATTGATTAAATTATTATTTGGCAAGTAAATTCTTAAAAATCAATACTGCAATTTAATGGGTAACAGTGCCAGCAAATAAAGTTTTGTCTTTATGCAGAATGAGGAACAGAAAAGGATGGTCCACAGAGATCTTGATGGGTGGAGGTGGGGTGGAATCGCTACTCATAAAAACCATGACCGCTCCTGCCGAGAAAAAAAAACAGATAGACAGATAGGAAATTTTGCGTCAAATCAAATTTATTTACTTATTTATGTAAAGAGGTTCATCCATACATCCATCAGCCATTTGACGTTCACTTCTGGACATAGACCTCCCTTAGTACATCTACATAGATGGACAACTTTTACATTTCCCAAATTTTCCTCGAAATGTGAAATATTTCAATAGTACCATACACTTTGTCAATAGTGGATGATTTTTTTCTATGGAATAGAATTTTTTTCGTTTGGTCCCATGATAAACGTTGTTTATCTTGCTATGGAACTATACTAAAGGCTCTTTTAGTATATTTGTTCCTCTTGCCAAACGTTCCGTTAACTCTGTACCTATAGCAGCTGGTATCCAAATAGACCGATTTTAACTAACCAAAGAAACCTATTTTTCTTCAATCCTTACCTCAAATCAGTCATACATTGTTTTCTAGTATAGGTATTATTATTTATATATTGATGTTCTGTTTATTAGCGTTAATTATGACAAAAAATGATATTAGTGATGTGATGTACCTACCTATTTGCTACGTTCGCGTCGCAACGAAGACTATTCGCGCTAATAGAAACTTTTATAAGTAAGACCCGAAATCAAGTAAAATGTAGGTAATAATGCGAATCCCCAATATAATAACTAACATGCAAATATTTAACACTATTCAATCATTCCCTTGCATTCATGTCATGGCAGATCAAATGAATAAAGAAAAATCAGTTATAAAAAAATGCAGTATTTATTAATAAATCCTGTTTTCATTAGCGAAATACATTCCAACACTATAATTATAACATTATTATGCAGTTTAATTTTAATCTGTGTATGTACCAACAAATAAAGTTTTGTCTTTATGCAAAATTAAAAATAGGAAAGGATGGTCTGCTATACATTTAAACGTGTCCGGCTCAATAGCGGGATAGCTCTCAACCTTGGTAATAGGGTCTTAGTAAAATAGGGTCCCGTTTTTACCCTTTGGGTACAGAACCCTAAAAAGGTAACTTAGTTTTACAATAATTATCAAGAAAGTAACAAAAAAATAAGATATTAAATCTCTAAATGATGACTTCAAAATCCAAACTGTTCGCTATCGCAAAATATGAAAATCAAGTAGCATAGAAGGTACTAAGCAGTAGACTGATTGTGTTGTGTTAGGTTTGATAAACTATGCCAAAAAACTAAAAAAAGTAGTATTACCTACATTTTTTGAGTTCAGTAAACGTAAAACCTAAGTACAGGTATCTTTTCATTTCACGAATCAAAATATCCCAGAGTAAATTAAAAAACAGCTTTAATTTAGTACAAATTCGGTATTTATTGATTAATTTTGATACAAATTACAGGCAAAAAATTTGTTAACTTTAAACAAAGTTACATGGATCGCCATGACTAATAAGTATCGACCATATAAGTTTCGACTTAATGTGTAAATGTACTAGCAAACAACGGTTTGTCTTTATGTAAAATTATAAATAAGAAAGGATGGTCCGCAGCAAACTTTATTGAACGTGGCTTGATACGACGCTTGCTATATGTGATTTCAATGTCGCCTGTCAAACGAAAACGAAACAAGGTAACAATTGAAAATGTAGGGATTTATTCCCATATTTAAAAAAAAGTCCCTCCGCTCGGAGGAAGTAAAACTTCGACGCAACAGTGGTTTCATACCCCCTCCATGGTAGGTAGCGTTAGACGTCAATGCAACCTTGTTGGAAGTCTCATCAGAAGTTTCACTTCAAAAAATCATGTATATTTATACATGATTTGCAACCAAAGCTTTCCACAAATGGCTGCTATCACTAATATTAGTTTATTTTTAGTGTTCAAAAATTTAAAGCTACGGTGTCCTTTGTCAATGTAGTTTTTAAAATGTAACAATTTATCTTATTGCAAATAAAGCAATCAATTTAAATGCATTAATAAGCTCAAACAAAGCGCTATTTACTATAACATACTTTATTTACTATTAAAGCATAAAATGATTTTGTCTGTTGACCATCGAATCAAATATTATGTAAGTAGAATTTTACAACACCAAAATGTCAAAAAGGTTACAAAACTTAGAGAAATGCTAAAATTACAATTTACAGTAGATAGATTGATATTTATTAGGTACATTATTATTTGGCGAGTAAATTCTTAAAAATCAATACTGCAAATTTAATGGGCAACAGTGCCAGCAAATAAAGTTTTTTCTTTATGCAAAATAAGGAACAGAAATGGATGGTCCACAGAGATCTTGATGGGTGGAGGTGGAGTGGAATTGCTACTTATAAATACCATGACCGCTCCTGCCAAGGAAAAAATAATAGATAGATATATCAAGAAATTTTGCGTCCAAATTTACTTATTTATGTGAAAAGGTTCATCTATCCATCAGCCATTTGATGTCCACTACTGAACATAGACCTCCCTTATGGATCTCCAATAAGACCGGCTGGAAGCGGCTTGCATCCAGCGTGATTCTGTGATCTTGTGCAGGTTCATCAACGGTTTAATGTTAATCGATTTTTTATACTAAAGAATCAGTACCAATCAAAGTTGGTATCATACTGGATTTTGGTAAATTACACTCAATCTGTTAAAAACGGCTTTAGTACATCTATATGGACAACTTTCCTCGACATCGTGAAATATTTCAATAGTTCCATACATTTTGTCAACAGTGGATGGATATTTTTATGTATGGATGAAACATACTTACTACGCGCCTTAATGCAGAGAATATTATTATCTCGAAAAAAATATATCCAAACTTCCTTTTGCTGACATAAAATAACCAGGCGCATCTACGAAAATTTGAGTGAAGTAGGTATTACTAAGTGAAACCATTATCATTATAGTAATGTTTTTACACGTACGTATTAAGCACTAATTGTACAACAGTTTCCATCATAAAACAGTCCCTTTTATATTTCCTGGATACAAGTTCGGAGTGGCTATGCTGGAGAGTATGCTCCGCAGCAGAGCCACAATTAATTTCTATTTTATCAGTACCTACTAATGAACGTACAGCAATTATATTATACGTAACTACATCATGTACTTCTAATGTACATCATTTAAAGATAATATTGATTTTTTTCTAAGCTGGTGGCGCTGCCGCAGAGGATGGCGCGAACTTTTTATATGGAATAGACGATTTTTTTTTAGTTTGGTCCCATATTAAAAGTTGTTTATCTTGGCATGCAACCGTACTAAAGGCTATTTTAGTATAGTTGTTCTTTGTTCCTCTTGCCATACGTTCCGGTAACTCTTATAAAGCAGCTGGCATCCAAATAGACTGATTTCAACTAACCAAAGAAACCTATTATTCATCAATTTTTACCTCACATTGGGTAGTCATACTTTGTTTTCTAGTATAGGTATTATTATTTAAAGATTGATGGTCTGTCTATTCGCGTTAATTATGACAAAAACATAGATATTAGTGATATGATGTACCTACCTATTCGCTACGTTCGCGTAGCCCACGAAGACTATTCGCGCTAATGGAGACTTATAAGACCCGAAATCAATTAAAATGTAGGTGATAATGCGAATCCCCAATATAAGAACTATATGCAAATACTTAACACTATTCAATCATTCTCTTGCATTCATAGGTGATACGTATTCATGGCAGATTAAATGAATATAGAAAAATCAGTTATTAAAAAAAATGCAGTTTTTGTTAATAAATCCGGTTTTAATTAGCAAAATACATTCAAACACTATAATTATAACATTATTTTGCAGCTTAATTTTAATCTGTGTATGTACCAACAAATAAAGTTTTGTCTTTATGCATAATTAAAAATAGGAAAGGATGGTCTGCTATAAATTTAATCGTGTCCGGCTCAATAGCAGGATAGCTCTCAACCTTGGTAACGAATCCTGCCGAAGGAAAATAAACGTAAGATAAAAAAATCTTCAATATTTTAATCTACGTTCTTGTAGCACTTTGGAAGCTATAAATTTAGCTACATAATTGACTCCATAGCTTCCAATACCAGAGTTGTTATTTTTATATGTAAATGAATACAGGAAATGCAATGGCTGAATACAATATAGGTAGGCATCAGGATTGTATCTTTAAAATTCACTATTGTTAGTTATTTACTGATAGGTTCGTTTAACAAAGTAACTGGTTTATGGTGTTTGCACGTCTATGTTATATTCAAAAATCTACCTAGCGATTATGGTAATGCTGATGATCTACCAGGAAAGATTGTTATTTTGCTATCAGAAAACGAACACTACGTATAAGATTTTTTTATAAAATAAGTCCATTATTGGTCATATTTACTATATCAATATGATTTATTTAACGTGTGTACCTACGTGCCTGCAAATAATGTTTTATCTTGATGCAAAATTAAACATAGTAAGGGATGGTCCACATGGAATTTTTTGGTTGGTGGCGAAGTAGAAGGAAAGCTATTCATGACATGACTGCTCCTTTTGAAGGAAAAATGTAGGCATTAAAACATGTGCCCACTTACTACACAACTATTTGAAAATGATTTGCTGTTTTCTTTAGGAGCATTTAAAAGATTTGTTCGTCTGTCTGTCTGTTCCACCCGACGTTACAAAGGTTCATATCTCCCAAAATGATTCAAATGCACATAACAGTAAAATTAAATTTCGTATCTGCAGTAATATCAGTAACATTAGTGAGAGTAAACGCCAGCAAACAACACTTTATCTTGATATAAAATTGTGAACAAGAATGGATGGTCCACTGGCAACTTGATTGGTGGTGGTGGAGTGGCAAGAGAACTTGCAAACACAGCTACTGCCCCTGCAGAACAGAATTCTTCTATTACTATCATTTTGTGTGTAATAACTAAGTTAGGTAAAGAAAATAACTTTAGCATAGGTTTTTACGGTTTGTGTACCGTGTTTATCGCACATGCCAGCCAACCCAACTGAAGAAACAATAGAAATAGGAAGTGAGACAAAACTCAAAGAGTGCCAACATAACGTTACGAATGACATAAAACTATACAATGAGAGCCTTTTTCATTTCTGGTTCGATTTTGTACATAAATTATAAAAGGCAACCTTTCCATAGTCAGTAGATGATAAGTATTACAAGTAAATGATGCTATAATAAGAGACCATATTTTAGAATCATAATTCACAACACACTCTGATTAAAGACTTTCAACTTACGGAACAAAGAAGTTTTAAGAAACAGTAGCTCTATAAGTATAGATACCAAAAAATAACAGTGTAAGCTGCACACAATTCAGATCGGCTTCTTTTTTTACTTTACTGCACATATTCGCGCCCGCTTAATTCGCGCTATAATATCTTGTTTACGTTTATTTGCTTATAGAATGCCTGGTACTGCACCGAAGCAGTCAAAACATACAATACAGATAGGTATACATAATAAAGCTTTGTTACAATACGCAAGTTAAAATTAATGTGTGAAAGTGCTAGCAAATAATATTTTGTCTCCATGTAAAATTAGGAATACGAATGGGTGGTCGACTTTGAACTTGATGTATGTTGGAGGCCTGAAGTCGATACTTGGTGGTACAGCCAATATTCCTGCCAAAAAGTTTTCATA
The DNA here is from genome assembly GCA_964007245.1 of Hypomecis atomaria. NCBI lineage: Eukaryota > Metazoa > Arthropoda > Insecta > Lepidoptera > Geometridae > Hypomecis > Hypomecis atomaria. The sequence continues at coordinate 16,330,149 of OZ023297.1, forward strand.
TCACTAACTGCTTCATGCACAAAAAACAAAACACGTAGGAATTTAAGTGAGAAGAGGAAAAAGCTTTAGCAATTCTTTTTCGATTCCATTATCGCATGTGACGCGCTAATTAGGGCTATGCATTAGAATAAAATTATGTTGTACGATTACGGAGTAAATACAATACCTATTAAGGAAATACTTATAAATATTTGTATAGTTGCTGTTTAACTTTATTTGTAATAAAACAGAGTGCGCATTGATTATATTCGTACAAATTTAATTAAAATTAATACTTCAAATGATTGTTGATACATCATGATACATGAAATAAGCAGATTTATAATAAAAATGAGTCAAATAATACTTTAAAATATTTTTATCTAAGAAGAGTATGTGCCAGCGAATAATGTTTTGTCTTGATGTAAAATTAAAAACAGGAAAGGATGGTCGACCGCAAGCGTCATACTCATGGAACCCAACCGTGTCTCAAGCGTCATTCCTGTAAAAATACATGCCATGTTTTTCAGAGCATTCAACGTTGAAAAACGTTACCCAAATTAATGTGACATTACAAATAGAAGTTTGTGTTTACTTTGTTTGTCGTCCCAAAATTGTACCTAATGGTGATTTTACAAATACATTCCTGCATTTTTCCACCTCATTAGTACCGGATTTCGTTATAATTTATTCACCCATTTCAAACACTCACGAATATTCAAAATAAATTACATATACATATTTGGATAATTTGTGTTATCATTACTAAAACTTATAATGAATAAAAATTGTAGACATATAGATGGACACATACCTTTAAAAGATTCTTGTTACTTGTTTGTAATTAACTCAATTCACAAGCAACACATACACACACACACTTTTATAATGAATTTATTAAAATATTGAATTATGCAAAATCTTTCGTGCTCGTTTTATTCGCGTTTTAATTTATTTTGACATTTTATCGGTTCATGTTATAAAACAAACTATGTTCTTTTTAACTGCTAGATTTTAACTAGCACTCAGACAAAATTAAACATGCTCATTTGTAATTCACTGAGAACCTAAAGTTTCTAAATATATGTATGTTCAAAATCACATCTCAAAGCCATTAAACTTTAAAAATGTGACGAAGTTATTATTTATTTACAATGCCTGTAATCAAAAATTACGAAGAAAGGATTTCTAGTTTGGTATCAAATATTAAAATATATTTTAAACAATTTCAATTCAAACGAAAATTCTAATTCATATTTTCAAATTCCGACCTAATTTAATATGTTATTTTTCTGACTCCAATATCCCTGAATAAAATGGAAATGGTTGAGCTAAAAATAATATTTAGACGTTTTTTTCAGGGACTGGAAATATTCTAAAAAGTATATTTTTATACCCGGGAAATGAAAACTTTGAAAAGAAAAAACCCCCACCACCACCACCACCTGGAAATCCAAGCCAAGCCAAGAAAGAGTCTTTCTGTCACCCGGAGTCCTACTATCGTTTAGCGCGAATCTAGAGAACATCTGGCCCGACTGTGGGTCTTTACTCATTTTTGTATACCAGATCAACCCGGAAATCGTAAATATCAGACCGTCCATGCAAAAAATACATCTGCTCTACAAATTGTACTTATTTATGGTGATTGATGAATTTCTTAGACGAAGACAGTTCTTTGCTTGACTACTGACATTACACATCTACAAGATATTGCTATGCATAGTGCTTGGGGATCCATTAAAAATGTAAGGAATATCTGATTTTACAGCAATTTCAGATTCAGATATTTTTTTCCTAACTGAAAAATGTCATGAACTAGTCAGAGAGTGTTGATGGTAAAAGTTGGTTATAATGATGAGTAGAATAAAACTGGCAAAGTTAAGACAGCTTCGCGCTAAAAGGTGCTAGGACTCCACTAAAGATTTTAATCGTAACTTACCAGTGAAAGCTCCAGCGGTGGCGCCCTCTTCGTCTACTTTCACGAAAGCCTCTTGGAAGGCCTTGGACACCTTAACTGGAGGGCCTTTCACGATGCCGGCAGCTGGCTCTTCGAATATCTTTGATACTCCGACCTAGAATTGTATTGTAAATCCTTACTACGAGTGTATATTAATACATATATACACAATTATGTTTTTCTAGATGATATGCATATTTTAGGACAGTCTTTTTCAAAGTGTGGGTCGCAACCCCCCAAGGGGTCGCAAAGCCTGTATATTGCGCGAAATCTTAGTAAACGTCGAAGTTCTTCGTGTTTAGTATGTACAATGTTTCCTTTGCATGATTATTCTTATCCGCTTTTCTTTAGGGAAACATAAAATATGAACAATAAAGGCAGTAGCACATGTTTTTTTCATACTAAAGATGTCGTAGATGATGGCTAGGTAGCAGAATTGTCATTGGTTGATGACTAGATCGCAGCCGCTAAAGTAAATGTTTTTTAAAATTTATTCGATGACTAAATAGGGACTATTTTTTATTCTAACACTAGAAACAAAAGAAATCAGAGAGACTACTAACATAATTATTTTTCGCAAAAACTGGCAAATCCGCCTTCCATCGTGTACAAAATTCGAATATTCTTTATTTCAAACCTTGCAATTTATAAATATGTAAAAAAAATCTTTTATCGCTTAAAGATACCATTCACACAGATTATGAAAAGCTAACCGTGTTGTACTTGTTAAAATGAGACGTTACCTTAGGCAAGATGGTGTTAAGGTCGTGTTTGCTCTTGATCTCGAACTTGGGTATGCTGAAATCTACGTCAGCCCCCGCTGGAGCCAGCCTGAACACGTCCTCCAGCAGACCCTTCTTTTCAGCCTTGTCCAGGACTGAGGGTAGCCCGTCGATCTCGTTGGGCAGGACTATTACCATGCGGAAATCTGCCTCTTTGTATGGCAGCTCGACCAGCTGCAGAAAAAAAGATTTTTATACAATAAGTACACTATACCAATGTTTTACCCAAAAGGTAAAAATGGGACTACTAAGACTCCGCTGTCCGTCCGTCTGTTTGTCACCAGGCTGTATTTCATGAACCGTAATAACTAGAGAGTTGAAATTTTCACAGATGATGTACCTATTTCGATTGCCGCTATAACAACAAATACTAAAAACAGTATAATATAAATATATGGGGGGCTCCCATACAACAAACGCATTTTTTTTTTTGCCGAGAGGCTCCCATACGGTACGGGACCCTTCATACGCGAGTCCAACTCGTACTTGGCCGATTTTTTTATTTAGTTAGATCATCATAAAAATAATGAACACGTCAAACAATGAAATATTTTTTCTTTTCTCAATAAATTAAGTAAATAACCTTAGCTCCAAGATCCTCGCTCTCAGCATAGAAGAGAGACTGCAGCAGCTTCATGGTTGGTTTCTTGACGACCATGTTCTTGTCCACGTGGAAGTCTTCGTCTTTAGTGTTGCTGGCGTTGAATGGTACATGCCAGTGGCCCTGACGGTTGTAACACGAAACGAGTTAATTTCTGATTCAAGGGCGGATAAATTGATTCAAGGAGGTCATCAAGCTGTAGTAGACATTTTTTACGAGTATCCAATAAATCATTCAATGAAATAATTTAAAAGCACGATCTATATTTCATTTGTAATTTAAATTCAATTTTTTTTAATGCTAGAAGTCAATACAATAAAGGAGGGCGCTGTAAGCCGAAACACAGGCCACTGGCCTAGTTCGCCAACAGATAAATAAATTATTTTTATCATATTCTAGCTAATTCGTTGATGGAAATGTTATTTATTGAAATGTTTTTGAAATAAAGAATTATTTATTTAATTTTATTTATCATTTTGATTAGAGATTTGTGGTATCCCGAGATAATATCCGAACAGATAATAGATACGTCTCGCTTCCAGCCTCTTCCTTCTCTCTCACTCAATAAAGACAATTCTTACTTGGAAGAAGATCACGTTGAAGAGGGCAGCCACGACATCGGGGCCCAGGTCGTCAGCGGAGACGGGAGTCTTGATGTGGCCTTTGGTCTTCTCGTCGGCCTGAACATAGGTTCGAATAACATTAGAGAGGTATACCTACAAATCCTACAATTTACAACTGCTTTCAGCAAACTGCTATTAGAAATCATAATAATCTAATGAAAGCCCATGGAAGAATGTGTACGTAAGTAAGTTTAATAACATGTTCAGTATTATCACCATTAAAATGTATTTTAGGTAGAACAACTTTAAATAGAGAAAAAAAGGGTTGATCGCGAGCGTAGCAAGCATTTCGATATTTTTTTACTAAATGCTATTTAATTTTTTAGGTGAAAAATAAGCGCGAAAAACTATTTCACTTTCGATAACCGCGACCAGAGCAAGCGCATTAGCTTTTTTGAAATAAAATAAAATGCAAACTACGCTTCGCTCGCGTTAATTATGCCATGAGCTTCTTTAAGGCATAACTAAAGCGAGAGTAGCGAGCGAGTAAAAGTAATGTTTATGTATTATAATCTGGGATTTATACAAGAAAGTTCACAGACTGACTGTCTGTAAATATATTTGTGTGGTTTTTGATTTAACTTACCCAAGCATTGATGGTGTCAGCAGCTTTCTGGCTGTCACCGAAGTTGATCTTCTCCACCTCGCTGTCGTAGGAGCGCACGGCGGCGTCGAAGGCCTCCACCACGTCGAAGCCATCGCCAACGTACATCTTGTTGGCCATGGTCAAGAAATCGGGGTTCAGATGAGCGAAGTAGTTGCTGATCCCGCTGTAGTCTGACGATAGCTGGGGAATAAACAAAAAAAATGCAAGGTTTACTAAGCGTGAGCGCAGCGAGTGCGAGCAGTTTGTTTTTTTTTGACAATACACAGGATTATTCACAGCATCGGCTTGGCATTTTTTTTAAATCCAGAGATAGAGAGGGTTGCTATACTAAATGGGGGTGGTGTTGATTCTGACCGTTAACACATGTTGTTTTTAAACTTTCGCGATTTGAACACATTATTATTATACACTACGGAATTAATCACGCACTAAAATTACGATTTTAGTAAATAAATACCTCATTATCCCTTAAATTCATTTATCTCGTAATTTTAGTGTGCGATTAGTCCCGTAGTGTATAATAATAATCGATTCTGACCATCATTATGAACCGGGGGGTTTGACCAACCTTTGACTAGGGGGCCAAGACAGATTTTGAGAAATAAAAATCAGCTGTTTCTTTCTCTATGCTGAGCTGCACTCCGAATCGACCAAATGTTTATATAATTATGTCGTAGGATGATCTGACATTTTAGCGTAACGTATGGGACAATTGTTTTCATACTCCTGTCCATGTTTATCTGTCGCATTACTCGTAATTTATCAACTACCTAATAATTAAATACCTTCCCGTTAATTCATTCACCCGATCCTAATATCTTTCCAAATATTTAGGGAACAGCCCAAAAAATAACTTCCCTTAAATAAAGAGTAGGTAAGTACATCGAATGGTTAAGATGATGATAACGAGATTTTAATGAATTTTTCCCAAACAATTATCAGTTTACCTATAACCTCTTGTTATTTCAGCAGATAAGTAAGTATTTTTGTTATCAGAGCGAAAGGTCTTCCGATGTATAAGTTTATCATGCAGTAAGTATTTTTACAGACTTTAAAAAATAAGGTTATCAATTCGTTTGTATGTTTTTGTATGTACTACCTACCTATGTTACGCGATCACTCTGCCAATAATTATTATAAACCGATTTTGATGATTCTCTTTGTTCGGTAGATCATACTTCATAGATGGTCCCATTTAAATTTTATCAAAATCGGCTAAGCTGGTTTTGAAGTATAGCTGATATGTCGTTTAAAATGGTTTTGAAGTAATAATTAATATGAATTAGAAATAAAATAATCGGCCAAGTACGAGTCGGACTCGCGCACGAAAAGTTCTGTACCGTTAGGAAGCCCCTTTAATATATTATATTTTAATTTCTTATTTAATATATTTTATTTTAATCTCCCAGCAGGCAGCGACCTCCCGCGACCTACGTGGAAGTCAAAGTCAATAAACCGACTCCGGACCCAAGTGGGCCGCTGCAGGATAAACCTAGCCAAGTGGAGATTTTCGGGCACAGGGCACAGTGTGATTACGGAGCCCCTGAGCAGAGCATGGATCACCTGCTTACGTGCCCGCAGTGTCCGAGCCCCTGCACGATGGAAAATCTACACCAGACTACACCTTGCGGGGTCGCAGTGGCCAAATAAGTATTGGGAGAAAATTATCTAACTACTTACTTTGAACCATTGACACGACGAAGAAGAAGAAGATTTATTATTTTCGAAGGCAATGTAAAACATGAAATTCTGTGAATATTTCAAGCATTAATATCGAGCGGAAAAAGACCATAAATTCAGGTTTGTTGTATGGGAGCCCCCCTTAATTTCTTTTCTGTTTTTAGACTTTGTTGTTATAGCGGCAACAGAAATACGTGATCTGTGAAAATTTCAACAGCTATCGCCGTTCATGAGATACAGCCTAGTGACAGATAGATGGACAAAATGGCATAAGTAAATTTAGAAAAATCAGGTAATAATGTAAGTAAAAGAACGATATAAGCACATTGATAAAGCTTAAACCGTTAATAAATAATAAATGTGAGGTGTATTTCCATTTTCCATACAATTTATATCTGTCATTTAAAAAAAATGAAGGGATGAAAAAATATAAATTAAATACCTTTTTTGAGAAGCCCATAAAGCAAGCTTACAAATGATGCGTATATCATTTTATTTAGATTTTCCTCTGAATAATATACCATTTGTGGACGACTCCTTTCAACTCGTAACTTTACTCGTTCCCGAGATAAAAGGTCTCGACACACGGACGGACAAACGGACAACAAAGTGATCCTTCAGTTTGAAGGGTTCAGTTTTTTTCCCTTTAGGGCATAGAACCCTAAAAATCAACAAATGAATATAAAAATATTTCTCGAGATAAATCTTCGTCTAATTGAGTTTAATATCAAAAGTAATTAGCTTCGAGTTATTGGGTATTGTTTTATCTCTATTATTTAATTGACATGGACTTTAATCCAAGTATCCTAGAGATTATTTTCATATATACCTATAGACAAGGATAGTTAGACAAGCAATGAGAATTTTCTAAAACTATTTCTCTTTGATCGCCTGCTAGACTATTATAAACCATCGAACTGAGCACTGTTTAAAACCTGAGTAGGTAATACACGTCATAAACTCACTTAGCGCAGGTACTCACTGGGCGTGCCATACCCCCTGACCGGACCACCTCGTTATATTCGTATTATCCAGGGTTATTTTAATTCAATTAGCATCCTTTCAGGGGCTTATTCTGTACATCAAAACTAACAACATTTGTTCTACGACTTTTGTCAGAACCCAAAAAAAACAGCTTTTCCATACATTTTGGCGCGGGTAAGCAATATTTTTCTATGGAACAGCAAATTTTTTTTTGAGTTTTGACAAAAGTCGCAGAACAAAAGTTGTTAGTTTTGATGTACAGAATAAGCCCCTAAAAGGATGCTAATTGATTAGAAATAACCCTGTATAGTGTTTTTTTTTTTTTACATAATTTGTACATAAATATTAAAATTTGTACATACGTGCTTTTAGAGTAATCGTCAAATGAAGGTGGTCCGGCCAAGGAATATACTCCCTGGCCGACCATACTCGAAATATCAGTTTTTTCACGGAGGTAAATAATGCATCTAAATAATTGTACAGAATTTGTACACCTAAATAACACTTACACTTTTGGTCTATGTAAGGTAAATAATAGTTTAATCACGTTTAGTTATTTCTTTGATTAGTGCGCCTTAAAAAAACTTGCAATGAACTCCAACAATGTACTTATGTTTTATTCTATAAAATCGAACTGATACGGACACCAAAGAGGTTTTATTTTTTAAAATCGAATAACACTTCCTTGGATCATCGACACGACGAAGAAGATACATCCTTGCGATGCCCATTACCGTGCAATGTAGGTAAATATTATTATGATATTCGATTTTACAAAATAAAACCTCTTTACGATGTCCTTAAAGTTAAGAAATTTTCATACGAATTAGACGTTCCCAATTTTAATCACTTTACTCCCTAGGGAGTTTCATGCAACATTATTGACCTGCCATGGCCCTCGAGATTGTGTTAAGATAGTAATGACTTATTTTACGTTGAGATTGTACGACATATAGGGGGTCATTTTCGAGCAGGTGATATGAAAAGTAATTAACGCTTGGAAAGTTACGTTTTATTATGTCACTATTTATATTATATTTAATGGGCTGATTCCCAGCCCATTAAATATGTATTCGAGAATGTATATACACACGTAATCTTGTACTCGGAAAGCGCACAGTTACGAGGGTTATCTTCTTTTATTTGTTTTTATGGGCACTTACCTACTTTGATATTATGTTGCAAGACTTGCAAGTCTAACCTATTCGTTATGATTACAAGAAAAAATGTTTTGGAGGTAGATAAATATTAATGTTGTTATCTTAATGATATTGTCTATTCACGAGTCGTGACTAGCCGCATGTCATAAAAACAGGGCCACCTTGAGCTGTCGGTCAATTAGGATCTCGACGAAACCAAACTAGGAATGTTTTTTCAGGTACCTATCTTAGCACTGACTAAATTGAGTTTTGACCTTCAGGGGTTAAAAATAAAGACCAAGACCAAAGTATCTGAGACTCCTAAATGATTCAGGCCGAATTAAATTCGTGGCGTTTTTGAATGAGCAAAGAAGGATGCAGAGACTCGACCTGTCAAAACATAATTTTTTGGTAGGATCATGGAACAAAACATCTTTTCTAAACATCTTTTGTGCTTCAAATATATAATAGTGATTTCTTGCTGTTTTCATATCACTAAATAAAATTAAAATTAGACCACCAGAAAAATTGCAGTGATTTTTTATTGTTTTTACCATCTAAATCCCCTACCAATGCTTGTGTGGCCAAATATTTTAAAACTTCATTAAAAACGAACATGTATATGTACATATCAGAACAGTTTTAGAAGCGTCATAAAATACTCTGACGAACATAGCATGTTTGGAAATAAACTTGGGAGAAAATTAGTGTATTTGTATACAACAGGTATTCGTATGTATCCTTCTTTGATAAATAAATAAATAAATATTAAGGGACATCTTACACACGGTCTCTGACCCCAAACTAAGCATAGCTTGTGATATGGCTGCCAGAGACTGATATACTCGTACTACATTTATGCATATTTTAAATACATACTTATATAGATAAATAACATCCAGACACAGAGCAAACACCTATGTTCATCACACAAATGTTTGCCCTTGGTGGGGATCGAACCCACGCCTTTTTGACCCAGAAGTCAGGGTCACTAACCACTGAGCCACCGAGGCAGTCAAATATATAGATAGGTCAGCTCTTAATGTTAGCTGCACGAGAAGTGGAGGCAAGCGGTGTCCCACTCCCTGGCGAGACCAGATAGTTATATTCATGTAATATACAGGGTTATTTCTAATCAATTATCATCCTTTTAGGGGCTTATTCTGTACATCAAAACTTGCAAATTTTGTTCTGCAACTTTAGGCAAAACTAAAAAAAAATATTCTGTTCCATACATTTTGTCGAGGGTGAATGATATTTTTCTATGGAACAACAACTTTTGAGAATTAATAAAAGTCGTAGAACAAAAGTTGTTAGTTTGATGTACTAAATAAGCCCCTAAAAGGATGCTAATTGATTAGAAATAACCCTGTATATGGATGCCGGATGGATGTCCGGTGCGTCTACAAAACATACACCACCGCAAATCCGGTGAAAACAATTATTTTTCGCAAAAAATGGCAAAACCGCCTTCCATCGTGTACAAAATTCGAATATTTCGCTCGATCCGTTTACATTATTGTTGATTTTTCAAAACCGGGTCAGCCGATCTGTAAAATTTAAATGGAACACGGGCCCGGGATTTGAATCCACGACCTCCACGATTATAGGGCGGATTGTCAATACCACTAAACGGCTTTAGAACATTGTACATTTGCTAACAATAAAACGTCACGGGAAATGTAAAAGTCTCACCTTCTTTTGGTCAGGATTTCCGAGGAAGGCACCGATCTCCTGCTGAGACTGGGGTCCCGCGCCCTCGTTATAAATGGACAGCAGTATGTCGATCCCCAGGGGAGAAGCAATCACGTTCTTCTCTGTGCCAGCATTGTACATTTCCTACAAAATAAATGTTATAAGTGAGTAGGGCTGGGCAAAATACATGCTTTGCTTTAATTGAAATACCAATTATAAAATACTATATAGCAAGTAATTAAAATACGAAAGACAAAATGCATTTAAGTAAGGTATTTGAAATACAAAATACAGTATTTTAGCTATTTGTAATTGAAATACAAATTACAAAATACATTCACGACAAAGGTTTTTCAGACCATCATTAAGAACATCTTTTACTCTGGGGCCAACCCGGAATTCGAGAAAAAAACTACCGTTTCATAAATTTAGTAATTCCAAGTCGTAATTTTGTATGAAACAGCTGATTTATTTTCTTCAACCAATGGGGTCCAATTGAGGCCATAGTAGAAGTTGTTCATAATGGTGAGCTGTATCACCCCCTTTCTTAGTAGGTATACAGGGCAAGTAAAAACCCAGTATAGCCTCAGAGTAAAAAACCAATAGGCATAATAATAATTTTGAAGGCGCCCGCGTAAATTTAATAGCAACGTAAAAAGTGTTCTTTCTATCAAATGCCTAAAGTGAAAAAGACACAGAAATACTCTAAATTACTAATAACTAAGTTGGCGCCTTCATAATTAGGCCTAATGTGGTCATAAATGGAAAACAATACGCAGACTTCAAGAAACTTATGAATTCACATTGTGTGCATTTTGTTGCAACTTAATAAAATCTTTCTGACTTATTTCTAACTGAAGTGAAATTAAATATTTCTTAGACAAAAAAGCAAATTTAGACCGCTCTTTCTATTTGCTATATTTATTTGCTGTGCAAATATGTATCTACACCTACTCGCGTGTCCAAAATGTCACTTACGTAATAGAAAAAAACAATATTAAAATCAAAGGAATACTTTTGCAGCTCAGTAGAAAATTTAGATGCTAAACTTTAGAAAAAATAACTATATTTGGCAATAATAAGCTTGATTTTTGAGATAATTTTAAGCTACTACCTATATTAAAGAATACTAGAAAATCAAGAAACGGTAGTTAGCTTATCAGTGTTCTTGTTTTTCATATTTTTGGTAGATACAAACATTGAAAAACGCTCATAGTCCCAATCAAACTTGCCAGCTGTAAACTTCACAGCTATATTGGGTTTCGTGCAGCTTGAGTCAGTTACATGAGTTTCAGTAAGGATTGGGTTTTCCGCAACTTGTTGCTAACTTCACAGCCGCCAAGAAGTTTGATTCAGCCTGTATAAATTGTGACTTTACCTTCAGCAACTTAAGGGTGGTCTTGTCGATAGAGTCGCCGAGGGGGGTCCTCTCATATTCGCGGCGGCCCCAGAACGGGAACGAATCTTGTGCACTGGCACACGCCACCGCCACTACAATGCAAATAACACAATTAGATTTTATTATTATGTACTACGGGACTAATCGCGCACTAAAATTACGAGATAAATAAATACCTCATCATCTCGACGCTCCGACCGGGTTGCATCGATCGTGGTCACGGGTAGGTAGACTGATTTATCTCGTAATTTTAGTGCGCGATTAGTTATTATAATGTATTCAAATCGCGAAAGTTTAAAAACAACAATCAGATTTGTTTAGATGAGCAGATGGGATCCGTAACATAAGATATTATTTATTTCAATCCCCAATAGACGTTTCAATCAAATCGGAGCCGACATCCAATACCTATTACTACTCGTACAGATGTCACGATAATGTGCAGAAATAAACTAGATGATTTACAGCTTAGTATTTAAAATTTTCAAAACCGAAGAACGTAGGAAAAATATAAAACATATATTTTTTTATAGGTCTAAAAGGCTTAAAAAATTTATAGAGAACTAATTTTTTTCTGATAGGTGGGTACATTTTTTTTTTAAATACCGTTCAATATTCTAAGCCAGTATGGAATCACTGTAAAATAGTAATGTACTTATAAAAACATCGTTGCAAAAAAAAAAATACTATTCTTATTAATTTAAAAATAATTATTTGGAAACAATCGAAATAAATAAATAAATATAAGACCACTTATAAAAAAAAGATAACAAATTTTTTTTATAGGTGGGTAGGAAATATAAAAACTTTCGTGACCGTTGGATATTCTAAGCTAGTATGAAATCACTACAAAATTGTTATATAAAAATAATATGTGCCAAAAAACAAAAAAAAAAGTAAAACGATAAAAATACTACAATCTAACTAAATCTACTACTATAAATGTAATTAGGTACCCATTTTTGAGCGACAATCAAGATTACCTACTTTTAGCAGTTTTTTAAATATTTTTGGGAAATGTATAGAAAATATATAAGAAATTGGAAATAAATAAGGTTCTGTAAAAAATATAAACATCATTCTTTGTAATAGGTACGTGGGTACGAAATGAAAAAAAAACGCGACAATATTCTTAGTTAATGTAGAATCACTATTAAAATAGCTTTAGAATAAACCCCTAAGTGTAAGAAACATCATGGCAAAAACTAATTAAATTATGATTTTGCTAATCATAAATAAAAACAGAACAAAAAAAAGCCGGTACACACAAAAAACTTACCTAATAAAACTGCTATAAGCTTCATGTTTCCTGTCTCACTGCCAAAACACCACTGGCTAGTTCTTCGATAGCATTCTTCTTATGTACATTGTCAATTTGTATTAGTCGCTAATGGCAGCTGCAAACGAGCGAGCTTGTTCGGCGATTGTTGACGGACATTAGTAGAAGGAACTGTTGCGTTGCTACTGAGATTCCGGTGACTTCTGAAAAGAATAGAGGGCTCCTACCAAGGAGATTTTAGTGGTTAAGTCCACTGACAGGGGCGTAGCTATCGCGGTATCTATTATGCGGGGCCCCCGGGCAGCAGGGGCCCCCGACGTGCGTAAGTAAAAATCAATAAAATTAGAAAAACTAAAGTCATCATCAGCTATACATGATTTAATAAATCAGTTTGCAAAAAAAGCAAGGAGAGTGTATTTAATTTTAATTGTTTGTAAACATTTTGGAAAAAAAGACAGATAGATAATTATGATAAATAAATGTTTCTTTTAATTTTATGCAAACATTTTTTTCTTTTGTGTGAATTCTTTACCAAGCCATGCCAAGTCGATAACCCCAGTGCAGCTGAGTATTATAAACACAGGCGAAGAAGATATAGACAGATCTGTCTAAGATTGTGAATGACTTTCCCCAGAAAACAATTAATTAATTAATTCGATATCTATTTAATTTAAAGCTTATGTGCGCAATGTGATGTCAAATTTAAGTTAGCTTCTAATATTTTTAGCCAGATGAAAATATGTTACAAGTAATACATATACTTACTAACACAAAATTAGATAGACGATATACATTCTGGTACTGTCTATGAATTTATGGATAGATAGATCGATAATCCTTTATCAGCCTAACCACAATTACAAAACAAAGCACATGAAGTTAAACATTACAAATTAGTTATACTAAATGGCGGCCTTTTCGCTTCAAGCGATTTCTTCCAGGCAACTAAGTTTATATATTAAGCTAAACTTAAAAATTTAAATTATGTTAGTATGTAATTTTAATTCATACAACTTTTACTATGGGGCCAACCCAGAATTCGAGAAAAAAATCTAGGATGTTCCATAAAAAATTGCAACTCGAATCCGCAAAACGTATAAAATAGCAGATTTTTTTTCTAGAATTCCGAGTTGGTCCCATAATAAAAGCTGTTTATAATAATGCTTTGAATCATCTTCTTTCGGCTCAATACACGAGCTCAGGACAACCCTGTATGTTGATAGGAGAGGCCAATGTCCAGCATAAGGTACCACATACATTATTCCTTACCAACAAGCATCCTTTTAAGTGCTTATTCTGTACATCAAAACTAACAACTTTCGTTCTGACTTTTGTCAAAACTAAAATAAAAACAGCTGTTCCATACATTTTGTCGCGGGTGAACGATATTTTTCTTTGGAACTACAATTTTTTATGAGTTTTGACAAAAGTTGTTAGTTTTGATGTACAGAATAAGCCCCTAAAAGGATGCTATTTGATTAGGAATAACCCTGTGTACAGCCAGAGAAAAAATAAATCATAAAAACAAAACAAAATTAACCAGACAACATATAATACCTACGATCAATATTAAGTACTAACTATGAATTTGTAGTTACTAATCTAATTGTAGATATTATGTATTTTAATTGATAGGTATAACTAATTATACATTTATAGGGGAGACCAATGTCCAGCAAAGGGCGCCTTACTTCAGCGCCTTATAGCTAAAACGACGATAACAACAAGTCGCTCCGTGTGGAGTCGGCATTAGCCTAGTGATACTGAACTTGACCTTTCATGCATCAGATCAACGAACAGCGGCTAAACTAGACGGTCCCGGACCGGTTTTCCTCCTAAATTGGCTATTAATAGACCACTTTGATAGTTGCGAGTAATTAGCTTTTACATCTCCAGAATTCATCAATAGATTGATGGAAGCCATGCATGAGTAAGAAATTAGAAACTACCGACATGGTATTAAAAATAATAATACCTAGCGCCTACCTACATTATAGCCTACATATATCTAGTAAGAAACCTATGTGTAGTATTATTATATTATATTCTTTGCCTATGTATAGGCCGCGCCACACAAGTTGGCGGATGTGAAGTTAGCTAGAAGCTGCGCAATAGCCAATCAACAAGCGGGGTTTGCAATTATGTGAGCTTCAGTCAGGATTGGATATTGCGCAGCTTGTAGCTAACTTCACATCCGCCAACTTGTGTGGCGCGGCGTTTATCTACTAGGTAGGTACTTATAGCGAATTCGTAAAATAAACAAAAAACTTATTCTAGAAGCGTTTTACTTTCAGGGTTGGTTTGGTATCGATGCAGGGTAAGAAACCTATGTGTAGTATTATTATATTATATTCTTTGCCTATGTATAGGCCGCGCCACACAAGTTGGCGGATGTGAAGTTAGCTAGAAGCTGCGCAATAGCCAATCAACAAGCGGGGTTTGCAATTATGTGAGCTTCAGTCAGGATTGGATATTGCGCAGCTTGTAGCTAACTTCACATCCGCCAACTTGTGTGGCGCGGCGTTTATCTACTAGGTAGGTACTTATAGCGAATTCGTAAAATAAACAAAAAACTTATTCTAGAAGCGTTTTACTTTCAGGGTTGGTTTGGTATCGATGCAGGGTAAGAAACCTATGTGTAGTATTATTATATTATATTCTTTGCCTATGTATAGGCCGCGCCACACAAGTTGGCGGATGTGAAGTTAGCTAGAAGCTGCGCAATAGCCAATCAACAAGCGGGGTTTGCAATTATGTGAGCTTCAGTCAGGATTGGATATTGCGCAGCTTGTAGCTAACTTCACATCCGCCAACTTGTGTGGCGCGGCGTTTATCTACTAGGTAGGTACTTATAGCGAATTCGTAAAATAAACAAAAAACTTATTCTAGAAGCGTTTTACTTTCTGATACTTATCTTTACTGATAAGGCGGAGGCTTGGGCGTAGGATTTGTCCCTCAATGGCCGTATCATCGACTTTTGAAATGTATCATTACATTTCATATTTATGCCCTGTACCTATGTACTTATGTCGTATCGTAGTACTTTACTTAGTAGAGTTATCTATTTGTTTAAATTAGTTACATTTAAAATTCTAGGTTGTATTGACAATCCGTGCTTATCGATATGTGATCATTCTGAGTAGAAATTCAATTCTTGTTTGTGGGCTTCTGTCTTATTAGGTACTCAACTCAAAAAATATAATAGAAAAAGGAACACAAATATTGCCTATAGTTGACCAGTATGGTCAGCCTTAGGATTTCCTCTTTTTAACAATAGTCAGTATTTTTTTCTTTATTTTAGTAATATAAAGCATTGTAAAAAAATACTGAAAACCACAGCATTGGATTTGTTACATTTCCAAAAGCTGACCGGGGTATAGATTTTCGCTTAACTAGAGTGGTTAGGCTTTGGCGATACTTGCACAATGCAAACCCTGAGTTGTCCAACTACAATGAACAGCAAAAAAAAATGCATGAAGCTATTATAGAATTTAATAATTGATAATTATGTCAATAATAATGTATAAAGGTATCCCTTATTCCTAATAGGTAGTTGGAAACTGCATTTTTTGGCCGCGTTCACAAATATCCTTCCCACACTATAAGATAATGGTTTTTGGTTGACTGCTTGAAATGTGTGATCTCATTGGTCAACTGTACAGGTAATTACTAGGTAAACTTTTTACTACGTTTGTTACGTGGCTTTTTTTTCTATTTCTCAGGAAAGAAAATAGTTGTAGAGCCAAAAATTTTGCGATATCCTGATTCATCGATGCAGTTAGCGATTGCTGCGGTGCGAGAGGGTAGATTCAAAATTAGAGAAGCGAGTCGACATTTCGGCGTTCCACACAGTACGCTTATAAATAAGCTGAAAGGCAGAGTTCCAGAGGTGAGAAAAATGGGACGTAGTACATATTTTACTACTGCCGAAGAAGATCTTTTAACCAAATACATTCTTGCAAATGCGAAGAAAGGAATACCACTGAAAAGGAGCACTTTGATCGAGACAGTCAAGAAAATATTGGATGATGAAGAGAGGGTGACGCCCTTCAAAAATAATCGCCCTGGAAGAAAATGGATAAGTTTGTTTTTAAAACGGCAGCCAGTAATTACAGAAAAACATGCTGAAGGTATTTCTACAGCAAGGGCCAATGTTACTGTAGAGGATATTAAAAACTGGCATAAAGGTCTCAAAGATTACTTGACTGGAGAAAACGCATTAGATATATTAGAAAATCCTCAACGCATTTTCAATGGCGATGAATCAGGTTTTCAAACCTGCCCAGAGTCAGGGAAAGTACTTGGGCCTGTAGGCATGAACAATTTCTATCAAATAAAATCTGGGAAAGAAAAAGAACAACTGACTGTAATGGTGACAATAAGCGCGGCAGGTCAGGTAGTCCCTCCTACGAGGGTCAAACTGAAAGTTCTTAGAAAATCAAAAACTGATTACATTAGCCAGTTATTAGTTTTATTATATCTTTTCAAAATATTGTCCATTCACGTCAATACACCGCTGCATGCGATGGAACCACTGGGAAAAGCACTTTGCCCACTCGTCCTTAGGGGTCTCTTCAATGGCATCGCGATACGCAGCCACCGCTTCTTCAGCATTCATAAACCGCTTTCCTTTAAGTTTTTCTTTAATTTTTGAAAATAAATAAAAATCACAAGGCGCGAGGTCGGGGCTATACGGCGGGTGACCCAGTAATTCAACGTTTGATGTCGCCAAATAGTCGATCGTTCGCTTGGCGGTGTGCGATGAGGCGTTGTCGTGGTGAAGGAGGATCCTACTGCGAGGTCGTTTCTCTCGAACTTTTTCCAAGACAAGTGGCAAACAATTGGTAGTGTACCATTCTGCAGAAACTGTTTTTTGATCCTCTAACACAATTGTCGCGAAATGACCTATCCTTCCAAAGAACGAGGCCACCATTTTTTTCCCCGCACTTCGATCTCTCTTCACTTTAGTTGGCAACTCCTCGAAAGGAAACACCCACTGAGCAGATTGTCTTTTGGTTTCAGGATCATAACAGTAAATCCAGCTTTCGTCACCTGTTAGTATGTCGAACACAGCATTTGAGTCACCTCCGTTAAATCTTTCAATCATTTTACGGCACCAATCCACACGATGGAGTTTTTGAGCCTCAGTCAAATTATGAGGTATCCACCGGGCGCAAAGCTTCCTGACCGCTAAATGTTCGTGTAGGATTTTGTGCACTTGACTCATACCGATGCCTAAGCTTGTCCGAATCTGCTGATAGGTCACTCTTTTGTCAGTCTCTATCATACGCCGCACAACACAGATGTTATCTTCAGTCGTCGCCGTAGAAGGCCGTCCCTCACGTAAATCATCAGTGAGATTAGTGCGACCACGTTTAAACTCATTAAACCAGTTGTAAACAGTCGCACGAGATGGGGCTTCATCGTGAAAGGCCAATCGTAGTCTATCATAACTTTCTTGTTGACTTAAATGACATCGAAAGTCATAAAAAATCATTGCACGAAAATTTTCTCGTGTTAAATTCATGTTGACGTGACACAGACAATTTTCAATTTGCCGCCAAATCGTAAAACAAATGACAAATGAATGAAGTATATACTCAGTAATATTGGCAAAGAGTTCTATTTTCAAATTATAGAATTATTTTTTTATTATATTGTTTATAAGTGGCCAGTTCTAAGAACTTTCAGTTTGACCCTCGTATGATCGTGTACCCCCTAGTCAGGATTTCCAAAGAAATAGCAACGAACGTCCCAGAAGATTGGGCAATAGGGAAATCACCCAAAGGTTGGATGACTGGTCCGTTATATTATGAATATATTGCAAATATATTTGACCCGTGGCTGAAGGCTAATCACATTAAAAAACCAGTTGTTCTTTTAATAGATGGCCACCGATCGCACATGACACTGCAAGTGTCACAATACTGTGCAGATAACCAAATTATAGCTTATGCTCTTTTCCCTAACTCAACGCACATTTCACAGCCCGCTGATGTGTCGGTATTCAAGTGTTTAAAAAGTGGATGGAAAAATACTGTGCACGAGTACAAACATAATACAGCCAACAGACAGATCACTCGCGCTGTATTTGCGCCACTCCTCGCCAAAGTATTCAAAGAAAAAGTTACTACCGAAGTGATCCAGAAAGGATTTAAAAAATGCGGAATATTTCCATTCAATGTGTCAAACATTGATATTACAAAATGCATGGATCACGATACTCGGATTGTGCCTTTAACGACACCCACAGTAGATATTGGAGTGGAGACATTGTTATTATTTGAGTCTTTGATGCCAAAAGGTAGAGTCCAGCAATTTCGACAAAGCAACCCGGCAAAACCGTGGGAAGGAGAGGAATGTGCAAAGGAACTGTTCTATGTTTGGAAAAAATTAAGCCAGCGGTGCTTGTCTAATACTAAATCTACACTGGAATATACTGAATTCGAAACACAGGAAGCTCCAAATTCGTCAGTAATACAACGTGTAGCCGTTTCATCTCCTTCAATTTTAGAAACATCAGAGGCAGTAAAGTCAAATAATACAGATGACATTTTAGCTACGGCAGACTGGCTGGAAAGTATGCCACCGGTTTGCACACCTGAACCAAAAACACCACCACGGAAAACTTCAGATCTCCCTGACGAGTCGAACACCAAAATTATGACCGGACAAGCTGATAAACAAAAACTTATCAGTCCTGCTTTTGGCAAGCATATTTTATGGCCATCTGACTCTCCATTTAAAAAAAGGAAAGCCGAAAGATTGCCATTCGCAACGACTTCTAAAAAGTGGCAGGACTACTGGTCCTCAAAGGAAAAAGAAAAAATAGAGAAAATTAAAAAAGCTGAAGACAGAAAAAGGATCCGCGAAGATAAGAAAACACAAAAAACTATAAGACCAATAAAGAAAAGAGCAAAAAGTGATACTGATAGTAGTGTAACAGATGAGGAAGAGATTACAGAGCAAGTGCAAAAAAGCGATTCGGAAACAGATAGTTGCAATGAAAAAGAAAATGATTTTATTAACTGCAGCAATACACAAAATACACAATCAAAATCCCAGGAGAACCATAAACCAGATGAATTTGTAAAAGGTGATTTTGTTATTGTTAAGTTCCTTTACAGCGCACATTCAAGTAAAACCGTGGAAAAGAAATACATAGGCCAAGTGATTGATGCTCTCGAAGGCTCTCACGTGTTGGTAAAATTCATGAGAAAATCTGCTAAAGTAGAAAATACTTTTGTGTTCCCTCAAGTGGACGATGAACAGTTAATAAGACCAGAAAACGTACTACTGAAAATACGTCCTCTGACGGTTGCAAGAGGCAGGTACGTCTTCCCAAAGTTTATCAAAGACTATGCTTGTTGTTAATTTTTTTTATGGTACGTATAGTCAATAAGGATTAATTAATGAACAGTATTTTAAGAACGATTTATAAATATGATTTAATAAAAATAAAACTTAAATTTTAATAGTGCCTTTTTTTATAGCAAATCCAGTTTGCAAATGGTCAACTTTTAGAGTAATGATGGTCAGTTAATGGTGATCAGTGGTCACGTTATGGTGTTTTTAGCAAAAGTAACTTTCAGAGTCGTTTTCATAAAACCTTTAAAGGTTATCAAATTGATACTAAGTACAATAGTTGCAGTTAGTATTCAGTTATCTGTGTCCCAAAAATAACATTGAACGTAAAACAAATAACCCGTTTTTTAAGTATAGCTAAAGATAAAACCGCTTAAATGGTCAACTAGTGGTACATCCACCCTACCTCCTTTTTCTTATGATGTATGAAAAGCAAAATGACGATTATGCTTAAATACTTACATGATTTGGTGGCGACCAAATCATAAAAAGTATTTCAAAATAGATCATTTTCCTATATTTTTTACTTTATTTTATTTAAATAGGTTCGGTTACAGATAACATTAAATAACAATAATAGACTTAGTACGCCATTTTGAACCTAAGGTCCAATTATAACCGCACACAACTTTGCCAACTGAAAGGTTTCATAGTACCTACACAGTTAGTTAAAGTAAGATCAAATTATGAAATTTAATTTAAGATTTAAAATAAAAATTCAAAAGAAATTATAAACAGCAGATTTAAATGATACATGGCTGCAAGAAAACATGTCTGGGGGGTTAGATATGTCGTCATATGCACATCCTAATCAAAGGACTGTTCCGTGAGACGTTATTCTTCTTCTTCTTCGTGTCGATGGTTCTAAGGTGATAGATCTAGATGGTGATGATCTATCTAGATAAACTTCGCCCAGTGGTTAGCGACTGCTACTCCAGGAGGGTTGGATTCCACTAGGTCGCTCAGTGTGCAAGTATTTGGGCACTGAGGACAGGACAATAGGTGTTGCATTGTCTGCACAGCTCCACAGTCGCACTCCACCGAGGTTACGTCAGAGAAACCCCATTTGGCCATGTTAAACTTGCAGCGGCCAACTTGGATCCGGAGTCGATTCAACGACTTCCACGTTGGCCACGCTAAGTCATTCCCTGGGAGACGTTATTGAAAAATATAAAAGCATCCACAACGTATACGGGGAGACTGGTCTCACAAAGGACGATTTTTGTCGAAAGTGTCTAACAATAACAAAGGCGAGGTAGGTACGCCATTGTGTCTATAAATAATAGGTATTTGTACCTACCTACTAAAATCATTGGATATCCCGATGAACTTTCCTATTATAGTTTTCCGTCATAGTCTGCAGCGTCAATAACCATTCGAAAAATAGCTTCCTAGAATTATTATCATATTTGTTACTACGTGCGGGTTATTTTATTTTTCACAACAGGTTTTATCAATTTATTGTAGACTCTTATTACATCATTTTAATACCGTCCATGACCTAACATGACTCCCCTTATCCTCTACGCGTGTATCTTCAATTTCATTTAATTAATTTCTTCAAATGCACTATCTATCTAGGTAGTCTATTTCATCATCATCATCCACAGGCTTTTTTATGCCACTGCTGGGTGATAGGCACACTATGCCGTCTGCCTCGGTTCTGTCGTGTCCCGGTATGAATCGCGTTTTCGAGAATATTTTCAACCCATCGCGCTCACGGATAACCAAAGCTTGAAGTTGATACAATCTGCCTCACAAACTTCAAATTCCGAAATCTGTCCCAATTGTAAAAAAAAAGTTCAATTCTTTCGGGCTCTTTACTTCTACTCTTTGGAACGATTTCCCCGAGTCTGTCTTCCCGCTAAAGTACCTACAATGTAGGTAGGTGTCTTCAAATCCCGAGTAAATAAGTATCTTCTAGGTAAGCGTGTTACACCCTAGACTGCATTTCTGCTTAACGTCAGGCAGTGTGTAGTCAATCGCAAACCAATACGAAAAAAACTGTTTATTGAATAAGTATTTAATGAATTCACGCCCCGCTCGCTGCTCTCACGCTATAACTTATTTCCTTGGAACAAAAAAATGCCAAGTCGATGTTCCTTGGTACCTACGTCAAAGGTGACACATACACAATAGAGATATTTGCTAGATAAAACATCTATAATCAAGGGCTGAAAAGGCAACTTTTTTACTCTTGTAAAAACTAGCCAGTTAGGAACGGAGTTAAAACAAACAAACAAATTTAGTATAAATAGTAGATATTTTATTCCAATAGGTAGGTAATAAAATCACAGCACTATTTAATTACAAAACTAGCTGCCCATACCGAGTTCGCCCCGGTACGGACAGATTTTAAAAGTATAATAATGCGATTGTAAATTGAGATATAAGGCCCAATTATGAAGGCACCATCGTAATTATAATTAGCTATTTTTGTTTCTTTATCACTTTAGGCATTCAATAGAGATAACACCATCATATTGGGCCAATAGTGTAAAAATTTGGTTAAAATCGGTTAAGTAGTTTAGGGGTCCATCGCGGAGAAACAACGTGACGCGTATTTTATATCCTTACATAGTATAAAATAAAGTCGCTATTTTTGTCTGTTTGTTTGTTTGTATGCTTAAATCTTTAAAACTACGCAACGGATTTTGATGCTGTTTTTTTTAATGGATAGAGTGATTCAAGAGGAAGGTTTATATGTATAATGCACCTGTGCGAAGCCGGGGTGGGTCGTCTAGTAATTATTAATCGTCAATAGCTTGTCACAGACAAGATACATATAATTATAATATACTAGCAGCGCCCCGCGGTTTTACCCGCGTTGTGCCCGTTCCCGTGGGAATTTCGAGAATTTTTATACATATAAACCTTCCTCTTGAATCACTCTATCCATTAAAAAAAACCGCATCAAAATCCGTTGCGTAGTTTTAAAGATTTAAGCATACAGACAAACAAACAAACAAACAAACGAAAATAGCGACTTTATTTTATACTATGTAAGGATAAGGACTATGTAAGGACTAGACGACCCGCCCCGGCTTCGCACAGGTGTATTATTTTATACTATGTAAGGACTAGACGACCCGCCCCGGCTTCGCACAGGTGTATTATACATATAAACCTCCGTCTTGAATCACTCTATCCATTAAAAAAAACCGCATCAAAATCCGTTGCGTAGTTTTAAAGATTTAAGCATACAGACAAACAGACAAAAATAGCGACTTTATTTTATACTAAGTATGTAAGGATAAGGATTAATTTGGCATTTAGGTAATTCATAATTATTGTATATTGACATCAAATAAATAATCATCCAATTATATGCACATATGCATTTATTATCTTAAATTTAAGTTTTTTTTCAATATTTACAATTACAATATTATATTATATATTTTTTTTACAATTATATGTATTATTATGAACAATTTTAATGCGTGTAAGTGCCAGCGAACAATACTTTGTCATCGTGAAGAATGTAGAACAGGAACGGATGATCCACGTTAACCTCCACGTCCGGCAGGATTGTTGGGATAAACATCCTCGACAGCACAAACATAGCTGAAAGAAAAGTTTAATTATTTATTACAGTAACAAAACTATACCTCGCGTCACCTAAAAAGAACGCTGGAGCTTCAAACTGCCCACAACGAAATTTAACTCCTGTTGCTTACGTGATAGGAGTTAAATTTCCTTGCTACAAATAAAGTTGCGTACTAGGATATTTAACTCCTATTACGTATGTAATACGAGTTAAATTTCCTTGTGCGCAGTTTGAAGATCCAGCGTTCTTTTTAGGTGACGCGAGGTATATGAGTGGTGTGTTTACTTATAAATCTATAGATTACTAGCTTTTGCCCGCGGCTTCGCCCACGTGGTATTTAATTTTTGTGCTATCCCCTTCGAGCACACATCTATAGTCACAATCGTGCAAAATAGTGTCTGGGCAAAACCCTGCCCAGGCTACGTAGTGGGCAGGCTTTTTAGTTAGTCGTAAGGTGATTGCAAGCCGACAACAACGCCGCGCGATGCCAAGTGCTTGGTTACATGCACTAAATAGGTGACATAAGGTCGAGATTAGAGAAAACGGGTCAAAAGTCGGATAGGTGCGTATGACGGCGCTCGGACATTTTTTACTACTTTGACATAGGCCTGTGGCTCTGTAGATATTTGCTCGAAGGTAACATCTGTTTTTTTTAAGTTAGCTACATGCTGCGCTATCCAATCCTGACTGAAGCTCACATAAAGCTGGACGTTGATCGGGTTTCACGCAGATTGTAGCTAACTTCACATCCGCCAACTTGCATGATTCGACCTATAATATATATGAAGTGAAGTGTTACCAGAAACAGCGGTAGCAATGGCGCCTTTCTCGTCAACCTTCACGGTGGCTTCCTGGATGATCTTATTCACCGTGGCTTGTTCACCGCGGACTATCCCACCCGTGGACTCCTCGAATATCTTGCTTACTCCCAGCTAGATTGGTAGAAAAATAAATATAATAACACTAGCTGACTCGCCAAACGTTGTTTTGGCATAATAATTTTAAATAATCGGCCAAGTGCGAGCCTGACTCGCGCACGAAAGGTTCCGTACTGTATGGGAGCTCCCCTTAAATATTTATTAAGCTATTGCATAGCTTCTATCGCGGGCCTTGAGCGCGGGGACCGAATCCAGAAATTCCGTAACGAAAAAACCTCACGCTCCCCACTCCGACGGGCAAGGAGGTGTGGCTTGAAGGCCGTGCATCGTCTAACGTCGTTTCAGTTCGGCAGTCTTCGACACGGCGTTGTGTGCGATTAGACGTATTGTAAAATTATGCAATAGCTTTACCGCGGCAGTCCCCGAGTGCCACACGTCTTTTTTTTATTTTAACTTTATTATTGAAGTGTAACACTTGTCTTTTCACGACGTTTTTTTATTTCGTCTGAGAGAAAAGTAAACAAAACCAAAGTCGGAGCATACCTCAGTTAAAATATCTTTGAAGTCCAGTTTGCTCCGTATCTCAAACTTGGGGAATGAGAGGCTCACGGTGACGTTTTGCATTTTGAACACATCTTCAAGAAGGCCTTTTTGCGATATTTTTTCTAACACTGATGAAAGGCCATCTATTTCATTGGGCAGGACTACTATCATACGGAAACCATCTTCTTTGTAGCCAAGTTCGATCAACTGCAAGAAATATCACATTTGATGAGAGCACATTGCACACTGCAAATTGCGATAAATACCTATTGAGATTGTTGAGTATCTGATGCCACGAATTATGAATTTAAATAATTTATACCGAAAGGGCATATTTTTTTTCCAATTTCATGAGGCACTGAGGTATATCAGACGAAAAGAGAGATAGATCGGACTTTTTCATTCATAGCGACTAGAGTTTTCGCGCTTTCTGTAGAACATTGAGAAAATTCGCCGATTTTACATGAAAAAAATAATCATTCAAATCGGATACCTTATCCTTATTTCGGTTATCTTGCTGTTTTTGTATGAAAAAGTTAGCAATTCACAATTGCCTTAATGACTCTAAGCACATATTATGTAATTAGTAAGGAAGCAATGGAATAAATGAATTTTGAATAGAATTGAGATGGCATACAAAGAGAAGGTTCTAGTTTTGTAAAAACTTACACTGGCTCCAAGATCTTCACTATTGTAGTAAGGCAGGGAATGCATCAGCGTCATGCTGGGTTTCCTGACTTTAGTTTCCTTGTCCACGTGGAAATCTTCATCTTTCGTCTTAGTCTTGTCAAACGGTACAGCCCAGTTTCCCTAAAAACGATTTTTATCTTGTTTTATTGAAAAATCATACAATTCGGCGGATGTGAAGCAGGCTGCGCAATATCCAATCGTGACTGCTGTTCAATAAATGCTACGCATTGATTGGATTTTTGGCGCAACTTGTACTAATTTAATATCCGCCAACTTATATGATTCGGCCTATACTAGGTGTTGTTTTGCAATGTCGGAAATTTTCGGTGGTTTATAATGTATAATTATAGTCACCATTTAACATTTTGTATAACATATTTGCTCGTAAAGTGGCTGTAATTACACTGACTGCAGAACTCTGTGGTCTCGTTTCTCCTACTTTCACTCAAAAGAGTTATAAAACGTCGTATAACATACGTGCGCTTTGAAAATTACAGCCTCTGCTTCCTTACAGCCCTCGCCTACGGCTTGGGCTAGCAATATTGCCTCGGCTGTAATTTTCAACTTACCGCACTTATATCATAATGTACTATTACCGACTTCTAAAAAGAAGGAGTAAGTTTTTTTTTGTGTACCTATTTATTCATTATTCAAAAGTTAGTTTTAGTTAAAATTTTAATTGGACCCCCTCTGGAGTATACCTCCCGAGGTATTCCAATTAAAATTTCATCGAAATCGGCTGAGCCGTTTTTGATAAATCAACAAAAATGTACATGGATGCTACATCGATTCGTTGCAAACTATTCGAATTCTGTACAAGGTGGAAGTCGGTGTTGCGATTTTTTGCGAAAAATAATTATTACTATAGGACCTACGAAATCGCGAATAAAATCAGCTGCTGATTTCCCAGTTGCTCCCATAGTAAAAGTTGTTCTCAATGACGAGCATACACATCTCTGGATCTTTCCATAATTTACAAACCAACACCACGAAAACCGATTGTGGCTTTGTCCATGATTGACGAGGAAAATTAACTGAGATAAGTAGGTACTTATTATGTAGTTTGTGCAAAAAGAGAAGCTAATTTTGTTACGTTGACAACACTGCTCTGTCATTGCTAGTAACAACTAATAGTGTTTGATACTTGGTAGACACCAATTCTGTTTTCGTCAGTAGACTCGCGTCTACCAAGTATAGTCGGTACCTTAGCAGCTGATTAAAATCTTATTGTTTTAGGTCACCGTAACGCCACGACGGTTCTCTTTTTGCACATACTCTAGCGCTTTTGACGTAGTTCATCTGCGGCTAACTTCTCATCCGCCGATTTGTGTGGCGCTTAGTATACCTACCTAATAATCAAATAGAAACAGAAGGGATAAATTAGTAAGTAATTAGTCTCAAATCAAAGAACAAAAATACGTGTGTAAGAACAAGACATTTTACGCTTACCTCAAAGAATATGACGTTGATAAGTGTGACGACTGTGTCGGGGTCGATATCAGATGGCTGGATAGGGCTTGTGATGTGGCCTTGAGTTTTTTCTGCAGCCTATAAAAATCATGCTTGTTAGTCATACATAAGTTAATAGTAAATTGTTCACCGAGAGGAGAAAGTGACCGATTACCGTCGAGGGTGTCGTTTGAAGCCCGAGCCGTAGGCGACGGCTTTAAAACACCCGAGATCGGGAATCGCACTTTCTTTCGAGTGATACATAGTGCTTTATACTACACCTACGAGGAAAATAAAAAACTAAATCTTTACTAATTGAAATTTATATTGAAATTGTTGCAGTTAGTGAAGCTTAATGTAACACTTGAAAATGGCGCCAATGGCGTCTGCAATTTTCACATGTTCTTTTTTCAAATTGTTTGACACCATCCAACACACAGCTAGTGGCCAGTGTCATTTTGCGAACTTGGAGATTAAAACTCACTGTAAAAACTTTTTGGCTTTTGATATTTAGGTTACCAGCGCATAGTCTTACCCAAAATTAAAAAAGAAAAACCACGTAAGAAATGGATTTTCATACACTTTTCTCTCCCGCTCAGATGCGTTTTCTCCCCGCATATTTGTTCGATATGCAATGACGTACTTTCTACCGTAAATTTGATAAAGTATCAAGGTACTTTCCGAGCAGGTGTAGTATAAAGCATATTAATCAATCTAAAATAAGTCATATCATATCGATAAAAAACCTTAACCTCATAGAGTTTGTTTTTACAAGCTTTTAACTTGCAATGGATGTACCTATGTATGTAAGTTCGGGTGGAATCTTGCAAGTTAAATTTGACCAACTTCCCGGTTTCCGATTGAGCTGAAATTTTGCACGAATATGTATATCGCGTGACAATGCAATAATATGGTACCATGGAGCTGATCTGATGATGGAGTCGGAAGGTGGCCATAGGAACTCCTGTACTAAACAAGATTTACCTGTCGTGTTTGGGCTCGTTTTACTTGTCTTGGCTAGCACTCTGCTGCTACATCATATCCAGAAACTCAAAAACTTGTATTTTTAAAAGAGTTATATTTTCATGAATTACTTAAAATCTATCGCTAAAAGTCTATAACTTTTTTATAAGAGGTTTTGCCCGAGATTCCCCGCGTGATGTCTTGTGTTTTGTGCTATCCCATAGGAACCTTTCATTTTTCCGGGATAAAAAGCAGACTTTGGCACTTTTAACAAAAAATATTCTTTTAAGTTCCGCTTGACGTCACTACTAGGTACACTTTAGTCAGAAGAAGTAGAAGTGACGTCACGAGCCCCCACGTCCGAACTTCGACGCACTTTAACTTTGCTATTTTGTTTGATAGACAAAATAAAAAATACGTCTCTAATATTTTTTGATAATATTAATTTAACTGACGCGATGAAGAAGTAATTATAATAATATTACTTTGACCTAGTAATCATGCCTATTTATTATTTATCATTGCATTTTGGAGTTAGGTAGGTACTATCTCTGTTTTATCTTAGGTCGTTATGTTATCGTTATTATTTTTCACACTTCTCATTAACTTTAAAAAATCACGAGATAGGTAAAAAATTGAGAGTTCACATCCGTTTTTAACTTTTTTTATCGGTAGCAAGCCCACGTTTAAGCCCTGGTGGTCTAGTGGTAATGACACCCGCCTTACAATTGTGAGGTCGTGGGATCAAATCCCGGTCCCGTACCAATGAGTTCTTTGGAACTTATGTACGGAATTTCAAACCACGGGCTTTTCGGTGAAGGAAAACATCGTGAGGCAACCTGCATACGTCCGTAGAAGAAATTCGATGGCGTATGTGAATCCAGCAACCCGCACTGGGCCAGCGTGGTGGATATGGCCCAATCACCCTTCGTGGGTAGGCCTACCTCCTGCAGTGGACTACTAAAAAGGCTGGTACAAAGCCCACGTTTATTCATCAACTCGCCTGATGGTAAGCGCCGACGTGGTCAAAATTGACATACGGAGTCTTAAAATGACTTAAAAGATTTGTATCCTACTTCGTCATTTCTTGAATTTGATTTTGTCCACCGCACTCCTGCCCGGGTAGCACGGCAAAGGGAGAAAACCATTTTATCCACTTTTAATGTCAGTTGTCATTGTCAGTCCATACTTTATTTTCTCTTCGAGGGGATATAATGGTGAAAAGACAATTTGTCCCTTTGCCATGCTTCCCGAGCTGAAGAAGCCGACGGCTTTAGAGATTTTCCACCAGGTTAGATCCCTTTGATACCTGCATAGGCCTTGTTGGCCAGGGTTGCAAGTTCGGAAACTCTGCATTATTTTATCCTTAAACTTATAAGGTTTCTGAGATTATGAATACCTACTTACGGTGGGCACTTATCCACCAAATTACCCAAGTAGGTAGTCATAATCTGTGTAACCTCGCTGTCTTTCTTACAGTCTAGGAAGTTGATTTTGTCCACCCCACTCCTGAAATACATTTTTTTATCCAAGGAAAATCCTTTATGGATACCACCACGCCTTGAGTGCAGGCGGGTGGTTATGTAAGAGCCACCGACTGGTCGATATACCCACTAAAAACCCTGGAGTACTCCACCAAAGCGTCTGGTGTCGGGACTTCAGGCACACTTTCTCCGCGGCACTCCTGAAGGACCTAATGGCTTTAAGCATCAAGCACAGCACTTGGCGAAGGTTTCCACCAGCTCATAACCCTCGGATACGTAGGCCTTGTTGGCCAGGGTCAGGTAGCTTGGATCCATTGAAGCGAAATCATTGCTTAGGCGGCTGTATGCTTCTTCAGCTAAAATAACATAAATTACTTCCCCAAGCATTTATAATCTCAGTAGCCTTCTCACTGTCCTGGAAGTTGATTTTGTACACCTCACTTCTGAAGGAACGAACAGCTTCAGCGAAGGGTTCCACCAGCTCAGATTCCTCGGACACGTAGGCCTTGTTAGTTAGGGTTGCATCGGACACTTACAGTTTCTTGGCCAGGGTTTTAATTTAGGAAACTTTATATTAAAAAATATTATAAATCCGAAAGTATGTTTATTGGCTTGTTTGTTTGCAACTCTTTCACGCAGCAACAGAGCAACGGATTAACTTTATTTTTGGCATGGATAGAGTTCAAAGGTCGGAAAGTGCCATAGGTCATTGTTATCCCGGAAAAAATTAATGGTTCCTTTGGGACTGCACATAAGTCAAAATACTATCGCGTGTTCGACGTCGCGGGCAAAATCACTAGCTTTAGATAACCATCTCTATAATACGTACCCAAGCATTCATAATCTGAGCAGCTTCCTCTCTGTCCAGGAAGTTGATTTTGTCCACCTCACTCTTGAAGGAGCGGACAGCTTCAGCGAAGGTCTCCACCAGCTCAGATCCCTCGGACACGTAGGCCTTGTTGGCTAGAGTCAGGTAGCTCGGGTCCATTGAGGCGAAATCATTGCTGAGGCGGCTGTATGTTTCTGTAAGCTAAATAGAAACAAAGATAAGTTAAAATTTTGAAAGAAAATTAATAACAAAGGAAGGGACAATCTTAGCTATATAGGTAATTAAAGTATGACTATACCTCCTCGGGTGCTGCTTGCGGCAGTTTACTCGCGACATGCACGCAATAAATACATCGAACTTGTACTAACTTAGCCTAAGATTTAAAGTACCTATTTAAAGAACTAATGTTTCGTCAAATTAAATTAATTGTAAACTATACTTAGTAAAAGGCATAGACTCTGGAGTCTGTGGTCAGTAATTTAAAATAAAATATATTCCACTTTTTACGCAGATAGGTAAAAGTAAATACCTAGTCAAGAAATAAGTCGTTATATATGTAATATTATTTAGGTATAGGTACGTTGTTGCTTTATTGCGTAGGTAAACTATGCGTACTCATCTTATAAAATCTTATCTTTATTATGGGACCAACCGCTAAATCTGAAAATGCACTACTCAATCACTTTGCAAAACTTTTGTTTAAAAAATCTAACTTATCTACCTAACATAGTTTGCAATAACTTAACGACTTTTTGTGAACCTATACGTTAAGTTAAGAAAATTTCAATTAGGTGGTTATCTTCATAATTGACACTAATTACTTATTGTTTTTTAATTAAAACATCCATATTGTTCAATTAATTTCGATTACCTATATTAAATTCATGAGTTGAACATTTTAGAAATAGCCCCGTGACTAATCAGATAGATGTAATTAATGTCTTTGAGTTAGTTTAAATTTTGAATTATACCCGTACTTATATTTAAATTGAATAGTGTCTATTATTACGCAAGTATAAATAAAATATGTAGTTGTAATAATATTGTCCTCATTACATAGATTAAATTAAAAAACCGAAAAATATCCTCCTTGACTCGATCCCTCTAAAACCAAATAATATTTTGAATAATCAAATTGATTGAACTGATTTGACCCTTATAAGTGCTTTTTAGGGTTCCGTACCCAAAGGGTAAAAACGGGACCCTATTACTAAGACTCCGCTGTCCGTCTGTCTGTCAGTCTGTCTCCAGGCTGTATCTCATAAACCGTTAGGTATAGCTAGAAAGCTTAAATTTTCACAGATGGTCATCTGTGAAAATTTAAGCTTTCTAGCTATACCTAACGGTTTATGAGATACAGCCTGGAGACAGACTGACAGACAGACGGACAGCGGAGTCTTAGTAATAGGGTCCCGTTTTTACCCTTTGGGTACGGAACCCTAAAAAGCACTTATAAGGGTCAAATCAGTTCAATCAATTTGATTTAAAAAAAATTACAGAAATACTCTGTTGCCGCTATAACAAAACAAACAAAAAAAACTAAACACAGAATAAAATTAATAATTAAGGGGGGTGCCATACAACAAACCTGATTTTTAGTCGTTTTTCGCTCTATATTAATAATGGTAACAGGTAGATGCTTGAAAGTTTCACAGAATATTTAGTTGTCTATTCACTTCAATAATAAAATAAATATTTAAGGGGGGCTCCCATACAGTACTGAACCCTCCGTGCGCGAGTCCGACTCGTACTTGGCTTGTACAATTACTTTTTGCTCAACATATCACCCAGCTACCACACATCCTGTTTCTACATTCTTATAATACTCATTGGTATTCTGTAATATAATACTTGCGAACCCTTTTTATCAATTTTTACCTGTTTCTCGTCGCCTCCCCCGAGAAAGCTGTTGATTTCCTGTCTGGTGGCGGGGCCGGCACCGGCGGAGTACAGGGACAGCAGCAGGAATACCCCCAGGGGGGAAGTTACTACGTTCTTATCCTCGCTTTGCTGATACGCCTCCTGGAAAGCAGAAAAAATGATCTTAATAAGTAGGTCTCCAACTTTGTAGATTATACGTATACACGGGGCACTGATACCGAATCAATTATTTTAACTGACTTCCAAATAGGAGAAGGTTACAATTTATGTTCGTCTGTATGTACTTTTGAAGTGAAACTTCTATTGCGACTTCCAACAAAGTTGCGTTAAACGTTTAACGCTACCATGGAGGGGGTATGAAAGCATTGTTGCGTCGAAGTTTCACTTCTTCCGCGTGGAGGGACTCCACTTGCATTTTTTTTGTATATGTTCATCGATAATTTCGTCAATTGTGAACCGATTAAAAAATATTTTTAAGTTCGAAAGGGTATGCATACTTCAAAGGTAGTCCTATTTAAATTTTTTCGAATTAAGCTGAGCTGTTTTTAAAAAATCAACAGTAAAATAAAAATTACTTCATGGATACAAATGCCATACAGCAACTATTCGTTCGAACTATTTGTACACCGTCAAAAATTGCTTAACCGACTTCAAGGTTATGCCATTAGGGAACATCTTACACACGGTCTCTGACTGATACTGATAAACTACTTATTCATATATTTAAATACATACTTATACAGATAGTAACTAAATAACACCCAGACACAGAGAAAACACATATGGTCATCACATAAATGTTTGCACTGAGTGGGGATCGAATCCACACCTCTTTGATCGAGAAGTCAGGGTCACTAACCACTGAGCCATCAAGGCAGTCAAATATTGTAGGCATTGTAGGGATCGTAAATATAAGTATGAATGATTTCTATAATAGCGGTTTTGTTTCCAGCGAGATATATGAGCGGCGCTCGAAGACCACCAGTTCCTGCCCACTGGGTCGTAGGGATAGTTATATAGAATTAGAAATTGTAGTATCTTATCCACGGACTACCACCCAGTGCCCGGCAGCTCCGTGTAGCCACCAACCCTGCTAGTAATACGCACCTTGCTTAAAATGCTTAAGCCCATAGATAGGCCCTTGATTATTCATTTAAATTTATCTAAATAAGTTGGTATAAAGGGGCACCAACAATTGGTAACCCCGACGCCAACACCATTTTTGGCTAAAATCAATTATATTTAACTAGCGACCCGCCTCGGTGTATTATACATATAAACCTTCCTCTTGAATCACTCTTCTATCTATTAGATATAAGCATACATGGGGACAGACAGCGGGAAGCGACTTTGTTTTATACTATGTAGTGATCTACTTAATGCCATCTATGCTTACCTTTAAAACCTTTAACGTGGCTTTGTCAATGGAGTCTCCAAGGGCCGTCCTCTCGAAGGCTTCCGTGGTCGCCCACGCCACTACCACTAAAACGAAAAATGCACATTGTAAATCAGACTAAATATATTTTCAATAATTATTTTTCACAAAAAAATAGCAAAACCGCCTTCCATCTTGTACAAAATTCTAATATTTCGCTCAAATTGTTTACATTATTGTTGATTTTTCAAAAACGGCTCGGCCGATTTCTGTAAAATTTAAATGGGACCACCTCGGGAGTATACCCTTTCGAACGAAAAAAGATTTTTTCGATTCGGTTCACAATTGGCGAAATTATCGATGAACATCCACAAAAAAATTACATAAAGACGAACATAGAACGTCCTCCTTTTTGGAACTTTAGGACGTTCACAGCTGGACATGTGCCTCCCATTTGGATCTCCAAGAAGACCGCTTGGAAGTTGGATCGGGAGATCGTGCCCAAGTTACCAGTAACCCATCTCTTTATATGTATATAGCGTATCTGATATTGACTTACCCAGCAAAACTATCAACATCACCTTCATTTTCACTACTAACTAAAAACTACGTAGGTACTTATTACTAACTGACACTATACTGACCTAAACGCGATAGTAATCATCTTATATATTATCATTATATCGTTATCGACACCTTGGTCACGGTAATGGTAGATATCTGCAGTATTCCCAAACGGTCGGAACGCGAATCATATAGGCCGCGCCACGCAAGTTGGCGGATGTGAAGTTAGTTACAAGCTGCGCAATAGCCAATCATGACTGAAGCTCACATAAAGCCGCACGTTGATTGGCTATTGCGCAGCTTGTAGCTAACTTTACATCCGCCAACTTGTGTGGCGCGGCCTATACCTACGCGCCTTAGTTCAGTACAACTCGTTACACAACTGTAGCAGGGGTGCGCCGTAGTGACGAACCAACGTGTGGGTTTGTAATCAGTAAGCGTGCGATTTACCTACCAAACGGGCAGCCCTAGTGCGTGTTACGTAGGTATTAAGCCCGATTACAGAGGCGCCATCGTAATTATAATAGCTATATAGCATAGTTCCGTTTCTTTTTCACTTTAGGCCTTCGATAGAGAGAACGTTTTTTACGTTGCTATTAAATTTACGCTGGCGGGCCTACTGTGTGGCTATTCGGGCACAGTGATGATATCTAACAGTATTGTGACTCGACTCTGTCCTTCAAATATTTATAACTACAGCGCCACGTGGCCACGCAGACCGTATCACGCGCTAGGGCTGCCCGTAATTTGCTGTAAATGAAAAAAGAAGCGTTCAATGAAAATACATATTGTTTTTTGATGTTTTTAGGGTTCCGTAGTAAAACGAGAAACCCTAAAAACATAAATCGCTCCCTTACTAGTTACAAATTCACACGTTCGTTCGTCATTACGACGAACGAACGTGAGAATACCATACCGGCGAGAGCATATCGCACTCCAAGGCGCGTAGGTATGATTAGGCTTTCCGACCGTTTGTATGAAGACGGAATACTGTTATATATAACTAGACGACCCGCCCCGGCTTCGCACAGGTGTATTATACATATAAACCTTCCTCTTGAATCACTCTATCCATTAAAAAAACCGCATCAAAATCCGTTGCGTAGTTTTAAAGATTTAAGCATACAGACAAAATAGCGACTTTATTTTATACTATGTAAGGATTACCGTGACGCGGGGCTGAAAGAATTTATTTCAATAATTATTTTTCGTGAAAAATGGCAATACCGCCTTCCATCGTGTACAAAATTCGAAAATTTCGCTCGAATTGTTTACATTTTTTTAGTTTTTCAAATACGGCTTAGCCGGTTTCTGTAAAATTTAAATGGACCACCTCGGGAATAAACCCTTTCGAACTAAAAAATAATTTTTCGATTCGGTTGGCGAAATTATCGATGAATATACACAAAAAAAAACATACAGACGAACATAGAACCTCCTCCTTTTTGGTCGGTTAAAAACAGGGTCGAGTCGCAATACTGCATATATACCATTACCTACTCGGCAATGTTCATCATTAATGAATTTAATGATTGAAGTCTTTAGAATCGTTGCCCAAGAATATGTACCTATTGACGTGCCGGAAAAAGAACTGATTCCGATGTGGTTTCCCAACTCTATTAGTAATAGATACTCTAGACCGATGATTAATATCATTAGCATTCACAGTGAACAGAAAAAAAATGGACTACAATTTTTAACCCCCAACAAAGAGAGGGGTGTAATAAGTTTAACATGCTGTGTGTCTGTCTGTGGTATCGTAGCTCCCAAACGGATGAAGCGATTTTCGTTTAGTTTTTTTTTTTTTTGTGTCATAGATAATTTTATCCCGAGTGTTCTTAGCCACGTTGCAAGAAAATCTGTTCAGCCGTTTGAAGATCATCAGCTCTTTTCTAGTTGATGAGGGGATCTGACTACCTTCCATATGTCCTATCGATTCGTGTTCCTTCAATGATATTTAAAGGACATAGGGTTTATTTTGTGTCGGGGAGTTTTTAATTTTACTATTATTTACGTTACGATTTTGATAGACCGTTCAGATTCAAACACTAATGTTGCCATACTCTTACAAGTTCATTATGTATAACTAGACAAAACATGTATAGGCCGAATCAAACAACTTGGCGGCTATGATGTTAGCTATACAAGCTGCGGATAGCGCCTCAGAAGAATTAGAGTAGATTCTCTAAATATGGACCACCTATCGTTTTCATTGAATAAGACAATTAAGTTGTAAGCCAAATCAGTCTTTATTAATATTAGAAATAGATAAACCATCAAGTTACAACAATCTGTAGATATCTATTTAAAAACTCAAAAAAAATCCAACAAAGTTTAATTTTTTGTATAAAATTACAAAGTTAGCTTTATAACAAGAGGTAGTTTAATATGGACTACTAGGGTTTTAATATGGACTACAGGAACCTAATATGAAATACAGGTATACAATAAGGACTTTTATAATTATTTTTAACAACAAAATAATTATCTCAATTATTAGAAACTTCTTGATTAGTCTCATAAACGAAATACTTATCAAATAAGAAAATAAACAAAAGAGGTTAAATTAATCAGATAGACAAAATTCACACACAAATGCGACATCGTCAACCCCAGTACATTCTTCGAGGTCCCATCTCTTTGTAACGTTTCACGTTTGTGTGTCTCAGCTTTTAATATATATTATTATGTAGATGCTTGGTCTCTCACATTTGGAATCAATAAATCTTGAGAAATTGGTTCTAGATTTGTTGATTATGACAGAGTTACATATTTGGAGTCTAAATAGGTAAATTTAGTCCATTGAATGTTCATTTAGGTATATTAGGAAGTAACAACCGAATTAGTAGTGAGATATAGTTAATTCATTAATATAAATAATTTTAAGTTAGCGTTCCGTTATGAAATTTCAGTGGAATTTTATACTAACTAAAATAAGTACCTGGTTAAGCCCTTATCATAAAGAAGGCGACTTAGGAATAAGCCTGAGGACGTTAGAAGAGTCCAGCAGCATTGAAGAAGAGGATCAGCTCACCCAGCTGGTTATACAGGGAAAACAATCCAGCGGTAATTTGTCAAATAACCTGGAAAAAGAAAAGGGATTCATTTGAAACAAAATGGTATTATTATTATCACAAGCTAGGAATAGTTAGAGATAAAAGACTGCCAAATGATTGATAGTATCATGTTAGAACATTGTAAGGAATCACCTTTTTCAATTAGCCTTTGGGAGATTTGATAGCTGAATAAGTGTTATATTACAGCCACGCATAACACAACACTTAGGGAACGCAAATTATATCACATGGGACTGAAATTACTCAAACACAGATAGGTACTAACTATTATAAAGTAAACATTAGATACAAACCTTGGAATTAATCTGTGGAGATGATAACAATTTCTATTTTCAGATGTTAAATGATCCTCTATCTAGGACTTCTAAACAATCTGATAGATTTCTAATGTGCAAAATCATCTTTCAATCGGCTGGAGCTTTACTGAAACATAAAAACAATTCATAAGAACTTACAATCATGTTTCAATCATTGCTTTATAGAATGTTAGAAATAACCTCAAAATCTCGGGATCAGTTTGTAACAAAAATAATACTTCATGAGGAGGAATATGGACTTATCAAGGTCCTGATAGTTCAGGAAAAGAAAAAGAAAGAGATTCCTAAGGTAACTAACACCAAAGGGGTAAAGTATTTCTACCAAAATAGGGAAAGTACTTTCTTGTTGAAGTTGAAAAACAATCTAGATTGAGAAAGTAACTTACCTTGGTAACATAAATCACCGAGAAACTTCAATTTAAAGTAATAGTAGAAGTAGTATTGTAGAATCATTGTTAATTCTGCAAAAAATACGATGAACGATAGGTTTTGAGAGCAACATTTGTGAAACAGCGAAAAATTAGGGTTATATTTCGTTTGACCTTATTTCGATTACGATTATGATTCGTTTTCGTTCGATATAAGGGTGAAATTTGTTTGACTTAGAAAACTAACGTTAGTCACAGGGATACCATATAATAGGATTATGATTTGTATTTCGTTCGATATAAGGGTGAAATTTGTTTGACTTAGAAAACTAACGTTAGTCGCAGGGATACCATAATTATAATAGGATTACGATTCGTATTTCGTTCGATGTAAGGGTGAAATTTGTTTGACAGTAAAACGAACGTTCAGTTCAAATTTGCGAATGCGTTCTTTTCCAAAACTAACGTTAGTGTTAGGGATAGTTTATAAAAGGGAGAGCACGGCAAGATGGCGACATTCAGAGTTAGGTTTTCAGACCAGTAACTTGTGCGTGAGAGCTTATAACGATTTTTAAGGCGGACCTTTGCAGAATTACGATTCCAATCTGGTCTATTTCGCCATTATTTAGATTTGCGAATTTTATAAAAGCTCTTCAGCCAAGTTCTCGTTGTGAGAACAGTCTTTGCAAGTTTCCTTGTAAATGTCAGTGCAATTGTGAGATTAGCTGAGTTTGTGTAAGGGAGGGTTGTTTAGGCGCGATTCCAGTGACCTATTTAGGTTACCTAGCTCGAAGATAAAGAGTTATCGTGGGTTCTTAGAGTGGTTAGTTTCGGGTGGATGGTATGCCACATGGCAGACAACGCCACTATCCGAGCTAGCTGGTCGAGGAAATCGCAATAAGTCATCGATTGGGTAAAAGCTAATCACGCACTTCGCTGTAGTTCAGCCAATGACTCCAAAGTAGTCGGCGGGTTGAACCCCACATTGCACATACTGCCTGGCAGTATAGTGGGCGGATACCTTCATTCCCGGGTTTAGAGTAGGCTGTCAATGTGAGGTCATTGACAGGTGGATTAGTTTGACCCTTTCAGTAGGGATAATCCATGTTTTACCTCCTACTAGGATTCGGCTTCTTCTCTTTGACGTCAGGCCTTCGGTTTCCTGTGGATTCTGTTAGGCACGTGGCTTACACTGATTGTATCTGAGACTAAGTCGTTTTCTGGTTGTCCCAGGGATAGGAGAAGCTTGCGTAAGCGATGGGGCGTACGCGTTGCTTCTGTAGGGAATTTAGGGGCTATAGGCTCTCCCACGGACCTAGCCAGTCCAAACTTTAGGTTGTCGGTTAGCGGACGAACAACTTGGCTAAGGGAAGCGTCCTTGTAGAGGGGAATTATTTTTTTTTATATTTTTTTTATCATGGGGTAGTGGGTGTCGTGCAGAATAGGGACGTCTTTTAGAGTTAGGAAATCAGGTAGGGGAGCGTGCCCTCTTCTCACAGGGTAGAGGAGGCATCAGCTCACCAATAGGGTCGTTTTACGGTTAGGTTTTAGGTAGGTTTGTGGTTAAAAACGAGTTTAGTTTCCATTTTAAATTTTCAAAATACGAGATACATAGCAGGTTTGTAGAACTGGCAACTAAAATTTAGCAAATAGCTATTTAGTTGTGTCATTCAGTAAAAATTATTGTGATTCAGAACTGTCAGTGTCAAAATATAGTGATATTTGTAATTGCCATTTAGTGGGGGAAAATTTCCCATAATTTGTTTAAGTTCTTTGAGAATTGAATAGTAAATGTTAATAATCTTGCCAAAGAGAATAAGTATATTTTGGTCATGTCAAAGATCCATTTTGGTGATAAATTGCCAGTACGAATTGTACTCTAGATTTCCCTGTTACAAGATAACTTTGTTTCATAAATGCAAGTAGACAAGTTAATTTCATACCTATCTTGCATTATTCATTGAGATAGAAAAATGTGTTGGAACAATTTGAGACCTAGGTTTTTCTAGAATTAAAGACAGCCTAGTTTTATCTGGATGCAAGTAGACAATCTAAATTATACCTACATTGCATTGTTCTATATGAATCTATAGAAAATCATTTTTGCTGTTATAAACAGGTTGCAGTCATTGTGTAGACAGGATTTCATTAACTCTATGGCAATGGCCATAACCTTAACTTTGAATATATTGATCATAAAACAATATAGAGATATCAGCTGACAAAATAGTTACAAATGCTAACTAGTCGGTTGTATTAATCCGCAATTATAAAAAACTTTGGCTGAACTATTAATGATGAAACTTTGAGTAACAGATAGATTACCCATTTCCTTGTTATATATCAGCTGACGAAAATAGTTACAAATGCTAACTAGTCGGTTGTATTAATCCGCAATTATTAAAGGCTTTGGCTGAACTATTAATGATGAAACTTTGAGTAACAGATAGATTACCCATTTCCTTGTTATATATCAGCTGACGAAAATAGTTACAAATGCTAACTAGTCGGTTGTATTAATCCGCAATTATTAAAGGCTTTGGCTGAACTATTAATGATGAAACTTTGAGTAACAGATAGATTACCCATTTCCTTGTTATATATCAGCTGACGAAAATAGTTACAAATGCTAACTAGTCAGTTGTAGTGATTAGCGATCATGAAAATTATACTGGCTGAACTATTTATGATGAAATTTTAAGTAACAGATAGATTATCAATTTCCTTGTAGAACTGTAGCAACAGTCTGAGGAATTTACATATTATTGATGTATTTTTGTATTTTAATGCTAGCATGGCAATTCTGGTCTTGTAAACACTAGGTCAATTTGAACCTTGTCCTAAATACCTAGATGATTATGAAAATAATTCTAACGATTATCCGTGAGTTTTGGGATCTTTGATGAGGTCGAAATATTAAATTCAATAATAAATAACCTATTGATTTATGATGGGAAACACATTGTTTCACACCTTTTGAACATTATTATTCAATGAGATTTATTAACATTTGGCAAATGAATATTGCA
The DNA here is from genome assembly GCA_964007245.1 of Hypomecis atomaria. Taxonomy (NCBI): domain Eukaryota; kingdom Metazoa; phylum Arthropoda; class Insecta; order Lepidoptera; family Geometridae; genus Hypomecis; species Hypomecis atomaria. The sequence continues at coordinate 16,371,236 of OZ023297.1, forward strand.
CTATTATATTAAACATGTTATGGCATTGACAGCATTGTATACTATTAATGTATTGTATAGCCATAGTGGCCGCGTTATAGCTGGCTGAAATCTGAATGTTCGAATAATACATTTACAACTGAAATTAAAGCTGTGGTCGAATAGATAGACTTTGCTCAAATTACAATAAATGTTTTAAAATGCACAAGATTATGTGTATGTGGCGACGCCAGGCTCTAGTTGGTAAAACTTTGCCAGGCCAAGCAATGCCGTGCCTTATTGGGATTCTTTAGCCGAAAAGGCAAAGATCCTGATTCTTTAGTGCAAAGTATAAATTTTACTTTCTTAGAAACTCTGGTCAGTTGCTACCCAGATCACTCTAGAACTAACCTTTGAGTGAAGTCCTTCTATGAATTTATTTATACGTGAAATGATTTTCTTCTAAATTCTTTCTTGAATGAACATTCTGATGTCTGCCTATGTTAGGAACTCTAGTGAATGTGAGAGACCTAGGTTTGGTAGATTTTACTTTAAGTAAGATTCAATTCGATATTCAATGGTTTATTGTGCCACAAATATATTGAGACATTTAGGTCACAATAGGGTTAGGCTCAAGTCAGGCAAAGTAGGCATGTATCCTAAGTAAGATTTAATTCAATATTCAATGGTTTATTGTACCACAATTATATTAAGACACTTAGGTCACAATAGGGTTAGGCTCAAGTTAGGCAAAGTAGGCATGCATTCTGCAAGCTAGTTACCAGTAGGACTGTAGGCATTAGGTAGATAGGCTAAATAGGTAGGGAATAGGTGACCTTTTTATTCTGGTTTACCAGGATTTGAAGGTCGCCGCAAGTAAACCTGGCCCGTGCCCCTCATGTATCACCACATGAGGTTTTTGGGGGCTGGATGTCCGTTATGTATGACATCCAGCAGTGGGGCCTAGAGAACCGCGACTCTAGGATGTGGGAAACTTTGCAAAAAATAGTCCGTCTCGTCCCCTTATTTGTTGACATACCTATGACCGACAAGAAGTAAAATTGACAGAAATAGCATAGCCCTTCAGGCTGTACTCCTTGTAATAAGCGGAGGGGGCCATCCAAGTCAGGGTCGAATGCCACTGATCGGTACGGAGAAGGGGTGCCGATCCAGAGCCGCTTTATATGATTTCACATAGCAAAACCTAAATTTTATATCAAAAGTTCAATTTTGAGAATTTTCAATTATTTGACTGAAGGTATCAAAACCTTGCCTCTTGGACTATAATCAGCTCCTTACAGTTCACAAGTCAGTCATTATACATCTTAGGTCTCACCTCATAACCTCAAAATCTAGGATCTAAGATTCTCTCTAAGAACCTAAGACTAGGAATTGATGTAGCATTAAGTAAAGTTCATTAGAGACTAGCTCAGTGTATATTGTTGGTTTTGTAGGATTTAGGTTAAAGTATCTTAACATTTTACAATTCTAGGACATTTATATTACTTTTATAATACTCTATAAATCGTTCAAATAGGTAGGAGTCTCAAATCTGTTTGGGTTTCTGCGATTCATAACGTAAGGTCCTCTACTAACGATCACTGGCCAAACTTAGTATTAAGTGGATAAAAGTACGGATAGTTTAACTCTTATGAGCTCAACAGTAGGCTGAGATAGCGTAGGAATCGTTTTCATAAGTAACGTTTAGAGTAAGAGTAGCACTTCCAGTTCAGGGTTAAGTTCTAGTAGACCACCACTACTTTAGGGTTAAGAAATACTGAGGCTCTAAATTATTCTAGGGTTAGCATAATTACACGCTTGCTGAGCACTTTTAGCTTTAGTACGAATTAATGTAGGTCATTTAGTAGGATAATTAAATAGTTTAGCTGTAAGGTAGACTTGTATTGAAGATAGGTTTTAGCTTAGGCTTTCGGAAATAGGATAGGCTAGGCAGGTTACAAAAAAATTCGGTGTCCGTGACCCGGATGTTACATCTTGCAAGAAAGGCATTGGATCCATTGTTCTCCACGAGTGTCTTCTGAAAATAACCCCTCACAATAAAAACATTTAGCATTTTCACTTTGGCTGCGATCTGGACTGATTTTAGATGCTTTTAAGTACCTATCCCATTTTTTTTCTCTTATAGCCAGAATAGCCATAGCCATGCAGTCTTTGTCCCATTGCTGCAAAACCGCTTTTTTTTCTGAGGAAGCCATAATCTGCAACAAAAATTCAACCCATACGCTAATACTCTAATTATGGACTACTGTATATTCATTAACCTAAATATGGACTACCAGTCCATATTCAGAACCTCACGCTAGGTCCATATTGCAAAACGGTGACTTAAATACGAAAAAAATATATTTTTTTAAATACCACGACAATTTACGTTTACACTTTGTTTCAACAAGATCTAATGAAAAAATGATAATTTCGACAAAAAACAACTGACACCCTACCTTTACAAGAAAAACTAAGAGGATCTTAGAAAACTTACCAAAAATTTACATCAAATGTTGGAGAAATCTCAAAATGGCGACCACCAACACGCACTTGCTCAAATCGTCTCCAAGTTCGACTAACAGGTTGGTGCGGGGCAGTAGCAACGTATGCAGTCAACTTCACACTTATAGGGGCGATATCTACCGAACTATGCCAGTAGTCCATATTGTAAGACTAGTCCATATTTAGAGAATCTACCAAGTAATAGAAGTATTGCTAAATTTTACTCAAATAAAAACTATGTTACAGCTGTCTTATTCATATCTGGTTATACAGCATACGCAAGAGCGAGTGGAACAAATAAAAACAATGCCTGTCGCATACGTCAAAATCACCAGTTGGAATGTCAAAATGGTTAAAATTTGGTTACACTTGGTCATTTGTCTTTTCCGGAAATTTGAACCCTCCAGTAAGGTCAAATCTCTGATCATTTTACCTTCCGACTTTTTTTTTTAATTTGGACATCCGAGATAGGTCAATGCTAGTATGTGATGATTATTATATAAAAACTCGTGCTATTTGCAAGGTATAATCATTGATAATGTTGCAATCAATAGGCCCTATTGTGAAGGCACCATCGTAAATTTAATAGCAACGTAAAAAGTTTTTTCTCTATCGAATGCCTAAAGTGAAAAAGAAACTTAAATAGTCTTATTAGCTATTATACCTAGTCAGGTCATAAGTATTGTCACACAGTAAAAACTTTTCTTTTAGAATGCTGGCCACAAAAAAAGTTTATTGAATTCGTATTTCGAATAGTTCATGAAAAAAAAAATGTATACTTTTTAGAATTTTACTCTATTTTAAATATGGAGTGGACGCTTCAAGAAGACCGTGTTGCAGTTATTGCGTTGCATCGTTGCGGTTACGCGCCAATTCAAATTTTGACATACTGAAAAATTTGAATATAACCAAAAGATTCGTTTATCGTACCATCAAACGATACAATGAAGACTCTAGTGTAGATGACAAGAAGTGGTCGCCCTCAGTCTGTTAGGACTCCAGCAGTGATAAAAGCTGTGAAGGCGCAAATTCAAAGAAATCCCAAACGTAAGCAGAAACTGTTGGCCCTTCAGATGGGGTTAAGCAGAACCACGGTGAAAAGGGTGTTAAATGAAGACTTAGGGCTTTGGGCATATCGAAGAAAAACAGGACATCGTTTAAATGCTCGTCTAATGGATCTGAGACTGAAGAGATGCCGCGCTTTGTTGAAACGGTACGCGGAAAAAAAATATCGGGAAATTCTTTTTTCGGATGAAAAACATTTTTACCGTAGAAGAGAGCTACAACAAACAAAATGATAAGGTGTACGCACACAGTAGTGAAGAAGCGAGCAACCATATTCCGCGTGTCCAACGAGGTCATTTTCCATCCTCGCTCATGGTATGGTTGGGAGTTTCTTATTGGGGCTTAACAGAGGTACATTTTTGTGAGAAAGGTGTAAAAACGAATGCAGTTGTGTATCAAAATACAGTCCTGACGAACCTTGTGGAATTCCGACAAGATTCGGCGCCATCTCATAGAGCAAAGAGCACACAAGACTGGCTAGTGGCGCGTGAAATCAACTTCACCCGGTACGAAGACTGGCCTTCCTCCAGTCCAGATTTGAGTCCGTTAGATTACAAGATATGGCAACACTTGGAGGAAAAGGCGTGCTCAAAGCCTCATCCCAATTTGGAGTCACTCAAGACATCCTTGATTAAGGCAGCCGCCGATATTGACATGGACCTCGTTCGTGCTGCGATAGACGACTGGCCGCGCAGATTGAAGGCCTGTATTCAAAATCACGGAGGTTATTTTGAATAAACTTTATTGTCATAAGAATCTATGTTTTGTTAAGTTTATTTTGGTATATAAATGGTTACATAATGAATAAACTTGTTCCAATTATTTTATATTAAACATGTGACAGAATGTATGACCTGACTGTGTAATTACGATGGCGCCATCATAATTGGGCATAATAAATTACTAAACTGAGAATTAAAGAAATCCCAATACTAAAATTAACAAATTATGCAATTAAGTTATTAGTACAATCAATACAAAAATAAAACTAAATACATTTTAAATATTGTTTTATTTGACAATTTCAGTGCCAATAACTAGATACAAGAATGGGAGTCGAAATTTTGTACAAGTGTAAGGAATAAGGAAGTATCTCAATAGAAGAAACATAATACAAACATATTAGACCACCACACACAAGTTTCACTATTATTTTTGATTTTATACGGAAACTTAAACTATAAGCTAAATCATACTTCTTGGCGGCTGTGAGTGAAGTTAGCTACAAGCTGAGCAAAACCGAATCCTCGCGCAGCTGTTAAGGTGGGTACTGACCGGCGTTACGGGGCGTCATCGAGCATATAACCGGAATAGAGCAGTAATATGAGCCAGATACTATAATTAAAAGTTTTAATGGTTGTAATTAATAATGACTTAGGTAATAATGACTGCAATTGAAGTTATTTTTACACAAAATCTACACTGAGACGTCTATAATTTAAACATTAATTATGTCTCTCATCAGTACATAATCTAAGTTGTTAAATACAAATATTTTCATTTTCATTTTTTTATCTACTATGTAATATTAAGGGAAAGAAAATAAGGTTCAGTATTTGTATTCCACTAAACAAACATTGGTACTATCGATCATCGATATGCTCGATCGATATGGATACGAAAATTTTATTGCACATCCCTAGTCCAATATTTGACCCTGAGTCGGCCAATCAGAGCGCAGCGACCGGCGCAGCGTTTTGGCGTAATTTGTTTCCGAGCAAAACAAATAACAATACCGCTCTATTCTGGTTATATGCTCGATGCGGGGCGTGTAACGTGTTACACCGCGAGCATTCGTGCAGTCAGTACGTCGTGTTACGGGGAATCCAGCGAGCAACGAGCCGCTCGTTGCTCGCTTTGAGTGCTCCACCCGGCTGTCGGTTTTTTGGCGAATCCTTTGAGTGTTACGCGGTTCGGTCAGTACGCTCTTGCAAGTCGTCCAGAGCACACGCGCGTCGCGAGTAATCACACGTCGTTCCTCTCGTATTTATTTCTTAAAACATGGAGTGGCACAAAGAAAAACTCTGTTTTTATAGAAAAATACAGAGAAGAGGGAGTGTTGTGGAACCCAGCTCATCCAGAGCATTCTATCAAACTCAAGAAAGAAGACGTTGGGATAGATCGGCCATCTTGAGTGAACTAACGGCGAAAGCGGAGCAGAGTTTTGACGAGCATGTTACGCCGATTTTAAAACACAGCGTAACATTTCACTATGGAAACTAACGTGGTTTTCGTACATTTTAATTAAGTAAAACACAGTACTCACGTTTGATTTTTAGTAGGATACTAGTACTTTTTAGTATTTTTTGATCGCATTAGGCGATCTTTCTCAAGGTCGGAGTACTAGCTCGCGGGCTCATGAGTGCTATGCGAGACGAGCCCGCGAGCTAGTACTCCGACCTTGAGAAAGATCGCCAAATGCGATCGAAACTATAGTAGTAGGTATCCTACTAAAAATCAAACGTGAGTAACACCTGTGTTTTACTTAATTAAAACAGCGTAACATGTTCGATGCGTACACGCTCGATGCGAATGTTACATAACACCTCGTAACGTTGGTCAGTACCCACCTATAAGTGAGCTCCAGTCAGGATTGGGTTATCCGCTGCCTGTAGCTAACATAACAGCCGCCAAAAAGTTTGACTCAGCCTATACAGTACCTAGTTTCCGCGTGGTTCCAGACGTTTATTTTTAACTAGCTGACCCGGCGAATTTCGTTTCAAGCAATTGGTCGCACCAACTCAGAAACCTTACTTAGCTCATGCACAACAACTTTGCTAAAGATCATCACATGAGCAAATGCATAGTTTACGATTCTATAAAAGGACATACAGACAAACATTCATTTTTACATATATAGTTAGAAGATAGATCATTTGACTCTTCTGTGTGTGGTAGTTTTTATACTGTTTATACAAACACATAACACAAGGCGCCACCCTAATTATAATAGCAATTTTTTTTATTTCGTATAGGTTTGCGTTTGACTACACACTGCCTGATGTTAATTTAGAGTATTCCTGTTTCTTTTTTACTATATGCAATTGATAGGGAGGACAATTTTTACGTTGCTATTAAATTTACGATGACGCTTTTAAAATTGGGACTATTATTCACCTAGATTACTACTCTAAAAATTCTTCAATGACAGCGATTTTCTTGTATTAAAAAACCCAAAATACCTTTATCCCTTGTTATCTAAGTATTCTGGCCGTCCGCTTCGCTTTCCCTCCTGCTCACGCGCGTAATCAAGTAACTGGCGCGAGCAGGACAAAATGAGAAGTGGATAACGTATTAACGTAGTAAAAACAAGAAAATCATCACCATCGATAAGAAAACTATACAGAAAGCTTTATTGGAATGATGCAAGTTATTTAATCATATTATGCATAAAAATTCCACGATAACAATTTGTTCTAATAATATTTGATTTATCAACTTATCATTTACATATAGGCTATCATGCGTTCTTCATTTTTTGTTTTGTATCCAATATTTTTTAATAATCTGACGGACTAATTGTAATAATAATTTTTATACCCAGTAAACATCCCTATTAAACAAATATTGATAAAGATATTATATACTCGTATGTATCCCGTAAAGTTCCGCATGACGTCATAAGTGCCATACAAATATATTGACTTCTGTGAGAGAGGTGACGTCACGACCCCCACTCCCAAACTTTGACAAGGTTTATCTTTATCATTTGTTTGATTGACAAAATAAAAAATACGTGTCCAATATATTTTGATAATCTAACTCACGGACTAATTATATCAACGATTTTTTTTACCCAGTTATCATGCCTAGAGATGCCTATAGATAATTTAATGTAAATGCATAATACGATTATTTATTTACTAATATGCAATAATTACAGTAAAATTATACAACATTTATTATAGAGGCATTCCAGCACCAATTTATATATTATTATGTTTGAAATGATTTTAATTTTTATAGTGCATCCCACACTAGGTTTATCTCAAAGAGTTACTTTTATGATAAACATTTTAAAAATTCGTCGCGGATGCAGAACTCGAACCTTGCGTCTTCGGATCACTAGCCCGACGCTGTACCAACTGAGCTAATCCGCTGTACTGACTCCGCGCCGAATTTTGTGAAGTGTTTATCATTTTAACTTAACCAAACCGACTAGAATTTTGATTAATTTGGGAATATACGTTAAAGATTCACCCGTTGTCTGTGTTATACACTAACGGGTGTGTTCATAAACAAATCAAGTAACACTTTAAAACCAAACAAATAAAGTTCATTTTAGAGTAACTTACAAAACCGCACATGGAAGGGTATTAATTCAATAGGCATGATGACTGGGTTAAAAAGCCGTTATAATTAGTCCGTGAGTTAGATTATCAAAAAATATTGGACACATATTTTTTCTTTTGTTAATCAAACAACAAATGACATAGATGAACCTTGTCAAAGTTTGGGAGTGGGAGTCGTGACGTCACCTCTTTTACAGAAGTCTATACATTTGTATGGCACTTGTGACGTCACGCGGAACTTCGACGGGCAATATCTTCATCAATGTTTGTTTAATTGACAAAAGAAAAAATACGTGTCTAATATTTTTTGATTATCTATCTGACGTACTAATTATATTTTATTAATCATCATGCCTATTGCATAAGCATCACCCATCGTGGGTAGGCCTACGCCTTGCAGTGGACTATTAAAAAAGGCTGTTACAGTACATGCCTATTGCACAGTTTTACGTTTTCTATGGTTTCGATGATGATAAGTTAGTATACAAACTACTCTCAATTTATTTCTTATGCAGTATAGCGATATTTCAAAATCACTAAAACTGAGAATAAAATTAGCCTCTACATTCTCTGTGGTCTATGTAACTGATCATAGCTTTGAACATAAACTACTTTCAATTTTACAGCTGTGCAGTTGAACGTTTAAAAAATGCAAAATTTGCCATCGACAGAAAAGAACAAGCACAATAATTAAGATGTCTGTTTTCTCTGCGGTCTGTGGGATCATTGATCGCAAGTCAGCATACAAACTAACCCTAATTTACTCTTTGTGCAGTATTGCCAGTGTCTCAAAAGCGCAAAATTTGCGGTCAAGTCTAGCAAAAAACAAAAAATAATATTGATTGTCTGTTCTTTCTGTGGTAGACCACAAAAACAAAAACTAACACAAAAACTGTAGACAGTGTATTGATCACAAGTCAGCTTATAAACTACTTTATTCCGTAGTGTTGCAAGTATTTCTAAAATAGCAAGACAGCGTCGATAGATCTCTGCATAATATTGATGTTTGGTCTGTGGTTTCTTTGATCACAGGTCAGCTTATTAACTACCCTTAATTTAGGTACTCTTTGTGCAGTGTTGCTATTATTTTGAAGGTACACGACTGTCGACAGTTTGACAAAACGACAGCATGTTACAGTATCACATGACAAGTATTAATATATTATTTCTGTAATGTGTTATTATTTACTCCTTGTACAGTGTCACCAGTAGCATTGCAAGCTTTGGCGTCAACAGTCTAGCAAAAAAACGAAGTATAAATTGATATCTGTTGTGTTCTACAATTTTATTGGTCACAAGTCATCTTACTAACTACCCCTAATTTAAATTTACTCTTTGTATAGTGTTGCCAATATCTCAAAGGCGCAAGCTTTGGCAACGACAAACTGGCAAAAAAACATTATATTGTTGTCTATTTTTTGTGTTCTACAATTTTGTTGGTCACAAGTCAGCTTATAAACTATTTTCTAGTTATTCTTTGTGCAGTGTTGCCAGTATCTCAAAGGAGCAAGATTTAGCGTCGAGCGACTGTCGGAATAACTGCGCGTGTTGCCAGGCCACGTCTCCGATGCCGCCGGAAAGTTCCGCTGTTACCGTCACCGTTTGAAATTCGCGGTCAAAATGCGTTGGCGACTCTGGAAAAACGAAAATAGTTATTTTTACAAAGATATTGGAGCTGTTTCACTTTTTTGTGGAACTTGATTTCGCTAAATTGCCTTAAAATTAAAAAGCATTGTAATAAAATAAAACATCCTTTTAAAAAAAACAAGCTTTTACTGAACAAGTACACGCCAAGACGAATCAAGCGAGCCGAAACTCGATAGGGTTGCGTCGTTTCATTACAGAGTTCCTATGACCACCTTCCAGCTCCATCATCAGACGCTGGTTACCTTGATAGACAAACTACTCGCCAAGACCATTCAAATGAACCCAAACTAGATGAGGTTGTGTCGTTTCATTGCTAAGTTCCTTTGACCACCTTCCATCTCCATCATCAGATTAGCACCATGTCATCATAATATTGCATTGTCACGCGATTTACATTTGTATGCAAAATTTCAGCTCAATTGGTAATCGGGAAGTGGGTCAAATTTAACTTGCAAGATTTGATTAAGACCGACAGACAACGAGACAGGTGAAAGTAAATAAAAGCTTGTAAAAAGAAATAAGGTATTCCGTGTACGAAAATAGTACATGAATAAACTTTAAGCAATCGAGCTATAAGACTTTTGACAGGACGTTGGCTAAATAAGTTAAACAGGTTATCACGGCCATTCTCCAATAGGTTATTTGACAACATTGAAAATATACTATTGATTGTGGTTATCCTTAAAGATAATAGCCTGAAAAAGACATATTTCACTTTGTTTAAACTAGAATATGTCAGATTTTCGCAAATCGCACGAATTTACTAGTATTAACTGACGTTATTTACTAGTGTGTGACGTCAAAGATCAGCGCCATTATAAAATGTCGTTTTTGGCGGGATCTTGAATATCTATTCTTAAACACTAATTTCCATTGTGAATACAGTAGTGTGCTTATTATGTACTAACGAATAATTTAAAACGATTTTCAAAAACTAGTCAAATAGACTATTTGGCGACGTTTGCCTTTTAAAAAATAAAAGAGGGTACGGTTTATAATGTTATTAGAGAAATATCGCCAAATTGGAGAATGACCGTTCAGATTATTTTTAGCAAGATATTTGAGCTATTTCACTTTTTTAAGGACCTTGAATTGACCTTGAAATTCGCTAAATTGCCTTACAATTAAAAAGAAGTCAGGAATTCCATAAATGATATTAAAAATGTAAAATATTTTTATGGAAATGTTGTTTCACCTCCGAGTTCCGCTTTCTCTTCCGGGCGGGAATCGAACCCCACCCGCCACGTGATGTGCCCAGTTTCGTACAACGTTGTACTCAGACGAATGCTGACTCTGCTTCCTCGTAAGCCTTCTTTCACAGATAATTTCCACGATATACTGCCCTCGCTTTCTCCTTCTGAAATACAAACGTACTAAATTATTTTTCGCAAAAAATGGCAAAACCGCCTTCCATCGTGTACAAAATTTGAATAGTTCGTTTGAATTGATGCATACAATATTTACATTATCGTTGATTTTTCAAAAATGGCTCAGCCGATTTTGATTAAATTTAAATGGGACTACCTCGGGAGTTACCTTTGGAACTAACAAAATATTTTTTATGATTTAAAGTATAATCTTACATGCCCTAGCGAGGTAGACCTTCTTCTATTCATGTTTGACTTTCTTGACGATACTTTTACCATAAAAATCAGCCGAGTGCAAGTCGGACTCGCGTACGAAGGGTTCCGTACCGTATGGGAGCCCCATTCCTCTTGCTGTTATTAATAGCGAGCAAAAAACTCCTAAACATCACATTGTATGGGAGCCCCCCTTAAATATTTATTTTGTTCTGTTTTTAGTATTTGTTGTTATAGCGGCAACAGAAATACATCATCTGTGAAAATTTCAGCTGCCTAGCTATCATGGTTCATGAGATACAGCCCGGTGACAGACAGACAGACGGACAGACGAACATCGAAATCTTAGTAATAGGGTCCCGTTTATACCCTTTGGGTACGGTACCCTAAAAAGGCTTGCTTCAGGAAATTTTTCGCATGTATCTTATGTGAGCGAGGTAGGTAGACCATTTTCCAGTCATGTTCTGCCTTCGTAATAATTATTTTTAGCGTGAAGACTCCAGCGCGCCAGCCGCCCACCACTGGGAGCTCTGTGATACCAGTCGGTTTGCATGTATCCTATGATATACATAGAGGAAAATTTACCTGCCATAGCGGGGTAGACCTCCCAGTTATGTTTAACCCTTCTTTATAACACTTTTACCATTAAGAAGGTTATCTTAGAAAGTTGTTCGCATGTATCATTTTTGATACATTATCTCACCAGCTCTAGAGAGGTAGACCTTCTTCCAGTCGTGTTCAACTTTCCTAACGATATTCTTAGCGTGGAAGACACCGGCGCGCCAGCCGCCCACCGCTGGGAGCTCGGTTTGGTCGCGACTCACTCGGTACTTGTCTGCGCCACTGTAGTATCTGTCGACAAAGAGATAAATTCCATTTATTTTCCCATAGAAACAATAAGATCACAACAAAATAATACCAAATGGTAATTCAATACTTTAGTGATACATTTTGTTAATACTTTTGTTTTTAATTTGGCAACTTTAAAAAATGATTTAGTATCTATAGTAAATGGATTTAATTAATATTGTTAGATAGTATCTGAGATTTGAACAATATTTTTTCTGTTTTTTCAAAATTAATTATTGTCATATTACAAAATTGTTTTAAAAATTTAGTAAAAACACGATTAGTTTTGACATCACTACATAGTATAAAACAAAATCACTTCCAACTGTCTGTCCCCATGTATGCTTATATCTTTAAAACTACGCAACGAATTTTTATGCGGTTTTTTGTAATAGATAGAGTGATTCAAAAGGAAGGTTTATATGTATAATACACCTGTGCGAAGCCGGGGCGGGTCGCTAGTAATATATAAAATTGTTACTATAGAGAAGCCATTGGCTCCTGAAACACAGTCTTAGACTACTTCAGGAGTCTATGTATCATCTGATACTGTACATTAACATATGTGTCAAAAATAAATAAATGATTGATTGATTGATGAAAATACAATTAAGTTCCCCTAAAAGAAAGAGCCGCGTGCCACTCCGCTCTTAACCCGGTGATTTGCCTGCAATACCTCATAGAAACATTTGTTTTTGTATAAAAATAAAATCCAACGGTAATGTTTTCAAACCTGGCCCATACCTGGCACGCTTTTATATTATAGCCAAAAATATGACAAATCACGAAAAAATACTGAAAAAAATCCAAACGCTTTAGAAAAAAAGCAAAACATTTATCATTATAGCAGGCCTAGCAACCCATGATTTGAATTTTCGCCATCTTGTGTACCTAGAGAATGAAAAAGTTAATTTCAGCGTTGCCGCTTTGTGGGAAATCACCCAAATCACGGGGAATCTCAACTAGATTGAGAATTGAATTTAAACGCAGGTATTTTTTGACATGAGACATTAATTTAAAAATTATAAAGGATCTTCATGCTAAATATGAGTATGATTTAATAAATAGTTTTGTCACGAATATCTAAGGAATTGCGAAAACACGCATAATTGTTGATGAGATGAGCTACGATATTTTTCTATCTGAGCGATTGCGAAAATACAATGTAGGTATCAAATCATCCTACTACGTGCATAATTTTTGCTATTGGAGAATTTCGCTCGTTTTTCTGGGAACTAAGAAAATAGAAACTGGTAATACTGTTTACGGTTTGCTATTGATTTATCTCATTCGGCTTTCAATGTACGAATGCATTGTGATATCTTTGCGTTTGCGACAGTTCGATTCTTATTATTTACGACATGGTTACGATAATGGACTTCGATGTATTGCAAACCTGACAGACCTGGCGCTGACTTTTTTGGACAACCGTGACATTTAAATCTGCAGATTTCGAATCTTGTTTCTGATTGACTCCTTTCTTACATCCATGATCCACAACATGGTCGATGTCTTTAATTGCGGTTAGTAAGGCAATAACGCGAAGCAAAAAAAAATTATTTGCTTTTTAATTGACTTTTTGATTAAGAAGCACTGTGCCTCATCGAATTAAGTTGTTTTTCTCCCTATTATAGTTTAGAGCCCGTCATTGAGACAAAGTCCCATACAAAAAAGAACATGTCCTTTTCACAAGTCGTAGAACAAAACGTTGTTTTATGTTTGTTATCTAGTCCTGAGTGGTTGCAGGTGTCTGTACAATCAGTGTTTCCTATAGCGTAGTTGACTGGTATTGAATTAATTAAAAATATAAATATTAGTGAATACTGCAATTAATTATAATTAGTAAACCGGAAAAATAATTCAAATTGCCTAATCAAGTCCAGATATATAAGATTGTAAAGATTTTGGTAGGGATAAAGAAGCAAATGTATGACATCTACGGGCAGTGACGTCATAGTCTGCTATAGTGCGCTCTGTCTAGCAAGAATGAAAATATGCATGTAACTTGTTTATTTCTAAGTTAATTTTATTTTTATTTTCGTTATTCGGCTCTGTTTATAGTTAGTTGTTACAAAAGGACATCAAAAAATATTGTCAGCCTATGTTAGGGTTTTCGTACTATTTTAGGGCAGTGTATATTTTAGGTACTACCAAAGAAGATCTATATACTACGTATACACTCGTTACCGAGTGGCCGTTCTATACGTAGTATTATTAAGACTCAAACGGGTGAGGGTTACCCCCACCCGTTTGATTCTTCCTCACTTCCACCCCGTCTCCACGGACAGATTTTACACTCTGCGCGCGGGCTGCACTGGCCGGTGGATTTTCTAATAAAAACCACCTAGACTGTGACAATAGGGAAGACTTGTACTGTGTATGGTTGAATATCATTGATACGTAACAAAACAAGAAATTTTAATGTTTCCCTAAGGATAAATAATACGAACTTATTTTAAATTATTTGGTAACTTCCTCTTGATATTTTCTTTCAAATGAAGTAGATCGGTTACCTTTTGTTAAAATGCTTCCAAATTAAGTAATTGTTTTACTTTTTTTAGCACTAGATTTATATTCATTTTTGCAAATTGAGTGCGCAACTGTCTCACTCACGCGGCATGTCGTCACGTTGTGGTGATCGCTGACAGCCATAGACGTTCCGCACACAAATGCACGTGTAGCGACCGTGCGTATGTGTGTTGTCTGTGAGTAAGTACTGTGTAGTGTGCTGTGCGTAAGACAGCAGATATTGTATGAAAAATCGTGGAGTGTCCGGGTTGTGGTACTTTGGGCGTTTTTTAATGAAACAAGTATGTAGAAACAGGGATTTTCTCGGTTAAAAAAGTCCTAAAGGAGATAATGCAAAATGGGCTCAGACTAGGTACAGTAGCTCAAAAAATCCGTTAAACTATGATAAATAAATGCGCAGAGTAAAACAACCGCATCTAATGCTTAATTTATGAGTCATTTCACACTTTCCAATTTGATTTTTGTTCAGTCATTGAATTACTGTCATTTTGGTCACATGTAACCTTAATACCCGAATACACGAAATTACTTTTAATGGAGACTGTTATTGTAAAAAATAACGGAAAAATCATTTTCCGAAAGAAACAAAGCAAATTATGAAATACTGTACCCTTTAGTGGCCCAATTTCTATGCATATTTGCAATAAAGTTACCTGATGGCGTAAGTCCCGGGTTGATCCAGTATGAAGGTATGTGTTTGCGCTCCAGCCTCGCCGCGCTGTTCGCGCCACGCCGCCGACCCGGATATCCGGCCGTGCGACTCGTAGTCTGAAGGCGTTCTATACAAAAACAACCATTTATGGCAATCGTGAGGCGCACAACTTGACTATACAAAAACAATGAGCTGTTATCTAATATCCGATTTGAGTGTTTTACTCTCATGTAATCAGCACTTCAATCGCTAGAATGCAGTTTTATATATGACATTAAAGTTAAAGCCTTTAAAAAGTCATATTTTGACGCAAAATATTTTTCGCTTGGCTGATGGTGACTGCGTGCTATTGGTGATAGTTACTTTTAAACTGAAAACATTTTAGCGGTGTTGTGCACTTTTTGGGATGGGTAAAAAATGTTAAGCTCGTGTCAACGTGGACACGTAAGCTGATCGAAAATTCGTAAGATGGAGGGAGAGTAGACCGCCGGCGCGGTGTAGACATGAAGTAATATCCCCCTCCCTACCGCACGGCGAAAATGTATGCCTGCTCCTGCTGTTTCGTTTAAGCGGCGAAGGGCGCTTGCGCGAAAGTGCGTGTGCGATATTGTATTTTATCACATAAATAATAATACGAGTACTTCATATGTTCAAGTTTTCACTTCTGCCGGCACTCCCGGAGCACAACCCGTTGTTTTTTTTATCGATGAACGCTCCACCATTTAAGAGGATTTTCGTCTACAATTAACCCTTTTTCAACACGGTAAGTACGCAATTGTGGCACATCTGCATCCGCATTAAAATCAGCATAACTTTTGCGGATACGGATGCAGAAGCTCCGTATTTACGGATTGTAATATTCGCAAAGTCCTTGCTAAAGAAAATCTCTAGCTACGCCAAGGAAAGCAACATTTTGTAGCAACTTTAGTTACGTTACCGTTCCTGCATGAGCGTGACCAGTTCTTGCAAGGTCCTTTTCGCGAGGTAATGTCTCCGCGCCTCGCTCACTTGCCGTTGTCGCGCCGCGCGTAGCGTCAAAATGCTGTCAATCAGCTCTTTTTCTGTACACTCTGTTCTGCGCTTTAAGACCTGGGGAATAAAGATGATAACAACATTATCAACATTGTTGATAGCAACGGTCTAGCTAGATGAACATTATACTGAGTGTTTCTCTAGACACGAGACTAGAGAAACAGCCAGTATAATATTCGTCCAGACTCTAGACAAAGGACAAGGAAAGAAGGATATCTTTTCTTTTTTTTTAACGCGAATAAGTCTGCTCTTGACCAACAACTCGCCTGATGGTAAGCGACGTTGGGGTCGAAGTTGAAGCACCCAGACCTAGAAGATACCTATTCACTTTGACCTTGAAAAGCTTTAGATTATATCTCTTAGGAAACAGGGAAGCAGGAAGACTGTTCCATTCCCTGGCGGTACGAATCAGGATAGTTGAGTGAAACCGCTTCGTACGTATCGAAGAAAAATCGACAGTGTAGGGGTGGTAATGTGGCGTCCTCCTACTTGTCCTGTTATAAAAAGGGGATGGTAGGAAAAGGTCGTGCAGCTCAGATGCACACTCTCCGAAATATATCCTATAGAAAATGGACAGACTCGCAACCCTACGGCGATGCTCCAGGCTATGAAGTTTTTTTGCAACTAACTTTTCATCGCCTATAAGCCGAACAGCACGCCAGTCCACCGATTCCAAGGCTTCGAGCTGATACTTAGCCGAGCCATCCCAAAGATGGTAGTAGTATTCCAGACACGATCGGACCTGTGCTTGATACAGAGTAAGCAAATGTCCCGGTGTGAAATACCGCCTAACCTTGTTTAGGATACCCAGCTTCATACCAGCCAATTTGGCCCTAGATTTTAGGTACGTGCCGTAGTTCAATGTGGGAGTAAGTGTTAGCCCCAGCAGTTCAAGGCGGTCCGTCACTGTTAAAGGAGTATCTCGAAATATAGGCGACAGTGCAAAGGGTCACTTTTTTGCAGAGCATAGACAGGCCTAGGTTTACGAAGCGTTGAATTTTGCTCCTATTGGTCAATAGTGTACCGCCACGTGACGTCCTGCAGGTCGTCCCTGGAGACAGCGATGACGTATTCCAGTCGCTTGCCCCAGCCGTGGCAGTACATCAGCCGCGTGTTGAGTTTGGCCTCGCACGGGTCGCAGTGAAGCCATGGAGTCCAAGTCAAACACGTGAATACTCGGCCGAAGCATGTTTCTGTCCTGCTCTGTTATTATCTCACCAGACAGAGCAAGAAGTTTGTCTCGATCGACTATTCAGACAGTCAATACGCGACTATATTTGGTACTTTGGACCACAACACTAAAGCCACAATAGCTGTATAGCAAGGTTGCCTGGCATCTCCGGTTCTCTTTAACATATACGGTGAACAACAACTCATGAAGAAAGTCATAGCCAAACCAGGCCAGGAATGGCAGAACGTTCTAGAATAGGGGAAAAAAAGCACAGACCGAATAAGAAAAAGAAATGGCAGAACTTTCTAGAGTGGAAAAAATTATAAGAATAAGGACTAACCTCCTTGTGGTCGATAGTATACCGCCACGTGACGTCCTGCAGGTCGTCCCTGGAGACAGCGATGACGTACTCCAGGCGCTTGCCCCAGCCGTGGCAGTACATCAGCGGCGTGTTGAGTTTGGCCTCGCACGGGTCGCAGTGAAGCCATGTGTTGGAGTCAAAGTCGAACACCTAGAAAAATAAAAAGAAACGTACCAGAAAAAGAAAAATAAGAAAAATAACCGTAACCAGAAAAAGAAAAATAAGGACGCAGTGGGCATCACAGAGAGATTTTCAAGAAGAAACAGCAAGAAAAATAATTAATTGTCTGTAAAGTCGGTTTACGGACGATAATTTAACGTGATAGAGTTATAAGAAAACATTGTTGAATCAACAACTGAAACAAGCCGAATGCTTAGGATAACGATTCTCTATCGCTTGTTTGGGCCTCTCGCCTGCTTGCTCGGCTCAGGCGGAACGTGACACTTTTTCGTGCCCTCCCAAAACGGTCCTTCTCAGGGCCTCACCCAAAATGGCCCTTCTCAGGGCCCTAGCCAAAACAGTCCTTCTCAGGACTCAAACAAAATATAAATACAAAACGTTTTATTTATAATATATTTTAACTGAAAAAAAAAAACGAAACATCGACTCGAAAAGAAGATGAAGTGCCTTCAGCCGGCGTTCATCGATTCATAAGACGTTAACACATCAATAAATACATAAAATAGTCACCTCGCACCAGACATGGTCGGTAGTGTCGTACACGTATCGGGCGTCGTATCCGAGAGCCCGCAGCAGTAGAGTGAAGCAGTTGGCCCACTCGCCGCAGCGGCCGCGCCGTGTTCGCAGCAGTGTGCGCGGGTCGTTATACCGAGGGAACCGCGCGCCGCCTGTACAGGACGTGCATTTGTATATCTGAAATTAAATGATGCAAGCATTGATATAAATGTAGTATAGGTATCGCCACACAAATCGGCGGATGAGAAGTTAGCCGCAGATGACACTTCGCCGTGATTCGCTAATTATTGCGCATGTGTGCACAATGCGTAGGGAGCGCGCGGGAGGCATGAGGTTAGCGGGCGGGTGTGCCCCGGCGCGAGTCTCTCTGGCTCCCGCGCTTACCTATATTTTGCCTTTTGCGCAGCGTTTTGCGCATAACTTCCCATCCGCCGACTTGTGTGGCGCAAATTATACTGTACTGAACCAGCCTTTTTAATAGTACACCGCAGGACGAAGACCCTCAGGAGAATGACCCTTCGCGGGTTCATTGGGTCATATACTACGCTGGCCCAGTGCGGGTTGGTGGATTCACATACGCCATCGAATTTTTTTTACGAACGTATGGAGATTGCCTCACGGTGTTTTCCTTCACCGAAAAGCCAGTGGTGTGAAACTCCGTAGGTACATACATTCCAAGAAATTCATTGGTACGGGACCGGGATTTGAACCCACGACCTCACGATTGCAAGGCGTGTGTCATTAGGCCACCACGGCTTCAGATAAAAATAAAATAAAAGTAGAAAGAAGTAGACTTCAATCGACCTTTTTTGAAGTTGACAACCGAATAAATGCGAATCAGGCTCGCCCACTATCTATAGATATACGTACATAGTTTTAATTCGAACTCGATATCTCCACGCGTATAGACCAAATCATACAAGTCGGCGGATGTGAAGTTAGCTACAAGCTGCGCAATATCCAATCCAGACTGAAGCTCTCGGAAATCTGCGCGTTGTTGAACATTGCGTAGCTTGTAGCTAACTTTACATCTGCAGAATTGTATGATTCGGCCTATACCCGAGGTTTGTCTTAACGGACGGACAACAATGTGAACGTATAAGGGTTTTGTTTGTCCTTTTGCGGAACGGAACCCTAAGAATAATTTAGAAAATAAGACTCCAACTAAACACATTGATATTAACATCTGAGTTACAGACTACATATATGATAATATATTAAGTACTGAAGTCAACCCAACACACAACCCAAAGATATGTAACTGACCTCAACCCCACAAGTTTCGTTGGCAGTAGCCATAGTCCTATAGGCGGCAAAATTGGTCGATGCGCCGCACGCTTCGCAGTAAGGCTTGTCCACTCATGAAGTTATTTATAGCTTCTTAGAGGTAGAAATATATAAAAAAAAAGTCATAAGTTAATAATGATACTGACCTCAACCCTACAAGTTTCGCTGGCAGTGGTCATAGTCCCGTGGGCGGCAAAGTTGGTCGGAGCGCCGCACGCTTCGCAGTCGGGCTTGTCCACCCAAGAGAAGAACTTGTGTTTGAACCAGGATAACAGTTCCATTAGTAACGCTATATCGAACGGTAGGTCGTGCCCTTTAATTTTACCTGAAAAAAAAAGGATTGGTTAAATCATAGGGCTGTAGCTGTCGTGGCTGCCGTAGCCAACTGATTAGCAGTTGTAGCCGATACTGAGGTTTATTAGTTGGAATGACAGTGGATAGGGCATAGAAAGCAAGACTATTGCCTATATGATCGTCATTGTCATTTTATCTTGCCAATCCGCTGTTCTATGTCGGTAACTTTAGTTCTTCTACGGATCTCCTCATTTCTGATTCAATCGCAGAGACTCCGAGCATAGCCCTCTCCCTATCTGATGATGTATCAAGTTCAAAAAAACTTCATAGCCTGGAGCATCGCCGAAGGTTTGCGAGTCTGTCCATTTTTATAGGATTCAATTCGGAGAGTGTGCATCTGAGCTGCACGACAATTATATTATCATCCCCTTTTTACTACAGGACAAGTAGGAAGACGCCACATTATCCCCCCTACACTGTCGATTTTCCTTCGATACGCAAGAAGCGGTTTGACTCAACATTTCTGATTCGTACCGCCAGGGAAAAGAACAGTCTTCCTGCTTTCTTGTTTCCTTAGAGATATAATCTAAAGCTTTTCAAGGTCAGAGTGAAGAGGTATCTTCTAGGTCTGCGTGCTTCATATTCGACCACAACGTCGCTTACCATCAGGCGAGTTGGTGGTCAAACGCGGAATTATTTGCGTTAAAAAAAAAGTATGGTCATACCAGTCTTGATCTCCATCTGCTGCTCCCTAACCCTGTCGAGCGCCATGAGCTGAAGTGTGACGATGGGGATCTGTTCCCGCGCCAGCTCCTGCAGCCGAGGGTCCTCGTACACCAGCATGGTGTTGAATAGATCCTGGATCTTTAGCAGGAAACGGTTGTTGGTAGTCTGTGGGTTAAATATATTCCTTTACTAGTTTCTTCACTATAATTGCTGTAGGCGACAAGGCTGCCTTTTTGACCGACGAAACGGAGGAGGTACTCAAGTCGACGAGTATACTAAGCGCCACACAAATCGGCGGATGGGATGTTATGCGCAGAACGCTACGCAAAACCTGAAATAGTGGTAAGCGCGGGAGCCAGAGAGACTCGCGCTGGGGCACACCCGCCCGCCAACCTCATGCCTCCCGCGCGCTCCCTACGCCCGTGCTCACCACTACCACTACAATAATTAGCGAATCACGGCGAAGTGTCATCTGCGGCTAACTTCTCATCCGTCGATTTATGTGGCGCAATACCAAGTTTCGTCGAGATTCGTTGAAATTTGGTACCTGTAGACGAAAATCATCACCCAGACAAACGAAACCAAAATCGTCGATTTGAAGCAGACCTTCGCTTAATTAAAATATATTATGGGACCATACTGTACGGAACCCCTTGTGCGCGAGTCCGACTCGCACTTGGCCGATTATTATAATGATGTGAAGAGTTCATGTTATATTTATAATAATGAGGAAATTTTCCTATATTTACATGGTAAAAGTAAGTAAGTTCGTATAGGCCGGGTGGCTAGCCCTGGTGTCAGAGGTTTTAGGCCGCCTGAAGGCCTGTGACTTGGCAAAATGGTTAAAACAACATTTACATGGTTAAAGGCAGAATCAAACATCTGATGGTCAAATTGTCTTATTGTCATATGAACATCAAACGGGTGTGAAATTAGCTACTATCTGCACAAAGCCCAATCCTCGCGCTGCTGGTATATGAACTCAGTCATGATTGGGTTATCCGCAGCTTGAAGCTAAAATCACAGCTGTCGAGAAGTTTGATTCAACCTACGAAAAAAAAAAAAAAGCTAAGATAAAATTAATCCTATTCTTGTGTAATCTTTTAATAGTTGTAAAAAAAAAGACGTGTGGCACTCGGGGACTGCGGTAAAGCTATTGCATGGTCGCACACAACGCCGTGTCGAAGACTGCCGAACTGAAACGACGTTAGACGATGCACGGCCTTCAAGCCACACCTCCTTGCCCGTCGGAGTGGGGAGCGTGAGGTTTTTTCGTTACGGAATTTCTGGATTCGGTCCCCGCGCTCAAGGCCCGCGATAGAAGCTATGCAATAGCTTAATAATGTAACAAAGGGTACAGACCCTAGAGACATAGGTTAGTTAAAAAAATAAATTAGAAAGATTCAAATTGCAAATTATTGTATGAGTAGCTTTCCAGGTAAGTACTACATGAAATATCTTTTAAATAATTACTTAAAATACTTCGAGCAAATATCTATAGTCACAATCGTGCAAAAAAGAGTCCGAGCCAAAACCTTGCCCAAGCTACGTAGTGGGCAGGCTATTTAGTTAGTCGTAAGGCGATCGCAAGCCGACTAAAACGCCGCGCGATGCCAAAGTGCTCAGTTACAGCACTAATTAGGTGACATATCGTCGAAATTCGAGAAAATATGTCATTGTGAATTATTTAATGTAAATATCTAAGTCGGTATGTTTGATGGCTCTCGGACATTTTTTTACTACTTTCACTTAGGGATTGTGGCTCTATAGATATTTGCTCTAAGTCAGAATAATAATTAACTGGTTGAATATTTGGACAAGGAACGAAACTTGAACTAAATACAAGTACAACAAAACAATTACACAGTTGAATTAAGAGCATTTTGGTGCAAAAAAAAACATTCTTGTTTTAATAAATCATACATACCAAAGGATTTGTTTTAAACATGTTAACCGCAGCAACGACAGGCTTGCTGGAGGTAGTTTTCAAACTTTTGTTGTTATCTATTGAACCAAAGCAGAAGGAAATCTTCCGTTCTATGGCCATCTGAGCCATCCTGAGTTTGCTCAGCGCCAACTTGTTAGGGTAGATAAAGTTATCATCAGTCTGAAAGTTAAGGTAATTGTATTATTAGATAAAAACAAAATTAAATCCTAACTAATCGCTACATAGTATAAAGCAAAACTGCTATTTTTGTATATCTGTCTGTATATCTGCTTATATCTTCTAAACTAGATAACAAAATGCAAAGCAGTTATCACTATCTTTTAGACTCTGATCAAAAAAAAACAATCAAGACAGAACATTGTGAACAGACAAGTGAGACCGTTTTTTAGACGTGTGAGTGCGTCGGTGTTGCGTCGCCATAGTTCGACTGACGAGTCAAGGCATAGTTTTGTTGTACATATACATGTGTGTAATTGTGTCTGTACATGGCGAGGCATAGTTTTTCCGGCCTCACTTGTTTGTTCACAACATTAGAATATTTCTTCTGGAAGGTTTATAGCTTGTATTTTATAAATTCAAAAGTGTATTTTTTGTTTTTTTTCTCTTTCAAACCGCAACAGACCAACAGATTGATTTGATATATGGCATCGATATAGGTCAATGGTTATAAAGTGACATAGAGTAATTTTAATCCAGGAAAAATAAACAGTTCCTATGGAATAGCACAAAAATCAAAATATTGTGTGGGCGAAGAAGCGGGCAAAGCTAGTACTACTATAATTGTACCTATTTGGTATATATGTACTACTATAATAATATTTAAATGTAAGAGGTTGTGACTAACTTTATTAAGAGGAATATAACTAAGAGGAAAGTGATACAAACTTGTACAAAAATAAAGAGAAGTTGTGTAACAGAGTGGGGTTCTCTGGTGCCTTTCTTTACGGCTCCAGCAGGTCATTTGAAAGGGTATTGGAAGGTTGATTCAGTAGGAATATTTTGATGGCTAAAGGGAATTAATACATAACGTATTTGCAACAAAAATGGTAAATGAAGTCATGACCTATTTGCTAATAAATTTTCCATCTTACCAGCTCGAAACCGACATATTTCAGGTATTCACTGAATGAGTCAAACTTAGCCACTTCCCTCAGAATATTACTTTTAATTGTCCTCAGCTGATAATCATGAGGATTTTCTAAAATATTATTTATATGCCGCAAAAGTTCGTACAATATTTTCTGGAATTTGTCTATATCCCGCACACTTTCTTCCACTAAAGCAAGACGCGCCATATCCTCCATTATGCGTAAAATATAATTTTTATGTCGTGATTTTAGTGAAAATTAGGAAATTATATTAAAATAGCGATGTATTGATAAACTCATTTTGCTGATATCACTTGTCAATTTTTGATTTGTCATTTAGTGTCGTTCTAAAATGCACTACAGATCCTACCAATCAGAGCTTGACAATTGATATTCATAAAATATCATAAAATATGTATGCCACAAGTTTTTCATATTTTTGAACGAAATTATTGGTTCAAGGCTACCATTTAAAATATGGAAATTCCCCGAAACATGTTACAATCCACAGACTACTATAGATACTACATATACAATCTTTGTTATAATTAAATATTTTACTCGTTACCATAGCAGCGAAAAAACAACAAATAAAAATTAACACGATGCGAAAACATTCCTTAGCAGCAGAAAATATCCCAGAAAATGGTAATTATAGTTCTAGCAAAGATAATGCAAATATTATAGAGTTTTACATTAATTATATTTTTACAGATTTTGCTCGGGGTTCAAGAAATTGGTTGCTGCACGCTCGGTACGTAAGAGGCGAACATGGAATGTGTCAAGACTTGGCGGATGAATTGCAGCGGGAGAATGACAACAAACACCGATATGCACATTACATAAAAGTAATATCTGTTTTATATGTATTTCTAATTTAATATTATAATAATATACACTGCTTTTATGTGGAATATTTTAGGGATCAGTTCTGGCTGACGCTGGAAGACTTCAAGAGGCTCTGGAGAGATTTCACGCTTGCCTCAGGTTACAACCCCAGGATCCAGAACCACTGAAACAAGTCGCAAAATGCTTGTACGAATCTAGATTTCTTTTGTTTGAATACGTATATATAAATATATTTGAGAAATAAGAATGAACACAACTAACAAACTCATTTTTATTATATCTGCAGATATCGACAAGGAAGATTTCAACTATCTTTAGAAGCTTACTTGGAAGCTGATAAATTAACAAAGTTGCCTGATGCTGACATCTATTGCAGCTTAGGTAAGACAGGAAAAGATATAAGTAACTAATAATAGTCTAAGAAATCAGCACTTGCTACTCTCGCACTTAGTAAAACTGAAACTTTTATTTATTAAAAAAAAAAGTTTTTTTTATCTCTTCGATTTTAACGGTTAAAATCCTAACCACACACGTGATTTATTTTATTGTTCAGCGGAGTGTGCATGGAATTTAGGCGATACGCAGCGAGGTGTGGAATGGGCAAGATCGGCAGTACAAGCTGGTGGAGGAGAGCGGGCTGGAGCGTTACTAGCCAGGCTCCTGATAGCTTGTGACGAGATACACGGAGCACTGGCAGCTTACGAACATGTATTGAGGTAATCTTAGATAACCTACGAGTATTATTATGGTAAAGGTAAAAAAAAAAATAGTCTAAATAAGATCATGTTTTCTAGTCATGTAGCCAAAGGCTTATTTTTGGTTTTTTGGAAATGCTTGAAATTATAATTTTGGGGTGACATGGTTATTAATTTATAGTGTTTATATATAAAAAATAATGCGTGTAAATGTTGTCATCACCAGTTACCACGCCTGTGGTGCTGATACTCTCGCTGCAGCGGGAGCTTTACGTCTCCGAGCTGGTGATCCCCGAGGCGCCTTCCAGCTTCTTGGCGCAGCGTTGGCCCAGCAACCCACGCAGCACGCTGCAGCTTTAGCTTTAGCTGCAATGATGTTGCAGCACAAAGATTTGGATGCAGCTCTAGCCAGACTGAAAGCAGCTTTGTCAGCACATCCAATCTGCGTAGCAGCTCATAGTAATCTTGGACTGGCTTTGATTGGGAAGAAAAAATATGTTGCGGTATGTGTCTTGCAGATTTAGTTCTATTATGTTCAGAGTGGATAGCGCCATAATTATTATTATAGTCTAAATATTAAAAAAAAAACTGACCAATGTCATATCAAAACATCCAAAATAGTCCACCATCATCTTTTGAAATCGCACTGCTAAGCATGAGTAGATAATTATGTGATAGTTTATGACATTCGCAAATGTCTCTCGCTTAGTTACAGCTTACTGAATTTAAATGAATAATTAATCAGTAATCACTAATTCCAGGCATTGACGTGTCTCCAACGAGCTGTATGGTCAGCACCGCTGAGCGGTCGAGCGTCACACAACTTAGGATTAGCTTTGCTGACATGCCGAAGACCAGCTTCAGCATTTTGCAGACTCGCTACTGCAGCTGCTTTACAGCCTACGCAACCTTACACGGTACTTACCTACTTGTATATAGGTTTATCCAGAACTGGTGTACTAAGCCGAAAGGAGTTAATTCAGACCATCATTATGAACAACTTTTCATATAGGGCCAACCCGGAACCTGAGAAAAAAAACAGCATCTCTTTTATACATTTTGTTGATTTCCAGTTGCAATTTTGTATGGAAACTGATTTATTTCTCGAATCCTGGGTTGATCCCATAGTAAAAGTCGTTCATAATTATGGTCCTTAACACCCTATTGCGCCTTAGTACAGGACAAACAGATAACCTTGTTGTTGCTTTGTTGTCTTAACTCTTTGATATATATTTTCATGTATAAAATCATTTACGTTATAACATCTACAATACACTTAACAATAAATCTTTAAAATTCACATAGGTCCTGCTAATAGCCATAGCACTGGAACGCCTGGGCGACAGCCGCTCAGACTCCGCATACGTTCGAGCGGTAGCTCTGGCTCCAGACGACCCTCTCCTCTCGCTGAACTTGGCAGGCAGGCACGCACGCGCTGGAAGACTCACTGAAGCCATGGAAGAAGCTATTAGGACTGCGAAACTGATCGAGGCAGAAGAAAAGCCAGATGCTCACGTAAATATGCTGGTTTTGCCAATGGCCATAGCGTTAGAATACCTAGGCGACAGTCGCTTGGATTATGCATGCGGACAAGCAATGACTGCCTCCGGACAGTCCTCTCCTTTCCTTGAATCTTTGAGCAGTAGATCTGGTACGCTATAATAATTGAATCATCCGAAAAAATAAGGATACCAACCACTATCCGCGCTATCGCTCGCAAAACCATTAGTTTTAAATGCTGAGAGCAAGGTTACGTAGGCTGTAAATGCTGAGAGCATTTAAAACTAATGGTTTTTTTTTCGGTCACTTGCGTATACGTTCAGCCGTTCGAATGATTCAATTACATAGATGTCATGGTTCAGGAGGATAAACGTAAACATTGTTTTATCTAAGGCCAATGTTGATGATACTCGTAATGATAAGTGAAATAGAAAATAAAAACATACTTTTAGTAAATTATAATCCATTACATTTCATTTACAAACAAACGGTAAGTAATTTGAGCTTAACTAATGTAACCTCAGTGGGAAAGTGTAGATTATAATTAATATTAATTGACATTTTAAATTTCCCAAAAAAAAAATCCCATAAAAAATGTCTCAACAGTCTGAGACATTTTTTTGTTACTCTCTCTTACACAAATCTCCATTTTGCCAACAAAAATATGCAATAATAATGGGAATAAATTAACTGGTAACATTTTTACTTTTCTGCGACATAGCGCGAATGGGAACCAAAACCGGTACGCGCGAAATTTAAAATTATGTCAAAAACTTTTTGATTACGAACTTCTGAGGGTTAATAACTAGGTTTGTTTGGATTGAATTTTTGCTTTTGGGAATATATTTATTTAGAAGAAATTACAATTAACTTCCAGGACAATTTTCGTCAAATACACCGACGATATCCTTGCAGCTTGCGAGTTCCCTGTCCACACTGGTGTTTATGCTGCGAGAGGGGGGCGTGGAGGCGTCACAGCTTCCTCGGCTGCCGGAGCTCGAGTCAAGTCGACAAGATTCCGTGGATGACGGCATGGCGGCAGACGAAGTTTGATATATTGTAAGTTCGTATTGGCCGGGTGGCTAGCCCTGGTGTCAGAGTTTTTAGGCCGCCTGAAGGCCTCTGACATGGCTAAACGGTTACAACCGGGACCTACAATTTAACGTGTCATCCGAGCCACGGTAGCGCTCAGTTGGAAAATGCTACCCGCGGTCACCCATCCAGATACTGATCATGCAGAAAGTTGCTTAATTTCGTTGAAATATTGTGAGTCTTCGACATCCTACATGGGCATGCCCAAAACCTGTAGGTACTGTACTGTACTACTACCTTCCAGCCTTTTTATTAGTCCACTGCAGGGTTTGGCCACCGATTGGGTCTTATCCACCACGCTGGCCCAGTACGGGTTTGTGATTGACCCAGTACACATACGCCATCGATTTTTTCTTCGGACATAAACCTCACAAAGTTTTTCCTTAACCGAAAAGCCAGTGGTGTGAAAATCTGTTCATTTGTACGGATGCCTTGTGAATCCACGCCTGGCTGTCCACCATTTCAGAGGGTGTCCTACGTCCGCGTATAGCTTAGCTACAAGAATATATAGCTACATAAGCTATCCAATTTTAGTTTTTCAAGATGTTTCTATATTATTGTTCATACCTACGAATTTAATTAAAATTCACGGTTCGTTTCTCTCAACCAGTATGGTCAAACAAAAGTAATATCCAATAGATTACATAGACTGAGTTGCACAACAATGTTATGGCGTCGTTATTGTTGTTACTTGTGCTTTCATCAATATTCTGCACAGAGGTATAATTTTTTTTCTGAGACAAAAATGTATAAATAGTTTATGGAGGTACGTACATACGTAGTAGGTAGGTACTCTAGAGGTCTAGAAAGTCCTAGAATGTTCTGGGAAGGACGATGTCTACAAAGTTCTGGGAAGGATGATTTATGTAAAATTATTTTTCATTTTCAAAATGCACGGAATGCCAGATTTTTGCCCGTCCAGAGTGGTTAGTATGAGTTTATACGTAAACGGAAACGAGAGCAACACGGAAACTACTGTGGCTTCCGTATGGCTCCATACATTTTTTTACAGCGCCCCTGTCGGAAACTGGGAAGAACTAACAAAAATTAAAGAGCCACACTAATAGTTTTCTTTTATTATACAATTTCATACTAAGGCCTCTGGGTTGATTCCACCTTGAAGCATTGAAAGCTTATGTGAACTTACGTACGTGCGTTTCTCGAAAAAAGTCCCGCGGCAAGAACAAGAAGTGAAACTAATTACATACTTACTTATGACCATAGAGTAACTTATACATTGCTTATGACTTATGACAGATCGGCTATGCGATTGTGTTGACGCGTCTGCGGGACTTTTTAGTGAAACGCACTCTAATCCAGATGGCTCATATTCTAAGCTACCTACCTATAATATTTAGGCACCTTGTTAACGAGACAGTTTCTACCCGATACGGCGCCGGGCCGATGGCTTTGTTAACGAGACGATTTTTCGCCGGGGCTACGAACGGTTTTAAGCAGTGATTAGCCGTGTCTACCTACGTCCGGTCGTCAGATAACACTATCCGGCGCCAGCGACAGTGCAAGCACGTGATGCAAAGCAAGCCGGATACAAACAAACCACGCTCGTGAAATCGTGAATAAGCGTAGTCGGTATCCGGCCCGGTGAATCGGATAAGATAACTTTTATTGTTTCAAACTTTGTACATAAAGGTGTTACATAATAAATTACGGACACAACAGTTTGTCCTAACGGACATACAATATTAGTTAATGAGTAATAGGTACATCTACATACTGTCCTCTCTAAAATAGCATTTAAATAATAATGTAATATTTACTACATAACATTAAGCTAAACTTTCTACACTATTTATTAAGTATCTTCAAATAATTTATGTAGGTACTCGGAATCATGGTAAAAACCGTCTCGTAATAAACATAAATTAAAAATTTAAAAAAACCCCCGACACATTGACAACCATTTTGGGCATATTTGTAGAATTTTGGTTCTTCCATCCCCACTTTAACCCACCATAACTCTTAAACGGCTCAATCGATTTTTATAAAACAAAGCTAAGAACACTCTCGATTAAGTCTCCTTTCATCCAAAAAAAACTAAACTGTTATCGGTTCAGTGGTTCGGGCGCTATGATGCCACAGACAAACAGACACGTCAAATTTATAACACCCCTCTTTTGCGTCGGGGGTTAAAAAAGTGTGATGTGTGTGTTGCAGGGTGTGAAAGAGCGTAAAGCAAGCCTGGTGGTGCTGCCGCCGCTGGTGCTGGGCTACCAGGAGCTGTACGATGACTCCGCCGAGCCAGCGCGCGCCACGCCCTCATCAAACGTGAAGCCCCCGCAAGGGTGACCCTCAGTCCCTCAACTAAAACATGAACTAAGTACCTACTCAAATAAAGGATATTGTTTTATAAATAAGGCATAGTATTTTTCAGACTTTCTAGTATGTATGCCTTGCTCATTTACCTATTCTAGCACGGGAGGTAAGCGCAAAAAATTGCAACTACTTTCTAAAAGCTGAATTTTTGATATTACACTGTTATGGTGGTGTCCAACAATACCCTGGAATCAGTCAGCTGGGATGCTTAGCGTTTAGTAGGGACAACTACCTGTTTCAATTTAAACAAAATGAGTTTCTCGCAATAAGACTTCGGCGGTATAAAGGTCTTTACGTTTCATTTTTTTCGACTGTCCAAAAACGAGAATGGTTTTTGAAAAAAAAAATGGAATGGTGTTATGTTTATATGGACCTCCCTTACATAGTTTTAGCTGCTGCTCTAATTTTGACAAATGTATGACGGAGTAAGCACCTAAGTTCCGTTATCAGCGAACTGATTTAGAATCCAATTCTCAAAAGATGTCCCGCAGATGCGGCGCCAAAGTAGCATACATACTTAATGTGTCGAAAGTAATTCCTTTAATTTTCATAGGGACTCTTTGATTTATACATAAACATTCAAAATGAATCGTGGTTGTTAGTCTCGCTAAAACTCGAGAACGGATTTAATTTCAAATGGAATGTTAGATGTGTGATTACAAAGCAAGACAAGCAAGTAAATTAAAACAACACATACTGACTCACACTGGGGTAAAGGCGTATGAATGTGACATATGTGATTATAAATCAGCATTAGCATAGGTACACATTGAAACAACACATGCTGACTCACGCCGGTAAAAGCATATCAGTGTGATATGTGTGATCATAATTTAGCTTCTGCTTCTGGTCTAAGGAAACACAAAAAAACTCACATGACATTCTAGCATTTTGAAGTAATATTACGAGTCTCGATTTAACACGTGCTTCTATTGGGTATTGGGTTCTGACTTCCATTGTTTTGATGTATGATAAGGACTGTATTGTTTTCGCGCCGAAAACACCGCGTGTCACGGTTTGAAACCCGACAGCGTCATTTTGTTTTAAAAGTTTTCATTTTTATCCTTGTCTTTCCTTAGTATTGGTCTTATGATATAGTTATAGTATAGAATGGAATAAAATGTAACATTTAATGTTTTATTGATGATTGATTTTCTCTGAATGAAGATTAGGATGATGAAGAAAGTACAAAGATATTAAATTTTTATTTTTATTTTAATTGTCCATCACTTTAATTAATAAAACACTTTTATATTCTAATTTACAACACCTGACAGGGTGGATATAATATTTTATGAGTTATGACACATAAGTAAAATACAAATATTTTATCCAGTTCTTTCCTACCGTTCACCTCCTGAGACCACCTGGGTGAACCGTGGAAAGTTTTATTTTTACAAGTGAGCCATTGTATCTATCTGATAAAACTTGAAAGCCCATTACTTAATATTGGTGATGGTACACCTGACTATCAAGTTTGGCCATCCGGAAGGACCCGAAATTTGGTGCTGGCCATCTATGGATGAGACATTGCCAGTGTAACATTTGACTTATAAAAAATGTTCCTGAACCTATTTTGTGTAATTAGCCATTCATCGCACTTTTCTTATGTACATAGTTGATAGAACATTATTATCATCATCATTTTCAATATTTATTTTCCTCCTTTTTTTAGTTTGAAATTTCACTTTGGACTCTATTTCTTTAAATTTTACTAAAAGTTTCAATATCGACGTATTTATTTTATTGATATCTTTTTTAACCATGAATTAAATGTATGTGATACATTGTTGCTTCTGTGACGCTCACCAATAATGCTCAAAATTCAAATCTGAAGAGATTTCATAACTAGGTGGACAGTGGAAACTAAATATTTCCCAAGGAACACCCAGCACGGGAAGCATGGCAAAGGGACTAATAGTCTTTCAACCATTATATCCCCTCGAAGAGGAAATAAAGTATGGATTGACAATGACATCTGACATAAAGAGTGGATAAAATGGTTTTCTCCCCTTGCCGTGCTACCCGGGCAGGTGGATAAAGGTGAGCCGTTGTAAAAAAAAAAACTTTCCACGGTTCACCCAGGTGGTCTCAGGAGGTGAACGGTAGGAAAGAACCAAAAGACATTAGCTAGGCATCTTACAAACTTAAAATCTCTCTTTCTGGCTCGCTTTGAGCTGGCTCGAATAGTTATTTTAACATGTTCACAGTCCCCTATAGGTACTAATGGTTTAATCACCCGTACATTCAAGAAAGTTTTCAATGAATTTCGACAAAATTTTGCCTAGACATGTAAAATACAATATACATTATCTATTAGTATAATAATATCAAGATCCGCCGCGACTTTGTCCGTATACACAATGCAGTACACGGACGTGTCGTTCGCAAATTGGTAAAACGGAGGCTTTTTCCACAAATCCCCTTAGATGTTGTAGGGGATTGTGGATTTTTTGTTTATAAGTCCCCTGCGGTTTTGCGGAAGGGAATTTTTGGACTTTGTCCACAAATCCCCTTCCGCAATGCCGCAGGCTATTTTTGGACTTAAGGTCTACAAATCTCCTTAAAATTAACACACTTTAAAATAAAATACCAAAGTTGATATCACTGTTTATGTGATTTATAATCTTTTCTTGCAACCAAATTATCATAATATAATAACTTGACTCTAAATGAATAAATAGTTTGAAGTCTAGTGCTGTATAAGAAGCTCTTGCATAGTGGGCTCAGACTATGTACAGTAATCTCAAAAAAGCTTTAAAATATGGTAAACAAATTCACATAAAAGCAACGGTATTTAATGCTTAATTAAATTGGAATTTCGTATTTCCTAATTTT
The DNA here is from genome assembly GCA_964007245.1 of Hypomecis atomaria. Lineage (NCBI taxonomy): Eukaryota > Metazoa > Arthropoda > Insecta > Lepidoptera > Geometridae > Hypomecis > Hypomecis atomaria. The sequence goes on from OZ023297.1 coordinate 16,404,227, forward strand.
ATTTTTGCTAAAGGCCGCCGCCCATCACGCCGGTGTACTCCAAAATGTTCAGCCGTTGAACAAATCGCCATATTTTACTAGCAATGGCATAAGATAAAAAAATATCCGAATATTTATAAGATCCGAAAATATGAAATTCCTTTGTGACTTTTTTCAAAACAAAAAAAGCAAATAATTAAAAACTGGAGGGGTACCTACAGTGTTTAATTATTAGCAATAGGCAATATTAGGCAATAGCCTAAGCTCGATATATTTTTGCAATATCTCTTTTAATATATATCCGAGCTACACCTACGCTCAAAAAGTAAAGAATAAACGAAAGAAGAGTAATCAATGAAATACAATAATTTTAAAAATTTATTGTTGAGCGGATCGTTCTTACAATATAAAGGTGCCCAGGTTTTTGCAGAAGAAGAAGGAGAATAATTTAAACACCTCTAATGATTTTACCTCAATACTATAGTCTGACCGTTTAACTGAGTCCTCGCCTGCGCGGGTACAGGGGCGTGGGGGTAGACGACAAAGGGGGACAGGTGCGGGCGGCGGGTCCCCACCGCCCGCACCTGTCTCAGTCCATGGACACGTAAACATCTTTGGAAAATTACATTCGGATATTTGGCAAAAGGTTTCTTCGTTTGCCTGCACTGAAACGAAGAACATTGAATAGATACATAGAAAAGGTTGGCAAATTTCACAAATTCGATGACAACGAACCTTTGTCCGAGGGTGTGGAATTTAATTTTATTTCAGATGCAATATTTTAATGAGACTGGAACTAAACACAACCACGATAATTAATTTTCGCAAAAAAAATGGTAAAACCGCCTTCCATTGTGTACAAAATTCGAATTTTTCGCTCCAATTGTTTGCATTATTGTTGATTTTTCAAAAACGGCTCAGCCGGTTTCTGTAAAATTTAAATGGGACCACCTCGGGAGTATACCCACTCGAACTAAAAAAAGATTTTTTCGATTCGGTTCACAATTGGCGAAATTATCGATGAATAAATAAATATTATAAATAAATATTAGGGGACATCTTACACACGGTCTCTGACCCCAAACTAAGCAAAGCTTGTGGTATGGCTGCCAGAGACTGATATACTACATATATATATTTTAAATACATACTTATATAGATAGTACCTAAATAACATCCAGACACAGAGCAAACACCTATGTTCATCACACAAATGTTTGCCCTGGGTGGGGATCGAACCCACGCCTCTTTGACCCAGAAATCAGGGTTACTAACCACTGAGCCACCGAGGCAGTCATATCACTACATAGTATAAAACAAAGTCGCTTCCGCTGTCCCCATGTCCCCATGTACGCTTATATCTTTAAAACTACACAACGGATTTCGATGCGTTTTTTTGCAATAGATAGAATGATTCAAGGAAGGTTTATATGTATAATAAACCTGTGCGAAGCCGGGGCGGGTCGCTAGTACACAATAAAAATACATACAGACGAACAAAGAACCTCCTCCTTTTTGGAAGTCGGTTAATAATACGGTCATCAACAACATTGCTGAGAGTAATCAAATCTTTTTGCAAGAGTATGTCAGCAACAACATTCAGTGAATTTCAGTGCACCAAAGGCTTGAACATTTCCAGCATCATCAAAATGTGCAGTTACAAGGATATCTCAATTCTTCATTGTATGATTATTTTAATCTATGCAGCTTTGTGTGGTGGCAACACCCAGGTTTAAGAAAAATAAAGTCTCTCTCTCTGGATCTCAATACATGGTGGTTTTGCTTCTCTACTAGAAATTTAATTTAATTTTATTGGATAAATACCGCACAATAACCCGCAAATTTCACAATGGAAGAGTTACAAAAAACAAATAGAAGCCCAGATGGCTTTAATACAGCAGCTGCAACGACAAATTCTAGCCCAAGGCTAGCAAGCTTCAACCGACGCCGTCGGAACCGCCAATTTTTTACCCGGCATATCGACGCCACCACCCCAACAATTCAGTTTCCGAGCACAAGATTGGCCAAATTGGATCACAAGATTCGAACAATACCGGGAAACTACACGCAAGAATCTCTTGCCTAGCGAAACGCAAGTAAGTTCCACCTTTTTGCTTAATGGGAGGTCAAGCAAACAACATCCTAACCACAATAAAACTCACTGACGAAGAAAGAATATTATACCAGTCAGTGAAGGACAAGATTGAGGCATATTACACCGCCCGTAAGACAAAAATGAATTCCCGCGCACGTTTTAATCAATTAATCCAAATAGACATCGATGACTTCATTACAGATTTTCATAACTTGTGACATAATTGAGTTCGGAGCTTTAGAAGACGAACTGATAAGGGATCGCATCATGGTTGGTATGAAGAACTTTGAATTATCAAAAGCAATTCAAAATCTAGAGGATGAGCCTAAAATAGAAACAGTAATCAACAGAGTGCGATATGCAGAAGTTGTGGATGCAAATATAGCAGCGTTAAATCCCACAACCCCCGCACCAGAAGTACACCTAGTTAAGAAAAAAAGACCCAAGACAAAAATATAAATAAAAAATCAGTCTATGAGTTGCAGAAAATGCGGTCGCAGTCCAAAACACAAGTTCACTGAAAGCGAAGCTGCACAATCAAATTGCAACCACTGCGGAATAAAAAGCCACTGGAAGGCTGTATGCCGTAAAAAAGACTGGAAGAATAAAAACATAAACGAGGTAGAAGATATATTCTTTGAAAGTATTGAGAAGAATGTGATTGACTCTATCAACACACCAAAAATATCTCGTTCAAAACCAAAATATGCTACCATAGCAGTCAATGAAATATATACCAATTTCAAGATTGATGCTGGGGCATCTCAAATACTAATAAGCCCCGAATCACAAAAGAAACTACGGTTACCTATACCAGATAAAGTCAATGAAATACTATTAGGACCATGTGGAATCAGCATACCAGGAAGAGGAATATGCAAAAACATCAAGTTAACCTGGCAAGGTATCACCAAGTTCACAGACTTATGTCTTGGAAGGACAAAATACACCGCTACTAGAATTACCCGAATGTGACGCCTTTGGTATTATAAAATGGCATGAAGCAACGCAGATCATGCAAATTCAGACAACTCACTCAAACACTCAACCTGAAGAGGAATACAAAGAAATATTCAACAGTTTAGGAACTATGGACGGCAGCCACCAAATTAAAACTGAAACTGAAAAAAGATGCCACACCATACATCGTAACAATGCCCAGACACATTTCAATTCCAATCCGAGACAAAGTAAAAAAAAGCTTGCAATTTTACTGGACATGGGAGTTATTGAACCAGTATCACATGCCACTGAATGGTGCACTCCAATGGTACCAGTTCCAGACAAAAATGATTCAAACAAAGTGAGAATAACGGTAGATTACACTGAACTCATCAAAGCAGTAATGAGGGATCACCACCCGATACCTACCGTAGAAGAATGCCTAGCTCAACTAGCCGGATCAAAAATACTAATTACTATAATTCTCCAAAATTGATGCCGTAAAAAGATACTTCCAGGCCAAATTTTCTGAAGACTGTAAAGACTTGACAACATTCATCACTCCATTCGGCAGGTACTGATTCAACAGAATGCCCATAGGGATGAATTCATCAAGCAAAGTTTTTCAAAGAAAAATGGCAATACTACTGTCAGGCATCAAAAGCTGTGTAAATCATGTGGACGACACCCTAGTCTGTGGAATGACTGTAGAAGAACATGATGCTAACATAAGGGAGGTACTGACAGCCCTACATAAAGGAGTAGTGACCTTGAACCATAATAAATGTATCTTCAGGACAAACGAATGCACATTCCTTGGATACAAAATAAACGGTGATGGTGTACAACCACTCCAAGACAAAGTAAAGGCCACAAATGACCTACCCAAGGACATAACAGCACTCAGAAGCTTCATGGGAGCCGTCAACCAACACTTCAGATTCCTGCAAAATACAGCCGATATCACAAAACCTCTCCGTGATCTACTCAAAAAAGATTCTTCAAGAGAGTGGAATGATGAACACACCAAGGCATTTCAAAAAATCAAGAAGTTGCTAACTTCAGCCCCTCAGTTAGCACACGATGACCCTATCAGAGAAACCAGTCTCAGTGGACTGATGACCGATGGGGTCGAAAATTTCTCGAGTGGAGACCACGTACCGGCAAGCGCAGCGTAGGACGTCCACCCACAAGGTGATGGTGAAGGTGACGGATGACCTCATTAAGCCCGCAGGATCACGCTGGATGAAAGCCGCTGGGGAGGCCTATGTCCAGCAGTGGACGTCCTATGGCTGATGGATGGACTTGACGAATATCTATCCACACTAAACAATGTATCAACCACTTGTGAATGTGAATATTTGAAAGATTCTTTTAAATCTAAGAGATGCTAGTGATTGTAATAAAAACACGCACGGAAAGATAAGACGGACAGACGGATAAGAAGAAAAATCTAACAATATGCCGCGCCACATAAGTTGGCATTGGCAGATGTGAAGTTAGCTACAAGCTGCGCAGCAGCCAATCAATGTGCGGCTTTATGTGAGCTTCAGTCAACAATGGATATTGACAACTTGTAGCTAACTTCATCCGCCAACTTGTATGGCGCGACCTATACGGAAAATGTCATAAAAATTGCCAAAAATATTGGATTGTCGCAAGAACGGTCAATAACACTAAATGAAAAAAGCTTCGAGCAAATATCTAGTCACAATCATGCAATAAATGTGTCTGAGCCAAAATTCTGCCCAAGCTATATAGTGGGCAGGATTTTTAGTTAGTCGTAAGGCGATTGTAAGCCGGCTACAACGCCGCGAGATGCCAAAGTGCTCAGTTACAAACACTAATTAAGTGATATAACGTCGAGATTCGAGAAAACGGGTCATTGTGAATTATTTAATGTAAATATCTAAGTCGGTATGTAAGACGGCGCTCGGACATTTTTTTACTACTTTTACTTAGGGACTGTAGGTCTGTAAATATTTGTGCGAAGGAAAAAAGTCTATCTATTCAAGCAATTTCAGTCAACCATGAAAGTCAAAAATTTAACAAAAGGAACGTCTCAAGTCAAATAAACCAACCAAATTCAAGTAGCCAGGCCTTAGACCAGCCAGGCATAGAATAACAAAAGTTATAATCATACGTAAATCATACTCAAGAAAAGTCTCCAGACAAGAAAAATTTCGAAAATGTGATCAAATACACAGATACAAAATGTCATGTTGAAGGAAAAATATGTCAAAACGGCAAGATCCCACTATTTCATTTATTACAAAATTTCATGTAACAACTCGAGTCTAAATTAATAAATAGTATGAAGTCTAGTGCAGTAAAAACCCTTATAGGCATTATGACTGGGTAAAAAAAAAACAAGTCCGTGAGTTAAAGGCCTATCCACACACAACAGTGCCGGCACGTGCCGATCACTAACGTATCCATCAGTGTCAGTGAAAAATAATATTGCAGCATACATTTTGTTTTGTCATGTAATAACTTGAGTCTAAATTAATAAATAGTATGAAGTCTAGTGCAGTATTAACCCTTATAGGCATTATGACTGGGTAAAAAAAACAAGTCCGTGAGTTAAAGGCCTATCCACACACAACAGTGCCGGCACGTACCGATCACTAACGTATACATCAGTGTCAGTGAAAAATAATATTGTAGCATACATTTTGTATGACGCTATCCGCACTGAACGTCACTATCACTGACGAGTACGGATAGTCATACAAAATGTATGCTACAATAAGTATTATTTTTCACTGATACTGATGGATACGGTACTGATCGGGACGTGCCGGCACTGTTGTGTGCAGATAGGCCTTTAGACTATCAAAAATATTGGACACGCATTTTTTTGTCAATTAAACAATTATAAATGACAAAGATAAACCTAGTCATAGTTCGGGAGTGGGGGCTCGTGTCACTTCTTTATCAAAAGTCTATACATTTGTAGTTTACTCGTGCGTGACGTCACGCGGAACTTTAACGGGCTATAGCTTCAAATAAATATTAGGGAACATCTTACACAAGGTCTCTGACCCCAAACTAGGCACAGCTTGTGATATGGCTGCCAGAGACTTATATACTACATATACTTATTTTTTAAATACATACTTATACAGATAATACCTAAATAACGCCCAGACACAGAGCAAACACCTATGTTCATCAATGTTTGTTTGACAAAAGAAAAAATACGTGTCTAATATTTTTTGATAATCTATGTGACGGACTAATTATATTTTTTAGGTCATCGCCCCTATTATTTTATCCGAGTCACACCTACGCTCACAAAGCAAAGAACAAACGAAAGAATCACAACTCGTAATTAAATTGTCCAGTAAATATGGGAGTGTCATGATAAATTAGACCAAAGAAAAATGGCTGCCTTTTAATCCTCGGCTGCTCCGTCGTCGTAGTTTTGGCGTAGCACCTCACGTATAAACCTGAAATAAGATAACTGAACTACAGTCAGGATCACCACACAAATCGGCGGATGGGAAGTTATGCGCAGAACGCTGCACAAAAGCCGAAATATAGGTATGCGCGGGAGCCAGAGAGACTAGCGTCAGAAAACACCCGCCCGCCAACCTCATGCCTCCCGCGCGCTCCCTGCGTCCGTAACACCACTACGCCACTTGTGTAGGCATTGTGCACACATGCGCAATAATTAGCGAATCACGGCGAAGTGTCATCTGCGGCTAACTTCTCATCCGCCGACTTGTATGATTTGGCCTATATCTAAAACTAATCGTTCCATTTTGAAAAATAATGATGTATTATTATTGTTGTCTTCATTCCGAAGATGAGAAATATTTATTAATCGAGATATTTTTACACCTTATGATATTTACATTGTCAAATCTATATGATAAAGATAGTGTTGATTCAATATACTGCTTTATCATGTACTAGCGACCCGCCCCAGCTTCACACGGGTCTATTATACATGTAAACCTTTTTCTTGAATTACTGTATCTATTAAACATAAACATAAATTTAAAATTTAAAAACCCCCGACACATTGACAACCTTTTTGGGCACATTTGTAGAATTTTGGTTCTTCCATCCCCACTTTAACCCACCATAACTCTTAAACGGCTCAATCGATTTTTATAAAACACTAGCCGACCCGCCCCGGCTTTGCACAGGTGTATTATACATATAAACCTTCATCTTGAATCACTCTATCCATTAAAAAAAAACGGCATCAAAATCCGTTGCGTAGTTTTAAAGATTTAAGCATACAGACAAACAAACAGACAAAAATAGCGACTTTATTTTATACTATGTAGTGATAGCTTAGAACACTCTCGATTAAGTCTCCTTTCATCCAAAAAAAACTAAACTGAAATCGGTTCAGTGGTTCGGGCGCTATGATGCCACAGACAGACAGACAGACACACAGACAAACAGACACGTCAAACTTATAACACCCCTCTTTTGCGTCGGGGGTTAAAAATTGCATCAAAATCCGTTGCGTTGTTTTAAAGATATAAGCACTCGTAGAGACAGACAGACGGAAGCGACTTTGTATTGTACAATGTAGGCAGTGATTAGTCCAGCAGCCCTCTCATCGTTGGCTCACTATTACAAGGTTCTATGTTACAATTTTACTACTTATTGAGGTATGAATGCTGCAAGGTTCTATGTGTCATTTAGCCACACTTTTTAAATAACAAACCGCTAGATGGCAGCACATTTACTACGAAATATTAATGTTCCATAGTCCTATGTTGCATTTTTATTACACAAAGAAATAACAAAGTTCCATGTTAAACATAGAACCATCACCATGTTGATTTTATTCATTTTTTTTATAACATGGTTCTATGTTAAACATATGACTTGCTTAGAGAAAAAAACATCAACGTGTCTATGACCAAAGTTCTATGTCAGCTGTCAGTGTCAAAATCATCTCAATTTCGCGGCTAAATGTTACGGGTTTTTTGTGTCAATAGAACGGTTATCCCAAGGAATACTCTTGGTTATCCCTTCAATTTCGTGTAAAATAGTGAGCGTCGTATAATAATGGACTATTCAAGTGATGACTCAGTGGCAGATAAAGATTTCGTGCCTCCATCACCTCCTTGTCGTATATCTTCAAGTTCTATGAGTTCAACAGATTCTGACGAAGATAGAAGGTGAGTTAATTTCAATTTCATACTATACAGTTGAAGTTTTTCAATAGATAATTTTCATGAACTAAACTAGTATATATTTATTTTCAGATCTGTACACAATCAATCGAACGTTGATGAAGGAAATGTTGTGTGTGAAGCACAACCTAAAAAACGATCACGTAAGCGACAGAGAAATGAACAAGAATGGAAGATTAATAAACGAAAAGATGCAAGAAATAAGGGGTTAGAATATGTGTCTAGTCGTAAGAAGCTAATGCCGGCAAAGAAGATAAGAAAAAGCAAGGATTGTCTAAATAAATGTGTGTTTAAATGTAGCCAAAAGATTACTGATGATGAAAGGTTATCAATTTTTACTAATTATTATAAATTATCTTCAGAAGAAAAACGAATGTTTTTGCTGAATAATACTAATTGTTTGCAACCTGACAGGAGACGCAAAGGAAATAATGATGAAAATTCAAAGAAAAAAGTTAGCTATCAGTTTTTTTTCACTGTGAACTCTGTGAAGATAAAAGTGTGTAAGAATTTCTTCTGTGATACTTTGGTGATTAGTCAGAAACCAATATATAATATTCACAAAACAAAGAACAATATCTCAAATACTCCTGCACCCAGTAACCAAGGGAAACATACAAAAAGAGCCACAGCTGAAGAAGATAGACTGCTTGTTAAGGAACACATTAATTCATTTCCCCGGGTTCCATCACATTATTGCAGGAAAGACTCTTCTAGAGAGTACTTAGAACGCTATTTGACCATAAAAAAAATGTATTCTCTGTATACTGCCTGGATTACAGAAAAGAACAAGGTTCCAGTTAAACAAGAAGTATATCGACGTATATTCTGTAATGATTTCAATATTTACTTTCAAAAACCCAAAAAAGACAGATGTGATTTATGTGAGGAGGTTGATATAAAGTACAAAGAAGGACATACATTAACATCAGATTTACAAGAGAAGATAAACAGGCACAAAACAGAAAAGATGGCTGCTAGGTCAAACCGTGATAAAGATAGAAAAGGTACCATTCCAGTATTGTGCTTTGATCTAGAGAATGTTTTATCTTGTCCCAAGGCAGAAGTAAGCAATTTTTTTTACAAAAGTAAATTTTCTACTTACAACATGACTGGCCATCTTTCTACTAATAAAAAAGTGTACTGTGCTATTTGGAGTGAGCACACTGCTGGAAGAAGCGGAAATGATATAGCAAGTGCAGTATACAAAATTTTGACAGGTTCTGCTTGACAACCCCCATTTCACATCAATTATATTATGGAGTGATAGTTGTGTTCCACAAAATCGCAACAGCATCATGAGCTTTGCTTTAAGACAGCTTATGGATAAATTTCCTACATTGGAACAAATTACTTTAAAATTTTCAACACCTGGACATTCTTGCATTCAAGAAATTGACAATGTGCATAGCTGTATTGATAGAGTCCTCGCAAAGGCTGAATATTATTCACCTATATCTCTGATGAGATTATTATTGCAGGTAAATTCAGCTAAACCCTATTCTATCTTGCAAATGAGTGGGAAAGATTTTTTTAATTTTCAAGAAGCCTGTTCAAGGCTAAAATACTCACTAATTCCTTTTTCCAAAGTGACAGAGCTTCGATTTACGAAGTCACAACTAGAAGTGAGTTTTAAATGTTCACACACTACAGAATCATACACTGTAGCTAATCTGAGACCCCAGAATACCCGAAGGAATCTAAACACAGATTTTATCACCGAACCAAAACTGTTAAAAAGACCTGTATTGTGCAAGACTAAAACGGATAATATACGGTCGATGTATCGGTGGATGCCTACATTGGACAAGGAGTACTATGAGGCAATATTCAGAAAATAAAATGTGACTTAACTTTTTAATATTGTCTAAATTTAACTTTTAGTGACTTATTTTGTCTAAATAAGCATAGTTTTTATGATAAATAAAGATATTTAATGGTATAAATGCTTTTTAATGCTACTGTAACATGAAAATAAGGAGAGCCCTATACTATAGGTATACTATAGGTATAGCAGTGTGTGATACTGGGCTGAAATGATGATTTCTTTCACTTATTTAAGAAGAACAAAGTGCTAAGTTCTGGTTTGAAATAAATAAATAAACATTTTTTGAATCACAAAGTTCTATGTTATTTTAATTTCGTTAATATTTCAGAGTATAAAAGTTGATATCCATTTTTTTGTTCCTAGAAAGCATTACATAGTCCTAAATTAAGATATTAAAATGTTACTTAGGCATTAGAGCTACATGTATAGCTTTTGCTTAAGTCGAAAATTTAAAAGTCAAATTACTCAACTTCATTAAAATTAACTTAGAACCTTGTAATAGTGAGCCAACGAATTGTGTTTTAAGTGATTAATAACAGGCTGAATCTTCGTGAGCAAATTCGGTTAGACAAGACGCCCAGGTTTGTCTTGTAAAAAAAATCTCGATCGAGGTAGCTAATGTACTCGAAGGTATAAAACAGACGGACGAACGGACGGACACAACGAAGTTATATGGGTTTCTCGTTTTACTAAGGAACCCTAATAAATTGAAATAATGTTATTTTCGATTCGATATACTTGTAGGACTAGCAAAAAAGAAGTATGTATATACATACTCGTAGGACTAGCAAAAAAGAAGTATGTATATACATACTCGTAGGACTAGCAAAAAAGAAGTATGTATATACATACTCGTAGGACTAGCAAAAAAGAAGTATGTATATACATACTCGTAGGACTAGCAAAAAAGAAGTATGTATATACATACTCGTAGGACTAGCAAAAAAGAAGTATGTATATACACACTCGTAGGACTAGCAAAAAAGAAGTATGTATATACATACTCGTAGGACTAGCAAAAAAGAAGTATGTATATACACACTCGTAGGACTAGCAAAAAAGAAGTATGTATATACACACTCGTAGGACTAGCAAAAAAGAAGTATGTATATACATACTCGTAGGACTAGCAAAAAAGAAGTATGTATATACATACTCGTAGGACTAGCAAAAAAGAAGTATGTATATACATACTCGTAGGACTAGCAAAAAATAAGTATGTATATATACTCGTACTTTGGTATTTGGTAGGACACTGTTTGGTGTAGGCAAATAATGCAGTAACTTACAGCATGTTAATTTGTCCTACAATACGTTTCCTACGCTTCGGTAGGAAACGCACCACTAAATTTGTAGGACTATGTAGCCAATTGATTATACAAACATTTACTAAGCTGCGTACAAAAAATCCGTGAGAAGCCGTGGTGGCCCAGTGGTTAGTAGTGAATCCCGCCTTACAATCGTGAGGTCGTGGGTTCAAATTCCGGTCCCGTACCAATGAGTTCTTCGGAATTTATGTACGTAATTTAACATCACTGGTTTTTCGGTGAAGGAAAACCTGAGGCAACCTGCATACGTCAGTAGATGAAATTTGATGGCGTATGTGAATCCACCAACCCGCACTGGGCCAGCGTAGTGGATAAGGGATTGGGACCCTTCGTGGGTAGGCCTACGTCCCGCAGTGGACTATTAAAAAGGCTGATACAGTACAAAAAATCAGCTTGTTATTAATAATTTCGATGATCTCGCTATTAGGACACATTCAGTGGAGGGCGCTCCAGTCATGCCATCTATTTTGTAGGACAATTGTTTTTTCGAGTTTGTCGTCCATTTACCTCGATATTAAAATAAAAAACTTACTGTTATTGTGACAATATCGACACCCCACCAAAGCGACATGTTTCATACCTGCGCAGTACATTAGCTACCTCGGTCGAGATTTTTTACAGGACAAGGGCGTCTCGTGCTCACGAAGATTCAGCCTATTATTAATCACTTTAAAACACAGAATAAATTTAAAACAAATATGTGGCATCTTTCCAAAACCTTTAAATACGTTAAGGCTTTACTGTCTAAAGTTTTAAACGTCTATAAACTAATCCGAACGAAGTGGGATTAGGTCGCTGTCGTTTATAGTTTTGTCTAATAAAAGTTGATACTTAAAAGGAGCGCCAAATTTAAAAAATATCAGTATGGCAGCCCCAAACTGAGAAAGAATCACTTTCTCTCACTCACACGACGTAGCATTGTTACAATACTGCGATTCTGATTCCGCCAAATCTTTGGGAATCGCAAATAAAAGATTTTCGTTACAAGCTTTATCTTTCGGTATTTTAAATACCTAAGTTAAATAATTTCTGTGTTTTGATTACCTACGTAATTATTATGCCAAACTAAGGCATTAGGCCAATATAAGATTCAAATGATCCCAATGATTTTATTATCAACGCGTACCCATCTACTTCATTACGATGTAGAAGATAATTTTATGAATCATTATGTTCAGTTTAGTACATGACGTGTGTAAATTATATTATAAATATATTTAGACATTTATCATGGACATAGTATTCTTGACATTTATCATCGACATAGTAAGTATTCTTGACATTTGATGCATTTTGATGGCTTAATATATTTTGAAGCAATGGTAATTATTATTCAGACATGATTGTTGCTCTTGTGTGTTTGCTGTGTTTTGATTGTTGAAATTACAGATCTCATTTCTTGTTTTATTTTAGTGTTATGACTTCATTTACTGCAAAAGTTGTTATCACCTGTACTTATTTTTTTATTTTATTTTATTTATTTCTTGTAATCAACAGCGTTACAATTACAATACATAATTATCTTACTAATATAAAAACACAAATAAGGCCAAAACAGATTACAATAATTTAGAATACAAATAAATTATAATTTTACGAGTACCAACAACATCCCAACAAATCCAAATAAAAGTGCAAACTTAGGTTATTTAAAGTGTGTGTGTGTGTGTGTGTGTGTGTGTGTGTGTGTGAGTAACACTGCAATACACGAGATCTCTTGAGAGCCAAGGTTTGCAGTGTTACTCGTGTGATTACTTTAAAACTACTCACCGGACACATGTAGTTTCCTTATCTCTTTTTTTAATGAGGCTTTCGTCAAGCAGAATAGGTCTATTCTTGAGTAGTACATGTTATAAGTAAGAGCGGCGCGACAAAGGACAGAATTTCGAGCATAATTAGTATGTACAGATGGAACGTGGAACAGAGGAGCTTTAAATCTACTGCGGCGAATCGGTACCCTTAACGAGATGCTGGACAAAAGTTCACTGCTATCAATGTTTCCTGTCATTATGTCGTGCAGGAGTACGATATCATACTTCTGACGTCGCTGCTCCAACGTTCCTATGGCGTAGTATTTACAAGGTTCCGCGTACGTGTCAAAAGACTTAAAATCTTTAAAACTTAAGAATTTCATAAACTTTTTTTGAATCGATTCCAATTTGTGGATATGAACTTTATAACATGGTGACCAAATACTGCACGCATATTCTAAAATACTTCTCACGTATGTAAAGTATAAAACTTTAATACAGTCTATACTTTTGAAGGAGTTACATACTCTCTTTATAAAGCCCAACTGCCTATAAGCTTTGTCTACTATCGAGTCGATGTGCTCAATCATGGTCATCTTCGAGTCCAATATGATACCTAGGTCCCGAATGGAGTTATTCTTTTTAATAGGAAAATTATTAAGGTAATAGATATTATTAATAGGTTTTAGTTTTCTAGTATACGTCATTTGTAGGCATTTAGCTATATTTACGGAGATTCTATTTAATGTATAGAAGTGCGAGAGATTGTTCAAATCACTTTGGATCTTAGAACAGTCATCACTGGATTTAATTTTTAGGAAAACTTTTTTGTCATCTGCAAACATGAGATGTTTGGAATCTACTATATAGTTGTTTATGTCAAAAAGGTACGCTATATATAACAATGGACCTAGGATTGATCCTTGGGGAACTCCAGAGCTGATAAAAACGAAGTCGCTACGCGCACTACCTATTGCTACAGCTTGTTTTCTCTTGGTGACGTACGAGCTGAGCCATCTGTGGAGATCTCCGCGTATTCCTAGCTCATAAAGCTTGTGGAGCAGGATGATGTGATCCACTTTGTCGAAAGCTTTCTCAAAATCAGTGTATATAACATCAACCTGTGACCCTTCATCCATGCTGTGGTATATATAGTTCGTAAAGGCAGCCAGATTTGTGACAGTAGAGCGCCTATTCATGAAACCATGCTGATTACTGGAAATAGCTTTAAATATTGTTGTGCATATGGTTTTATAAATAAGCTTTTCGAATATCTTGCTGAAAGTATTTAATATAGATATGGGCCGGTAGTTTTCTACTTGGCCTCTTAAACCACCTTTGTGTATTGGCACGATCCTCGCTTCTTTCCATATCTCAGGAAATACACATATATTCCCTTGTTTCTCTCATTTTTGCATACCGAAAGGTAGAATATGGCGTTCATTTTGTTGTATTTTTTTTTACCATCCTGTTTTTTCTGTACCCATATGCGCAAATAAATGTTTATGAATTTTGAATGTTTAAAAAATGTTCTTTAATACAAGATCGCTTAGGTACTTTCTGCTATAAATACCCCAGTTTAATGGTAAATCCGCGATGGCGGTAGCACCGTGTGCTGTCTTATAAAAAGTTTGCGAAAAATTCGAGTATCAACTTTTATTAGACAGACTCTACCTAGTGATTTATTTTAACTTACATGACAATACGCTGAATTCGGCTCCGTTCTCATTGACATTAGCATTTCCATGTTGTGATATTGTTACAGGACCGAGCTCGCCCAAATTCTGAATAAGAAAAGGAATTATGTTTTTATTTAAAAGTACCTTACAATCGAATTGTGGAATAAAAGTGATTTAACAGTGTTATATAGAAATACTGCATTTACTGTTAAATCACTTTTAAGTACACTAAAGTACTCACTAATATACGCGCCACACAAATCGGCAGATGAGAAGTTGCAAATGACACTTCGCCGTGATCACATGTCACAATCATGTGACGCCGCGTGTCGCATTGGCAAAGAATATATAATAATACTACGTATAGAACGGCCACTCGTTACCCCCCACCCGTTTGAGTCTTCCTCACTTCCACCCCGCGTCTACGTACCTACCGCATCGTGCACTCTGCGCGCGGGCTGCACTGGCCGGTGGATTTTCTAGTAAAAACTACCTAGACTGTGACAATAGGGAAGACTTGTACTGTGTATGGTTGAATATCAATGATACGTAACAAAACAAGAAATTTTAATGTTTCCCTAAGGATAAATAATAGGAACTTATTTTACATTATTTGGTAACTTCCTCTTGATATTATCTTACAAAAGAAGTAGATCGGTTACTTTTTGTTAATATGCTTCCAAATTAAGTAATTGTTATACTATTTTAAGCACTAGATTAATATTCATTTTTGCAAATTATGTACGCAACTGTCTCACTCACGCAGCATGACGTCACGATGTGGTGATCGCTGACAGCCATAGACGTTCCGCACACAAATGCGCGTGTAGCGACCGTGCGTATGTGTGTTGTCTGTGAGTAAGTACTGTGTAGGTGTGCGTAAGACAGCAGATTTTGTATGAAAAATCGCGGAGTGTCCGGGCTGTGGCAGTGGTGAGCACGGGCGTAGAGAGCGCGCGGAAGGCATGAAGTTGGCGGGCGGGTGTACCCCGGCGTCTCGTCTCTCTGGCTCCCGCGCATACCTATATTTCAGCTTTTGCGCAGCGTTCTGAGCATAACTTCCCATCCGCCGATTTGTATGGCGCTTAGTATACCTACCATCACCGCCAATGTTTCAAAGTATGATAGCAAAAGAAGAGAGCGAATAATTATTTTACGCCCAAAATGGCACAACCGACTTCAATCGTATACAGAATGCGAATAGTTCTCACGAATCGAACTAGTATTTTTTACACTATTGTTGATTTCGCAAAAACGGCTCGGCTGATTTTCATAAAATTTAAATGGAACCACCTCTGAAGTATGATCTATCAAACAGCAGCTGAGTAACATACCTACAAAAAAACATTCAGTAGAATTTAGGACCTTTTTTTTTCTTTTTATAATTATTATAAAAAATATAACTTTTACAAAATACAAGCTTTTGAGATAATCGATATCATGTAGCAGCAGAGTGCTAGCCAAGACAAGTAAAACGAGCCCAAACACGACGGGTCTATCTTCTTTAGTACAGGAGTCCTATGGCCACCTTCCGACTCCATCATCAGATCAACTCCATGGAAGGTACCATATTATTGCATTGTCACGCGATAAACATGCGTGCAAAATTTCAGTTCAATCGGAAACCGTTAAGTTGGTCAAATTTAACTTGCAAGATTCCACCCGAACTTACATAGGTACGAGTACATCCATTGCAAGTTAAATAACAGCTTGTAAAAAGTAGCACAAATTAATGGTATTATGAGTGACTTTTAGCAAACCTGATCGTAAGCTTCCTCCGAAGTGAACTGTATAACAGGCGCCATAAGTTTCGACTGCACAGTAAACAGAGGCTGGATATTACAAATGGCCGCTTGCAGTCCGTCGTTTGACAGCCTTCTGAACAGCGTATGGAGCAGGTCTACGTCGTTTGGCGCTATTACTATCATTTTGAAGTCTTTGTCGCACAAGGGGAGCTCCAGGATCTGTCAAAGACGATGGAACACGTCAAAATTCAAAGAAATAAACACAGATTTCGGAAGAAACGTTTTGGTGTCTCTCAGGGATTCATACTTGGACTCGATTTGTTAAGTATTTGTCACATTTTTGATTTAAATAATAGTACTATTTACCATTGTAATACATACAGGCCGAATCAAACATCTTGGCGGCTGTGATGTTAGCTACAAGCGGCGCAAAACCCAATCCTAGAAACGTTTTGGTGTCTCTCAGGGCTTCATACTTAGACTCGATTTATTAAAGATGTTTGTCACATTTTTGGTTTAAAAAAAGTACTATTTACCATTGTAATACAAATAAGCCGAATCAAACATCTTGGTGCCAGTGAAGTTAGCTACAATATGAGCATAACCCAATCCTAGAAACGTTTTGGTGTCTCTCAGGGCTTTCTACTCGGACTCGATTTGTTAAAGATGTTTGCAGCTGTTAAGTAAGCTTCAGTCAGGATAGGATTTTGCGCAGCTTGTTCTGGCCTATAATATCTTTGTTTTGCCTTTTCAACTTACTCGAGCCTCGTAATTGATATCTTGCGTGTAGCTGAAGGAGTTGTATATTTTCATCAATGAATTTCCGTTGTCTTTTCCCCATGGACTCTAAAACCAATAAACATAATGTTGAGTATCAAAGTAAGTTAGGAAATAATGAATCTAGCTTAGCTAAACTTGCTACAGCCTAGACTGCATATCTGCTTAACCTCAGGCAGAATACCTCTACCAGTCTCTATAATAGTGCACTGCAGATCGTAGGCCTACCCACGCCTGATTGGGCAATAACCACCACGCTGGCCCAGTGCGGGTTGTTAGAGTCACATACGCCATCGAATTTATTCTACGGACGTAGGCAGGTTACTTCACCGAAAAGCCAGTGGTGTAAAAACTCCGTTTACAAATTCCAAAGAACTCATTTGTACGGGACGGGGATTTGAACCCACGACATCAAAATTGAGAGGCGAGTATTACCACTACCACTAGACCAACATGGCTACATACACGCAAAATGTACCTAGTAAAAGCTAACCCACACTAACTATAAAAAATTAAAAAAAAACCTTATAATGTTACTCTCTAGCTACGTACATTATAATTAACACCCGACGAAAAAGAGGGGTGTTATATTATAAGTTTGACGTGTCTGTTTGTCTGTCTGTCTGTGGCATCATAGCGCCCGAACTACTGAACCGATTTCAGTTTAGTTTTTTTTGGATGAAAGGAGACTTAATCGAGAGTGTTCTTAGCTATGTTTTATAAAAATCGATTGAGCCGTTTAAGAGTTATGGTGGGTTAAAGTGGGGATGGAAGAACCATAATTCTACAAATGTGCCCAAAATGGTTGTCAATTAAAAGTTTGTTGTCAAATATTTTTGTGTCGGGGGTTTTTTAAATTTTTAATTTTTATTATTTTGAGAGTATTTGAACAGATTTACCTTGAATGTGCTGACATTTAAAAATACTAATTGGGCTGATAGAGGAATATTATGTTGTAATCTGTAACTGTCTATTTCTGTAAACCTCTTGACCTGAAAAGCCATAAATAAGCAAAGATATCAGATTTCAGGATTGATCCATGAAAAAGTTGTTCATTATGATGTACTTTATGTTTGTGACAATATTACTATACTATTAGTAAACACATTGTATAAACAGTATCTTATTGTACTGTATCAGCCTTTTCAATAGTCCACTGCAGGACATAAGACCCACGAAGAGTGATTGGCCATATCCACCACGCTGGCCCAGTGC
The DNA here is from genome assembly GCA_964007245.1 of Hypomecis atomaria. Lineage (NCBI taxonomy): Eukaryota > Metazoa > Arthropoda > Insecta > Lepidoptera > Geometridae > Hypomecis > Hypomecis atomaria. Next base: position 16,422,731 of record OZ023297.1, read on the forward strand.
GGGTTGGTGGATTCACATACGCCATCGAATTTCTTCTACGGACATATGCAGGTTGCCTCACGATTATTTCCTTCACCGAAAAGCCAGTGATGTGAAATTCCGTACATAAATTCCAAGGAATTCATTGGTACGGGATTTGAACCCATGACCTCACGATTGTAAGGCGGTGTACAACTAGACCATCACGGCTTTTTCTTTAAAAAAAAACTATCGTCTCAATTTTAGAGGTGCCATCGTAATTGATATATCAATTTAGAGTAGCCCTGTTTCTTTTTCACTATATGCATTTGATAGAGAGAACACTATTTTACGTTGCTATTTTACGATGGCGCCTTTAAAATTGGGCCCCGTATCTTACTGTAACTGTATAAATTCTTATTAAAATAAAATAAGTAAACATTAGGGGACATCTTACACAAGGTCTCTGACCCTAAAATAAGCAAGCTTGTACTCGTAATATGGCTGCCAGAGACTGATTTATAATATACTACATAATTATACATATTTTTTAATATAAAATAAATAGATTCGTCCGTACGCCGTCCGTCCATCCATCTGTCTGTCACCATGCTGTATCTCATGAACCATGATAGCTAGAACATTGAAATTTTCAAAGATGTCGTATTTTTGTTGCCGCTTTTACAAAAAATACTACAAATATCCTACCCAGTGTAAGGCCGCAACTCGGGGGTCCTCAACCTCATCCACATGCACTTCGTCCTTCAAATGACAGTGCAGGGTCTTGTTAGGAGCGACAAAGAATTTGCTGCTCATCATAAATTCTGGTTTCTTGTCCAAGCATACATATTTCTGAAAATTGGAAATAAAATAAACATTTAATATCACACTGAAGCATGAAGATATAAACCTTTTTACAAGTCAAATGTTAAAATGATTAACTAAAATATGAGTATTTAGAATACTAAAATATATAATAACTACCCAGTAGAATGGATATCTATTTACATAAT